>OX123183.2:74318942-74633354 GCA_944739405.2 Euclidia mi | reverse complement strand
GTTATGAATTCCTTATTTTCTCCATCTGCTTCAGTCACAACTTATGACTTAATTCAGCAGAATCGCCATAAATTCAATTATTCAAAGCAGGCTTCAGCCTGTCTGATTTTCAAATCAGACCTTTTTGAAGGTAAATTTTACAAAAGACAGTCTCCCTCTGTTACTACACATTCTGCAGGTAAGAAATATAAGAAGAAACGGGTAAATGAATGTTATTTTAAAAGGTATATCTTCTCATATCTTCACGCTTTTTATCCCCGAAGGGGTAGGCAGAGGTGTATTACACACCCACACTTCGCCAGATATGTTTCGGTCCCAATGTAATAGGGGGCGAGCCTATTGCCGTCTACCGGGCACATTGTTAGGCGAGCGATAATTAATTAATATTTTTTTAATACACACATAACTTCGAAAAGTCAAAGGTGTGTGCCCGGGTTAGCTGGGGATCGAACCCAAGACCATCGTCTCGGCAGTCCGCTACATACACCCACTAGGCTATCGCCGCCGCGTATTTTTAAAAGGTATAATCGTAGGTATTTATTTAATAGTTTTTTTTTTTCTTTATTTGTAAAGGACTTTCGTTTATAGATATGCCAGTCCTATTGTAAAAAAAATAATATCTAAACTAATGTTACATAACATTTGCACATATCATATACAAGTTTGGCCACCTCTGAGAGAGGGGCCGCCAAAATACTATGAAAAAGACCCACATCAGGTCTGTTAATATTACAGTCTTTAAAATGCTTTCGTCTGATTTCATGGTTCCGTTCACATTCCATCAAGCACTGATGGACATCGTCAACCGTTCCACAAATCTCACAGTTGGGTGAATCAAATTTCCTCATCATATGTCCAAACTTTCTTGACAGAATGTGACCAGAACGCAATCTGAGTGCTTGCACAACTACTGGGCCTTATTAAATCGCTATCCGCAAACCAAGGGGCAGCACGAGGGGGCTCACTTTGGATGGTTAATAGTTAGGTGCTGTATAGCGTTCATGCAGACGACGTCGCGGGCAGCAGCTAGTATTTAAATAAATGTTCACATTTGGATGAAGATTGAACTTTGTGGCGCTTCGAGCTTGTACTAATTACACGAAAATGAACGTTTTGTAAAATTACTATGAGTTTAAGATTTTCTATACGTATTGTGTGAACGTTGCCGTTGGATGAAGGGGTATATATTTAACTAGCTGCTGCCCGCGACGTCGTCTGCATGAACGCTATACAGCACCTAACTATTAACCATCCAAAGTGAGCCCCCTCGTGCTGCCCCTTGGTTTGCGGATAGCGATTTAATAAGGCTAGTAGTTGTGCAAGCACTCAGATTGCGTTCTGGTCACATTCTGTCAAGAAAGTTTGGACATATGATGAGGAAATTTGATTCACCCAACTGTGAGATTTGTGGAACGGTTGACGATGTCCATCACTGCTTGATGGAATGTGAACGGAACCATGAAATCAGACGAAAGCATTTTAAAGACTGTAATATTAACAGACCTGATGTGGGTCTTTTTCATAGTATTTTGGCGGCCCCTCTCTCAGAGGTGGCCAAACTTGTATATGATATGTGCAAATGTTATGTAACATTAGTTTAGATATTATTTTTTTTACAATAGGACTGGCATATCTATAAACGAAAGTCCTTTACAAATAAAGAAAAAAAAAACTATTAAATAAATACCTACGATTATACCTTTTAAAAATACGCGGCGGCGATAGCCTAGTGGTGTATGTAGCGGACTGCCGAGACGATGGTCTTGGGTTCGATCCCCAGCTAACCCGGGCACACACCTTTGACTTTTCGAAGTTATGTGTGTATTAAAAAATATTAATTAATTATCGCTCGCCTAACAATGTGCCCGGTAGACGGCAATAGGCTCGCCCCCTATTACATTGGGACCGAAACATATCTGGCGAAGTGTGGGTGTGTAATACACCTCTGCCTACCCCTTCGGGGATAAAAAGCGTGAAGATATGAGAAGATATACCTTTTAAAATAACATTCATTTACCCGTTTCTTCTTTATATTTCTTACCTGCAGAATGTGTAGTAACAGAGGGAGACTGTCTTTTGTAAAATTTACCTTCAAAAAGGTCTGATTTGAAAATCAGACAGGCTGAAGCCTGCTTTGAATAATTGAATTTATGGCGATTCTGCTGAATTAAGTCATAAGTTGTGACTGAAGCAGATGGAGAAAATAAGGAATTCATAACAGGGTAAAATACATACTTATAGGACTTCTCGATATACAACATTAGTGGTTTGGCTCTCCGCAGCCAAAATGTAAAGAGAGTCAGGACTGGTGACGCAGGAGCAAGCGACATACAGGACACCCGCTGCCCTCAATGTCTGCCTCTGCGACTTATTGATGGTCATCGCGAAGCAAACACTCACGGGGAACTGTATGCGCTTGAATTATGAGGTATGGGAGGAATGCGTGGTATAAATACTGCCTCGCTGACGCCACAACCCGTAAGAATTTCCTAAATGGTGTGTCTGTGGAGCGAGATGACTTTCAGGCGAGTCACGTTACACAACTTCGGAGGAGATAGGTTCCGAAGAAGCATAATCGGGACACTGACCTTCAGCTTGATGCTATGCGCTGGAAGTTCACTTGCTGGCTGGGAGTTCAGAATTTCCACGGGATAATGTGTGGCGTTTTCTTGCTCGACGATAGTGTTTATAGAGGTGTAGACCACTTCATTCCTCTCAATTTCCGAGAGAATGCATTCGTTAATTGCTACAGCCTGATCATTTTTGGGCGTCAAAGTAGGCCACTCACACACTGACGAATTCTGCTATTACGGTATACAGCTGTATAATTCTAAGCTGGATACAACTCTACTGAGAGACTCTGGAAGCACCACCTGTCCAACTCTCTCCTCTGGTAGAGTGTCTTCGCCAAGACTTAGAAAGTCATCTTAGAATTGTTGAGCACGTGCATTGACGCCAAGCTGAGCTCTCATATTAATGGTCAAGAGCAGCATACGAACTCGTGACCACAACAAAGATAATTTCAACGAAGCACTTTGTCCGTGTGGTGACGGATTAAGAATACGGAATGTCACCACCCCATATCATCCCATGGGTGTCGTAAGAGCCGACAGAGGGAGCAAGAACAGCACTGTAAGAAAAGGAAAACTTGATACAAACCCTATACCAACCCGTTTGGCCAGCGTGGTATAGTAGGCCAATTCCTCCTTTCAAAGGAGAGGCCTAGTCCAGCAGTGGACTGTTAAAGGCTGATGATGATGATTATGATGACTCACCTCGCCAGCCCTCGATCCCCGCGTCACCACGGGAAGCGTTTGTCGGGAATCGTCACTGAACAGAACTGTGACCACCCATTAAATTCTCGTTCCTGCGGATGTCCTGCAGGGTTCTGTCCATAGCCTGAACTGCCTTCCTATTGGCCATCGTACGCTCATCCCATACGATCAGAGAGCAATCCTTGAGCACGTGTACCTTATCATATCACTGTTACGTGACACCCCACAAACGGGTGTTGCGGCGCTCTCTAAATCGATGGGAAATTTAAACATGGTATGTGCTGTCTTGGCACCCGGCAGCAGTGTGGCAGCGATTGCCGGCGACGCGCAATGACAATTTTGCCTTGCCTCCTGACCTCTGCAAGTATGCAAGTAGTAACAAATGTTTTTCCTGTTCCAACAGGAGCATCCAAGAAAAGCATTTTAGCCTGGCTTTGCCCAACGCTTTCAAGGACGGTGTCGTAAAATTCGTAAGGTTGTCATTTCAAATTGTCTCAGCGTTATACTCCCAATTTTCACGGTCTTGATGCGGTGATGATTGGGAAGCTGGTAACAAATATTTGACCAGTGGATTGCCGCCGATAGAAATGACCACGTCTTGAAGTGAACTGAGACAGGTGTTCAGCACGCGGTCATCAGTTGTTACTTCGACTTCATCTCTAGTAACACGCCTCAAAGCTCGTAGAAAATCTTCAGACAGATGATGGCGATACTTCTTCCAGAAAGCAACCGCGTTCGCGACTCCACAAAACACCAAGATGACGTCAAACAGATGACGCATGCGGCTGGGACTGTCACTGACGCTCGCCTCGCTTCCGAGGTTGTCATCGCAGTATTGGTCACCGTCGAGAAAGTGACGTACTACGCAGGCTGTGCGGTAAGTGGGATACTCCAAGCCATCAAATGTCCTCAGAAAGGCGAAAGACGTTGGGCCTCGGACCGTGTGAAGTAACAACCGCAGAAAACAGCATTCGACATTATTACACAAATAATATAAAAGTACGATATAAGCTCTACAAAACCTTGAAAGTTCCCCGAAAACCTTACACAGCACCTGCTCGTCAACGTCGGTTAAATACACCCTTTTGCTTGTCGTACGTGTAATATGAAGGCATCTCGTCATACGTAAGAAAAATGCCAAGAGAGTTTTTTGACGCGGCTTTTCCAAGTGCTCAGCAACGCTGTCGGGATCAAAATATATGCGCTGGCCGTTCTCTAGGTGGTCGTGTAAATGCATTACGGTAGGATGCTTCTCATGTATAGAGAACACCAGTATCCACCAAACCGCTTCAGACGTAAACATAAATAAATGGCTGTGTGTGAGTAAAAATAATCTAGCTAGTTCCACATCTCACTAATGTTTATATACAGTTAATCCAAACAAAGTTACGTGCTATATGTACATCCCGGAAGACAATTTAAAGCAAGTTTACATGCGACATGAAAATATATTAATTAAGAAGCAATAATTACATCAATGTGACCATAATGTTTATTTTGTACTAACTCTATTACTATTTATTCTGACATAAATGATGTAAGCAATCAAGTATGGCGATGGTGTAGTTAATTAATTCCATAACTTCAACTAATAGTCTTGCTCATCTCTGAAACGAATTAAAAATACAATTTTAAGAAGAAAATGTACAACTCCATCTATGACTTTTGAAAACAACTATTAACGTCGCCAACATGTTCAAATTTAAATTATTTATATCCAAAAAGGGCTTACACATGTAATTCGACTTGATGTTTTTGAACTCTCTTAGATGGCGCTGCATTAAAATTGTCTTGATTCTACTTAAATATTCAATGAATTATGTTTATCAGCCTAAGTTACTTATATTGCGTGATTTTTATAGTGTGAAGCTAGCTTATAGCATAGTTAACATAATAACAACTTTCAAATATGCATTGTTACATTACACGTTGTTACAGAATGCGTTGAAGAAATAAAGGTTCTCTGCTCGTTCCCTGTAAGTCATAGCGTGATAATATGTAGCCTATGTGGTGACCCGACATTTTAATAATATTTGTGCCAAATTTGAAGTAAATCCATGCAGTACTTTTTTACTTTATCCCGGATATAAGGACAAACAGATAAACAGATAAACAGACAAACAGACAAACAGACAAAAATTCTAAAAACTATATTTTTGGCCTCGGTATCGATAGTAGATCACACCCCAATTATTCTTTAAAAAAAATATTCAATGTACAGTTTTGACTTTCCTACCATTTTATTATATGTATAGATGATATGAAACGTTTTTGTCTTTTTTTTTTTCAAAGTAAAAAATCACGACAAGAGAACATTTCTGTAAGTATTTTACCATAGTTAACTCGAGTATACTTACGTTGAAATACTAATTATTTTTCACGTGGGTGTTCACTTTATGGGTTTTTGTACTATTTAATACAATGATGGACTAGCCACCAGCTCTAATCTGCCAAATATAGAAATCCTTTAATAATGTAATAAATAAATATCCCAATAATGTATTTTTCTCAGTCCTTAAGAGGATGTGTCCAGCGTCAATTACCGATTTTGCTTACAAACTAGGATCAAAGCCAAAATAAACAATTGTTTTACGTTTGACTTTTTATAACAGCAGTCGCTTGCTTGTTACATACTTTCACGTACAATAAAGTATGCGAATTTTTAGATACACATACTCATAATAATGTTAATCTACCCACGTGTTCAAATCATATATATGCAACATACAAGCATGTATAGTTTCGTATCTTTCAGTTTTATTGACGAATAATAACTCAAGAAAACGCGAGTAAAGGAAAACATGCATACTCTTATGTCATATTTATTGTATATGAGAATATAAATCACTATACGTAAAACTTTTTTGTGTACGCAGACATTACCGTAGGTAACATATGGAAGTATTTTTCAAATGCTTGTAGAGGTTTTTCCCTCTTTTTCCCCGGGTTTGTGCTCCTTAAGAATGTCATGAAATAACTTGTTCGTATAAATAACGTTGATGAAAATATATATCGGTACTTACGGTGGGCCACAAAGCAGAGTAAAGTGGGACTTATCAGGCGGCGTCTACATAACTAAGCTTTGGTGACGTCGTGAGCGAACGCTGGCGGTTACACCGACTCCCCAGCGTTAAATCATTTCTTATTTTTGTCAACAACACCCGAATAAAGTAGGTTTTACTCTAAGAGCGCACAGCTTTGTTTTTATGTTGACAACTTTGTCGTCGATTGAAACAATACCGCTGGCGCGTCGATGTGAAGTTATGTGTCACTTTAGTGAACGATGTCAGCCATAAAAATATGCATGCAATAATGTTGACAAGAGGACTTTGTGTTATAGTCGTAGAAAAGGCTAATGCTATTATTGATCATCGTAGTATAATATATTTGAAGAGTAGTTATAAGGACTATTTAATTAGGTTTGCGGGGAATCTTGATGAACAATAAATCATATGGTAGCTATAATTGTACCTTGTTTAAAGACAGACAATACTTTGTGACATTAAGAGAATATTGGTTCCATGTTAAATCCATAACCCCTATTGCTTCATTATGCTGAGGTAACCATATCTCAATCTCCCGACCACGCCGTTAACGACTTTGGCGGAAATTATATCCCTATTGTTAATGCAACTGTCAGACTGACCCGGGAATATACATACTGCCTCCTACTATGCCCGACTGTTCGTAGACTCACCAGATTTTTTCAATTTGGTTTTGTTCTTCCCTCTATCCGCACGAGTGTCACTGTTTTTTCTGTTACGTTTTGTTTTGTTCACATGTGGCAGGTTCCAGGTTGCGTTTTTACTGGCCGACAACTGAACTTCAGCCATCTTTGTATTAGCAAACAGTATTGTAAAAAACATACACCAAACTATTCGTCTGTTATTATTTGAATATTCTACATCATTGTAAAATGAACATTTATGATGTTTAGAAATTATTGTTATTATAATGCTTTTTGTAATAATATTCTCTTTTTATCCTTAACTATAGATACCAATTGCATTTCAACATTGGCTATGACCTTTAAAAAATACAATATATGTTGTAACAAAACTTGCAATTTAAAATTACTCACCGATCAAAACCTTTAGCTACGGCAGAATATAACTTGTTACTTATTTTGACTGATTTGAGTTCATAGTCGTGATCATCGAGGAAGTCGTCTTGATTCCACCTAGTCATGTTCCAAACTAAAATTATGAATAGATACATACGTACTTACTACAAAAGACATTTTTGGTATTTGAAATGATTGAATATTCTTTCATGGAATTCTGAAATCTTATTAGCTAGTATAAAACGGGAAGTGCACAATAGATATTTAATATAATATAGCATTTGGCAATAATTATCCAATTTCGCGGAAAACGTAATAAATACGTACCTATAAATATGGGCGTCGAGTAATTTTCATACAATTCGGAAAGAATGCGGCGGCTAGATAATGCTATATTCATATTTAGCACATTGTTGTTACACATATTGCGGATTTTATATCGCTATATTAAATTTTATATTAATATAAAACCTTTACCTAGCCAAAATATAAATTAAAATTTATATTTTGGCTAGGGAAAGGTTTTATATTGTTTTTAATTGTACTACAAAACTACAAATAAATCTTGTTTAGCAGCTTGAGATGTGCTTAAGAGGCTACCTCGAAAGTCTAAAAATCGTCCAGTGGTCATCGCTTAAACGTTAGCTATGAAGTTGAATATCGCGTGCAAGCCCAACAAGTCTTAAATATTATTTCGTTAATAACTCAAGTAATAATCGTTAAAGGTACAATTCTTCTATAAATTTTCTAATAAACTAGCTCTTATTTTGGTAAGTAGTAATTTCAAGGCGAAAAGA
Organism: Euclidia mi; assembly: GCA_944739405.2. NCBI lineage: Eukaryota > Metazoa > Arthropoda > Insecta > Lepidoptera > Erebidae > Euclidia > Euclidia mi. The sequence continues at coordinate 74,625,219 of OX123183.2, read as the reverse complement.
TAAGTATTACTTATTTAAAATATCCAAAATAATATTTAGTGAGAGCATGTTTTTTAAAATAAAATTCAATCGAGAGAAGATCTTCCAATCATGTATCCTTATTTGGTTTCACTAGATCAATACTTCATAAATAATATACTTATGTTTCACTTTGCTAGTGTGTCTTAGTGCTTGAAAATCGGTAAACAAATATGGCATACATTTTCGAGGTAGCGCCTTAACAAATCGGACATAAAGAACACTAGACTCGAAATAATAGTTTATATATCACACACAGATTTGCTAATCCAATCGTTCCTTTAAAATTTGGTTTCTATTCAGCGCTATATTTTTTATTGTGTATTATTTTTAAAATATAATTTCTTTTTTATTAATTACTAGAGGACGCCAGCAGCTACGCCTGCATCTTTTTTAATTTACCCGTTTTGGCCGATCCCGTGGGAATTTCGGGAAATCCCTTCTTAGTGCACCCCTACGGTCCCCAAGGAACATATATGCCAAATTTCAGCTACGTGCGCCCAATAGTTTCGGCTGTAGCGTGTCTGTCAGTCAGTCAGTAACGCAAGGATTTTATATATTAAGATTACGCAAAGTAAATGTAAATATACGGTATAACACGTACCTTTCGTATACCTATTATAAAAAGATGGGTTCAGAAAAATATGTGCGTTTTATATGTGAGTAATTCCAATGCCAACGTGTTGGAAATCTCTATTTACTTTAAAATATGTGAACAATGCGTGTATGTGTGATATGAATGAAACAAAATTGCAATAAGTTGCCTTAAAATTAAAGCTAAAGGCAATAAGCTCTTTTTACGGCCGCGAATAGTTGAATTTACGATGTTTTACGAAATATGGACTTTATTTAAATATTAATAAAACGTTAAAGGTGCAGTGGCCGCTTTTATTACGGTTGGTTTACGCACTTTTAAAAGACGTGCGTGGCCGTTGATTTACTGGCCATCGTTTTAATTGAACTTTGTAGTGAGAGCTTTGGAACTCAACAAAGGCATGGCACTCGAATACATCAACATAAGGGTGCGTATTTACCAAAAGTATGCAAGAGAGTAGACAGTGTGAGCAAGATATCCATTAATACGTCATATCAAGTGAAAAGGTGGATAAAGCAGACCTTAATTTTGAGTAAAACCAAAGAAGTCTTTCAGTACATACACGCAGTAACACGACACAGCACGCAGACTTCATTCGCTTACACTTGTCTTAGAAATGGCTTCACTTTTTATATACAGTGAGTCATCTACATTATTTTAGTTATTTAAGGTAGGAGCACGTGTATAATTTACCGAGAAGACGTGCGATATCTGAGAACAATACTATTAGGTACCTACTTTATTATTCTATCCTCGCATATTCACTGATGATTGTTTCTGACACATATTTCCCTGTTGCCACGCAGTTCGTAGTGGATACGTAACTTTAAGCTGATGGCACTAACCAGAGAGGTTGGACGTTTAGACTAGAGAGAACATGCTCGCCATATTTCCATATACCGAACGTGCAACATGTAATGTCAGTTGGTCTTAGATGGTTAATCATAACGTCAAATTACTTAGTGTTACGCGTCTCATTTAAAGAGGCATAGACTCTTTACAGACTCATATCTTTGACTGCATTCTCTAAATAGCCGTGCTGTCAAATCCCATCATTAAGGAGTGATGGGATTTGACAGTGAAAGGAGACATCGATATTTTTTGAATGAGGGATAAATACGGAAACAAACTATCGAACAAAAATGTAAAACTGAATCGTACCCGCAAGCTTCGGCGTGGCAGTCGGTTGCAGTCACACCAACTGGGTTGTCAAAGTACCTATAGCACTTCAGCAGTTCACTGCTGTACTAATAGATACATAAATGCGAATCATTTGTGCTGGCGGATCACAAATCGGATTACCTACCACTCTAAAAAAATCGAGCAGTGTCCAACGTAAGCGATAGCAAGCAACGTGATATGATGCGACGCAAACAAATTGCCAAAGCCTGCCGAATTAGCCAATCTGGTATAATTCGTACAATACATAATCTAAGTGTCAGTTTCTTAGTACTGTCTGTCTGGCAACATACATACATACATAGACTCACGCCTGTTTCCCGGAGGGGTAGGCAGAGACTACGGAACGCCATTTGCAACGATTCTGACATATCTCTCTTGCTTCATTCACTCCCATCAGATTCCTCATGCATGCTCTTCTGTTCAGGGTACTTCTCACCTGTCCTGTTTTTAGGATGTCTCCAATCTGGTCAGAGAACGTCCGCCTAGGTCTTCCCCTTCGTCCTGTCCCTTCCACACTTGCCTTATATATCTGCTTGGTCAGTCTTTCGTCATCCATCCTCTCCACGTGCCCAAACCATCTTAGCATACCTTTCTCGATGCTTGTCACTACATCTTCTTTTACCCCACAATAACACTCTCTTATCACACAATTCTTTACTCTATCAGTCAGAGAGACACCACACATACTTCTCAGTGCTCTCATTTCTACAGCATTTATTCTACTTTCATAACTCTTCTGCCATACCCAACTATCACTACCATACATAAGAGTAGGTATATATAGGGCGGAAGCCCGTGCAGGTCAACTCATATTTAACACCACTGATCTGCACTGACTTCTACTCCCTTCACCTGAGTCCGGTGTAGGGAGTGGCGAATGGTCTCAAGGGTAGCGCAGGTCGCGATGATCCCTTAGGCAAGGCTGGTGGACTATCCTTCTCGAGGTTGCCGCCCGTTCTTGGTCCAGTTCCTTCAGAAATGGATGCAACCAAAACCGCCAGCCGAAACACCAACAACAGGCACATTACACAAACACATACACACACGTACACACATGCGCGCACACATCCACATACAGGAACACATCTCTTCACCACGCCCATTCGTGGTCGGGTGGGTGTGGGCTCGTAGTAAAAAGTCACGGGTAAGAGAAGCTGACCACCTGTGCTAGGACCTGCGCAGTCGAGCGCCGTACGCGGGGATGACGGAGTCCTGGGGGGTCGAGCCGAGCGGCGCTGGTAATGTGACCGTGAGGCAACACGCCCTCTTTGGTCCTGATTTCACGCTAAACGGTAGCCCCCGCTGTGAGCCGCAGCGAGGGAAATGGCCATCGTGTCCCGTCAGAGGGCCACAGGCTAGGGACGTAGGGTCCACATCAGCAGTTGGAATTTATTTCGGCTGTTGATGTGGTTGGTGAAGGCTATACGGAGGGCGCAAGCGAGGGATGACGGCTAGAGTTGGTAACTCGGCTCAGGCCGTTGACCCAAGCGGGCGCCCGAAGTCGTGCTGTAAACCAGCCCCGCGTTCCTATATCCCTCTGGTAATCCTAACGTCCGGTATGACGTTCCCTGATGCGGGCTCCATGGAGGGTGGGAAGCCAGAGGGATGAAGTCTTAGTAAACTTGTATGGATACCGAAATCCCTTTAATTACCCCAACTGCGACGGTGGCAGCGAAAGCTGTTCCCGCTGCATCAACTAAACAGATGGTTGACGCCGTGGCCTCGGCTGCAGGTGTTAAACCATCCCCCAAGGTCGAGACTTCAGCGCTGGCTAACGCTAGTACTGGTCCCGTCCTTACAATCGTCAGCCCGTTCCCGAAAGCGGGAAGACGACTCCTCCTTCGCAGGCTGGCAAGTGGTAAGTCACCACAAGGGCAATAAGGGTAAGGGCAAGACCACCAATCCTGCCCAACACCCGCCCACCACACAACCGAGTGGCCCCGCTGCTACCAGCTCTGCGAAGAAGAAGAGGGCAAACAAAAACAAGAGACAGCGCCTGGCAATAAGGCGGTAGGCGGCACAAACCGCTGCCGCAGCCGGTGCTGCCTCTACAAAAACAGCGGAGCAGGCCGCTGTCGCAGGTTCCAGTAATGTGACCAGCGCGCAGCCTGCGCTCAGCAGTAGGGGGTGCACAAAGGCCGGAGGCAGTACGGGGAAGCCGCCTGCCGCCAAGCGGCAGGCTGGTCACCCTGGACGGCATCTAGCCCCAGCACTACCAGGAAACACGGCAGGTAAAACTGCCGAAAACAAGGAAAGAGGTGAGGCCAAACGTGCTCTCAACGAGACCAGCTCGCCTCGAGGGGAGCACAAGAAGCCCCGCCTCGACTCCTCCACGATACAGGGTAAGTCCTATGCACAGGTCTCCAAGTCATCTCTGGGCGTTGCAGTAACATGCAAGCGCACAGGGAACTTGCCGAAGGAGTTCGTGGACCGGATACTCACGGAGATTCAAAGGAAGATCCTGAGTGACGCCTGGTCGACTAAAACCCCAAAACGCCCCGCCCCTGCGTTCACCGGGAAACCCATATACGCGGACGGGGTCCTCAAACTCTGGTGCGCCGACGGGGCAACACGTACCTGGCTGACGGAGGCGGTCTCTCTCCTGGTCCCACCACCGGGCTTCGAACTGGAGGTCAGGGGCCAGGAAGAGGCCCCGAAGAGAGTGCGATGCGGCGTTGTCGTTCCCAACGAACAGGGGGTCTGGGACGACGTGCGCGACGTGGGTCGGGCTCTGGAGTTCCAGAACCCCTGGTTGGCGGTCGACAAATGGTCTCTGCTGCACTCGGAGAGACAGTCAGGTGGGTGGTTCCTGGTCGTGGGCGTCCCGGAGGAACAAGTCCCGGTCCTGGTGCAGAACGAGCGCCGCCTCGCATTGGGGCTGGGTGCAGTCTACGTCCGGTTCCGGGACTCTACAGGAAAGTATGTCGACCATCCTCCGGGATGCGACAACTCCACACAACAAGCCTCAAACACCCAGTCAGGGTGCTCCGCGGAATCCGGCCTGTTAGAGCCGGCCGCGTCTGGCTCGGGGGCTGGCCCGTCAGCCGAGGGTAACTCGGAAGATGAGAGCCTGCTCCTGAGTCCGGTGCGGCGGGACGACAGGGTGGAGGCTGGCGACATCCTGGCTGGCCTAACGCAGCTGAAGGTCGGGGAGGAGGGGACATCACCCACAGATGAACCCTCTGCCTAGTGACGTCAGCTGCCTACAGATCAACCTTCATAATAGCCAAACGGCCACTGCGCAACTGCGCAAATGGATGGAGGTCCAACATTCAGCCATCGTGCTCATCCAGGAACCTTGGATAAGGGGTGGCCTCATTAGAGGCCTCTCCAGCCTGGGAGGTAAGATTTACTATTCTACTGACCACACACATCCAAGAACCTGCATACTTACAACTAAAAACATCAGAGCCCAAGCTTTAACGGAGTTCTGTTCCAGAGACATCACAGCAATACAAATTGAAATAATACAGCAGCCAAGGAGTATAGCGGTCGTTTTCGCATCGATCTACATGCCCGAGGCCGAAGACCCGCCTCCGTTCGACCTCACGCGTCTGGTTAACCAGTGCGAGAGAACCAATACGGAGGTCGTAATAGGAACGGACTCCAATGCCCACCACCAAATGTGGGGCATGATCTGCAACAATAACAGAGGTAAGTCATTGATTGAATACTTATTCACCACTAATCTTACCCTATTAAACATAGGTACGGAGCCCACCTTCGTCACTAAACGTAGTCAGACAATTATCGACTTAACTCTCGCAACAGAAGGAGCGGCTGAACGCATCAAGGGATGGCACGTCTCGAAAGAGGCATCATGCTCAGACCACAGATGGATCAGCTTCTCCATGAAAGTCGATATACAGCCCACACAGCCCCGCAGGAAACCACACAACACTGACAAAGCAAAGTATGTCTTACTACTTAAAGAGAAACTTACCCTTACGGCCACGCCGCCGGTACTGGGTGACACTGAACAGATCGACGATCAGGTATGTATACTGACGCAGTCGATGCTAGACAGCTATTATGCAGCTTGCCCGGAAACCACTCCGCCTTCAACCCCGGGGAAACAACCCTGGTGGGGCGCTGAACTTGAACGTAAGCGCAAGAAGGTAAGAAAGTCTCTAAATAGGGCAATGAACACAAGCGCGGACGCAGATTGGGACGCTTATAAAGTGGCCAAATCAGACTACAGAAAATGCCTCAGATTCAGACGCACCATGGGATAGAGAAAATTCTGTGGGAGCATTGAATCCTGCCAACAAGCAAACCGGGTAAGGAAACTACTGGCCCAGCAACCGACGGTTGCACCAGGTACTCTCCGTAAACCGGATAACACATACACTACATCGGAGGAGGAGACAAGACGCGTCCTACTCGAAACACACTTCCCAGGCTGCGTCCTCACCCCGGTAGTAACGTGGCACGATACACCAACAGTGGCGACCGAACACGAATGGAGACACGCAAACAACGTGGTCACAGAAGAAAAACTCCGAAGGGCCATCGATAGCTTCCACCCCTTCAAAGCAGCCGGACTGGATGGCATCTTCCCAGGGTTATTACAATGGGGAGGGGAACCTGTCCTTAAAAGACTCCTGGCAATCATGAGGGCTAGCCTGGCCCTCAGATATGTACCGAAGAGGTGGAGGGAAGTCAAACTAATCTTCATACCAAAACCAGGCAAAACAGACTATACCCATGCAAAGTCCTTTAGACCAATAAGCCTGACCTCTTTCATGCTTAAAGCCTTGGAAAGGCTTTGCGAGAGGGAACTAAGAAGTGGGGCTCTTAAGCACCTACCCTTACATGCCAACCAACATGCATACAGCTCAGGGAAATCGACGGAATCGGCCTTACATCAGGTCGTGGCCCAGATAGAAGCTGCTATACAACAAAAAAGCATCTGCCTGGGCACCTTCATCGACATAGAAGGAGCCTTCGACAAGACAAATTTTTCCAGCATAAGCAACGCCCTAGCCAGGCATGGTGTGGATCAGATGCTCATACAGTGGATCCAAAACATGCTCAGCAAAAGGGTAGTGCGCCTGCAAGGCGACAATCAGACAGCCTTGATAACTAAAGGGTGCCCGCAGGGAGGTGTACTCTCCCCGCTATTGTGGAACTTAGTCATCAATGAACTCATAGACAAACTCAACGCGAGATACTTCTATACAATAGGTTATGCAGATGATCTAACCATACTCACCTCAGGTAAGGTAACCAGTACAGTGTACGACCTAACCCAACAAGCCCTACGCATAGTAGAGTGGTGGTGTAATGAGTACGAATTATCTGTAAACCCGACCAAGACCGAACTGGTTATGTTCACACACAAACGCGCGCTGGGTACTTACCGATTGCCCAGGTTATTCGATACAGAGCTTAAGCTGTCTACCGAGGTCAAGTACCTAGGTGTCACTCTCGACAGCAAATTGACATGGAACAGCCACATGGAAAATAAGCTCAATAAAGCCAGCATCATTTTCTGGCAGTGCAAGAAGATGATAGGTAAACGCTGGGGCCTATCCCCCAAAATTGTCTTATGGCTCTATAAGACAATAATACGTCCGATGGTAAGCTACGGCGCAGTAGTGTGGTGGCCTAGGACCAACCTAACAACGGCCGCCAACAAGCTTCAAAAGCTTCAAAGACTTGCATGCCTAGCGGCCACGGGCTGTATGAAAACAACGCCAACAGCGGCACTTGAAGTGTTGCTGGATCTGCCTCCATTGCACCTGTTCATACAACAGGAAGCAACAATGTCGGCAGTCCGGCTAAGAGCCCTGAAGCTCTGGAAAGACACGAATACACCGCACACTAACAACTTAAATACACTCTTTAAAGAAGTTCCTATCACACAAGCAATAAGCGACCGCATACCGAAACAATTTGTTTTCGACAAGAAATACAAAATCCAACTGTACGAGGATCTACACGAAGGCGCAGTTAACCACAACGAGCTCACGATTTTCACAGATGGGTCCAAAACGGATACAGGTACGGGTTCAGGAGTATTCTCCGAGGACCTAAACATCAACATCGCAGCACCGCTAGGAGCCTACAACACGGTCTACCAGGCCGAATGTTTTGGCATAATCCTAGCTGCCACAGCAATCATAGTACGTGAGGTAAGGGAACGATCCATTAGGATCCTCTCAGATAGTAAGGCTGTCCTCTCAGCCCTCAAAAGCCATACTATCACCTCGGCACTCAAGCTTGAATGCCACCAGAAACTAACAGAGGTAGGTAAACTAAACAAATTAACACTGCAATGGATCAAGGGCCACTGTGGCTCAAGAGGGAATGACGCAGCCGACGTACTTGCCAGAAGAGGGGCCACTTTAGAGGTGGTGGGACCCGAGCCCATTATTCCCCTCCCTTCTGGTTTTTATCGCAACCTGGTAAGAAATAGGACCAGGACCAAACACAACCAGTCCTGGATTGGTATTGAAACATGTAGGCAGGCCAAGGAGGCTCTTCCCGCAGTAGACGGTAAGATAGCCAAACAAATCCTCCGGCTGTCCAAACAACAACTACGGACAGTCACGGCCGCCTACACAGGACACGGATTCTTTAATAAACACCTATTTACTATAGGTATCACCGACAGCCCGCTGTGCAGGGCCTGTATGGCAGCAGACGAGACGGCAGCCCACCTGCTCCTCGACTGCCCTGAGGTCGCACAGTACAGGCAGCAGTACCTCACCAGATACAGCACCCTGAGGGAGGCCGTGGGCCACATCAAGAGTCTGCTGGCCTTCCTCGAAGAGCTGGGGTGGCTCGAATGACGACACCATTCCCACCCGCACGCAAAATACACGCCAAGACGTGGAGTTGCGGAAACAGCCCGTGCCATCAAGTATCAAGAGTAGGTATTAACAATCCTCTATGCACAGCCAAACGAGCCTTTTTGGACACATTTTGGCTATTCATAAACGCCTTCAGAGCTCCATTCACTCTATTACCTGCATTAACTCTTCTTGCAATAACTTCTACATTCTATTACCATCTCTTGTAAACAGCGTACCTAAATATACAAACTCATTAACAACAACATTACAAGCCGTAACCCATTCCTCCTTTTCAAAAACCATAACTTTCGTTTTACTTACATTCACTTTCATTCCTTTCCTCTCTAACGCACCATGCATGATTGTTACCATCTGCAACTCCTCCGCTGAAAACGCAAGAGGTTGAACAGCCACGGCGACGCTACACATCCCTGTCTAACACCTGTGTTGATGGTAAACTAGTCAGTGTATGCCCCGTTTATCCTCACACAAGCTCTAGAATCCTCATAAAGGGATTTCAGAGCTCGAATGAGGCTGCCGTCCTCCCCATACATCGACAGTACCAACCACATTTCATTCCTCACCTCTTTATTATAAGCCTTTTCCAAATCCACGAATGCGCTGTAGACCGTTCGACCTTTGGCCAAAAAAGCTGTCTGGCAAGTCTTTGCAAAGCACTGTCAGGCGTCGACAGCAAAAACTACAATTTCAATATTTTAGTTGTTTACTTCTACGGCTTAAATATATCGACACATACTAAAGTTAGACATTTGACCAAAAATATTTATCGATAAATCATCCCTGTTACGAACAACGCTCGGTTTTTCTAACTCTATGTTTTGTCTACTGTTTGCCTACCACGAGGCTGCTATAAGAGCGTGCTGCTAAACCTATCGACAGCTCTTTCTATCATGCATGTGCCATTAGAAAGAAGATATCAATCATAGCAACCGCTGTTGTTATTTAGTGTTACTTCTATGCCTTAAGGTTATATTTCCTGGGCACTAACAAATAGTTTATCAATACGATAAGGTCACAAAGGTGAGACAAGCTTTACGAGCGCAGTTGGATGCACAAATAGGAGATTCGCGATAACCGCGTAAGCTTATGTGCTTCCAACACGCAACCGGTTATCTAGTGTAATAGCTAAACGTTCTGCCTTTATTATATAAAAGTAGATATCGTTTACGAACGTTTCTTGGTAAGTGATACATGTTATTCATTGCACAATTTCATTAACTACTCATAAAAATAACAAAGTGATAATAGATGTATGCTTAAAAAATAGTCACGTTGGGCATAACTTTCCTGCCACTGTACGATCGAGTCTGGTCGAAATGAACGATCGCTGGCCTGTGCAATAAACAGTATGAAAAGAAATATATCAATTTCATTATCAATAATGATAATTATGAATGTAGAAAATATATAAACTAAAAACAATCATCAAAATCAGTTCACCTGGTAAAAAGTTCTGAGGTAACCCACATAAAAATTCCATAAAATTGAGAACCTCCTCCGTTTTAAAGCAAGCAGAGTTAGCAGCACTTAGTATGATAAATATTTGAATAGTGAAATAGACACCACAAATCTTTCGCATAGAATATACATTTGCCAATATTATGCGAATTGTATTTCTTCATAATCATGTGCAGAATGCAATTGGAACATATCCCTAGCCTCTCTGGCACTAATCGGGTTTTCTGCCTCACATTCACTCGGAAATCCCTGATGTGATTTTGTGCAAACACGCCACACGTATTACAAAAGCGCGACAGATCCAATTGCTTTCTAAAACACTTATTGTATAATATTATAAAGAGTATGTCTACTGCTTTCAGCGATTCAAGATGATTAATAGTGAAGGTGCAATGCCGGACAAGAGACGATGCAATACTCCAAACTAGACAGGCAGATGTGGTGATATACAAGGATAAACAATTTCGTAAAGGTTTCTACTTAATATTTTAGTTTTCTTTATAAACGAAGCAATAAATAGAAGCTATGCATAATATCTTACATATTATGAATTGCTTCTATTTATCTACAAGAGTATATATATTTTACTAAAATCAAAACATATGTTTTGGTAGAGGAGAATGACCGCGTTAAAGGTAAAATTGTTCAAATTATTCTCAGACATAACTTTTTATATATTATCTATTATCTTATTAGTAGATATATACGACTAACTAAACATCAACTGTTATTGTATGGTCGTCAAATGATATTTATATGTTGACGGATCCCTACCATTGCGGTAATTATTTTTCGCTACTTTCCGACTTTATCACGCTAGAACTCATTTGCTCATAGAAAACGGTGAGTACTATGCCTGCAATAAAAATTATGTTTGTCTTTGATGGGCAAGATCACCATTGAATCCAAATGACGAAAACAAACCGAAAACGTGCCTAAGTGGCACTAAACAAATGTAGTCAGCAATAGATCGACAGTTTAGTAGACGATACAACGAATATATTGACAAAAACATTTGCGTTAACCCAAGAAAAAAATATATGTAAATTATATTTTACGACAACTGTTCCACCAATTATTGCAATAAATAAGATTGAATTAATTTAAAAGAGGACAGAAAAATGCTCTTAAATTACCCTTATTTTGAACCAACAAAATCACGAATGTAAATTTATTTATAACACTACTTACAATATTAAAAATAAAATGTGATAATGGCCTAACGCTTTACCTATTCCTAAACACATAATATATGCATCATCATCATATTAATAACATCAGACAAAAGCCTTTACCCAACATAAGATATTAATAGTCCCTTACGATTAAGTTCACATATTGTTGAGTAAGTACAGTGTGCCTACTTTAAATAATGACTAGCCCGCCGAGGGAGGCTGTTGAAATGATGTTAAACTAGCCCTTATTCTCCGTGGACTAACTAATATATTGTCTTATTCATGGAACCCGATAGAAACGAGCTGTATCTTAAGAGAAAAGTTGGGATGTAAGTTTTTCCCGGTGAGGTTTTTCCAGGTAGTAGATGATTTCAGCATGAATGGGTTGCGGCTCGACCGGGGAAGTACTATCCTCTCACAGAAAATCGACGTAAAGTAACAGTACCTAAACTGTTGCGTTTCGTTCTGTGAGTGAGAGTGCCGGAGGCCCTATCCCCTATTGCTTCTCCCTCATCCCACTCCTCATCCTATCCCTTTTCCCAACCCCAAGGGGCGGCAACGCACTTGTGACTCCTGTGGTGTTGCTTGTGTCCATGGGCGGCAATAATTGCTTACCATCAAGCGATCCGTCTGCTCGTTTGCCGCCTAGTACCATAAAAAAGAGGTGCCGCTGACACGTATTAATAAAAACCCAGCTGTATTAATGGCACAGTTAATGGGGAGTGAATTTTTCAGAGGGTCGTGTCTTGTGAATATAGTGACTAGGTACTGGCGACGGGTACAGTACTCAGTTTAACACTGAATAGAAAATATTGAACACAACATACTTTAAAATAATAAATGAGACCGTTATAATTACAATGATTGGCACTATTCAGCAGCATGTAGGTATTCTTATTACATTTTACATCTCTTAAAATGAAATAAATATGTATACCTTATTTGGAAAAATGAATTCACGAAATAATAGTGATATTCACGCCATCATTAATACTGTAAAAAAAGTCTAGTAAGTATTTCATGCAAATAATAAATAACTATATATCCGTTTATAACGGTGTCCGATTATTTGACAAAAAACATATGAAAAATTTTCATTTGACAAATAACATTTGACAAAATTATACTTGATTAATTTATTATTTTACAAACTATTGTTTATTAAACTACACATTAGACAATATATTTACTTTAAAAAAGTTATTATGCTAAAACATTAATTTACAAATAAATTATTTTTTTAAACATGTTATTTGGCGAAACAACGTAAAGCATAAATAAGATTTGACAAAATGCCTTGCTTGGTAAATATTTTACTAACCAAAATCCACGATAATACAACAGTCTTTGTGTAGGGTCAACTGAAACAATGGCTGGTTAGGTTAGGTTAGAACTGCGACCACAACGCACGAACCGAGCGAGCGAAGCGCGCGTGCCGCGGCGCGGCCGCCGAGTGCCAGAACCGAATTCTACTTATTTCGCTTAATTCAGGCAGTGTGTATTTTTTTAAAGACTTAAGTTTCTATGGAATTAGTATTAATACAAAATTATTACTTGCCTATAAATAATCTGTCCAAGATGAAAATTGCAACCATGCAATTAAATGTTTTCAAAATTTCGCGTAAGTATTGTGTGATGTATGTTTAAAAGATATTTGTTACTTACTCTATGTTAATCTCTAATAAAATTGTGTTAAGTACTCTATAATCCCTATTTGTAACCATATATATAATCTATTAATTGGAATAAATGCACAGTATTATTCGAGCATTCGGTCGTATCATTTACCTCCACCTCCACACCGTACATGGCGACCCTGCCGACGGAGTCTGCCTGCGCGTCGCGAATTTGACACTATCCCGTATATGGACACAGTTCTCGATAGTTCGAAGAATTTATAGCTATGGAGAGAGTGCAATTGTATTGTTACTGCGCAGTACCCGTGTACTACACTATACATTACATCCTTGAAAATTTGGAAAATGGGAAAACAGCAATCTAAGGAAGAGACAGTTATCGTCCAAAACTCTGCCGCTGGGGACAAAACCTCTACCAACGATAAAATTCGGTTCCATATGTCCACCACCAATATATTACTTTTCGTCGTTCTGATGGTGCTGTTGCTTGGCCTTCTATACTTCATATACAAGTTTTATCGAAAATGCCACGTCAAATGGATAAGTAAGGAAATAAATCGGACGGCTATTCGAAGATCGCTGTTTCGACACCAGCTACAGTCGGGGCCTGGAAATGCGCCGAAAATCTACCCCGATGTATAAGCAAGTATGCGGTAAATAAAAATACAAAAAGTGCGACAAATAAAATATAAAAAGTGCTTATAGTGCAATAAATAAAATTATAAAAAAAGTGCGTATAGTGCGGTAAATAAATATCGGTATGTGTTAACGCTGGGAGCGTTAGACCATTTGATCTGTCTTGTCCTAGAAGGACAGCTAGATGGGATAACTATAAATTATACCACATCTACTGTTGTACTGGTTTATTGTCTCTGTTGGAGACTTTGCACTTTGAGCCTCAGTTGAAGGCTTGCTCAAGACTGTGTCCTGGTTGAGCCCCTTTCGAAGACTGTTGAACTAGCCTCTGTTGGAGACTTTGCACTATGAGCCTCAGTTGAAGGCTTGCTGAAGACTATGTTGTCCTGTTGAGCCCCTTTCGAAGACTCTGTTGAACTAGCCTCTGTTGGAGACTTTGCACTATGAGCCTCAGTTGAAGGCTTGATGAAGACTATGTTGTCCTGTTGAGCCCCTTTCGAAGACTGATAATATTTCAATTTTCTTGGCCTTATATACCTTCATATTATAATCTATTTTCAAATGTATTCCTTTTACAATATTTCGTACATACAAAAAAGTAAAACATACATACTTTTTGGATTGACATTTCAAAAGTATTTGTTCTTTTTACAATGTTTGTGAACTGATATACTAAAAAGTATGTATATATTCTTGTAAAAAGAGTATTTACTCTTTTTACAATATTTGGTACTTTGGTCATAAACATACCGCCGCCCAAGGGCATTTTATGACGAAATGTCCTTCAAACACTTATTTAACCAAATTTAACATAAGTATTTTGCTCTATGACGTTTCTCTTTGTCATGAGTACATACTGAAATATACAAGTTATCAATTAAACATGACATATTTTGAACTAACACAAACATGACAATATAGATTAAACAAAAACAACATGGAAATATTCAAATAGCAATAATCTTGAGAAGCTTTATCAACAATAGTTAAGACACAATATTATGACACAATATAAATTAAAACAAAAACAACATGCAAATGTTTGAATAAATATCATTTTAAGTAGCTTTATCAGCAATAGGTAAAACACACAATTTGTTAGTTGGCCTTTTAATTATGGATGAACTAGTACGTAAAGTGACCACACGTGTGACATCATCATGACCTGGGTACTTTTCTAAAATTCGACCTAGTGACCAACCACTCGACGGCAAATCTTCCTTTACATGCACTATATCCCCAACATTTGGTTCAGGTGATCTGGAAGACCATTTGTATCTATTCATTAGATTGGCTTAATGTTCTTTAGACCAACGCCTCCAGGATGACTGCAATATCCTTTGCACAAATTGCCATCGTGTTAGTGAAGTAAAATTTGAGCTCGCATGATTATAATCAGGAGTCGTAATGATTTGTAATAGCTATCCGATTAAACAATGTCCTAGTGTCACATGAGATTTTAAATGATTTGACCTTTTGTACTTAATAATGTTGTCCTTTAAAACTTTGGTACCGAAAACCAGACATCCTTTTGTACTTATTTTGGGTTTATGCCTCTTGATGCAGAATCCGCTTTATTGTCCTTTGTTGACTCATGAAACCATTGCGAAGACTCCATCGAAGATAAGATTTCTGATGTGCAGTTTGCAATAAAGATTTTCCATTTACTAGGGTGACAATACTATAATTATTATTCATTGGCGGTGGATTTGGCGTATACTAAAAACAGTCCTGTATAACATAATACTCCTTCCTTCTATAATTGTTGTCCTGTTATATCCTTTACAGTTGATCTATATCTATATATATCTATGATCTATGTTATTTCTTTTTGTCCTTTTATTTGACCTAAATTCCTTTTTGTCCTCTGTAGTTGATCTAATTGCCTTTTTGTCCTCTTTAGTTGAACTAATGTCCCTTTTGTGCTTGTATTCGAAATATTTAGTTCTATATAACATTTCTTGTTTGCGTCTATTCCGATTTTGTATCTTCACTACACCTTCTCTTCGTGTTGTGTTGGCCTTATTTTCTTTACAACACAGCTCTTTTGATGTTCGCAGTTTCTTTATATTAGGGTGGTGCTCTTCAATTTCCAAAAATCTTTTATGAACTTCAACATCTCTAACCTGTGAATGCATTACGTTCATATTCCTAGATAAACTAGTTGAATTGTTACTGTTCTCATTTGTAACTGTGCCGGATATGATCCATCCCAATGTGGTGCTCTGGGCTAATAAAGTGCATTGTTGATTCCTTAATATGGCTTCCTTTACGATATGGCTGTACACTTCTGCACCTAGCAAGATATCAATATTTTTGTGTTGATAGAACTCAGGGTCGGCTAAAGTTGTGGTTTTTGTATCCATCCAGTCAAAAGAATCTCTATTGATGTAACTTTCAGGTAAGTTTGACGTTATTCTGTTAAGAACATACGCGTTGATATTAAATTCTATTGAGTGATCTATTCTTGAATGAATTTTCAGGTTAACCATGTATTTAGCTGTGGAAGATTGTTCACCCAGGCCAGATATAATTCCTTGCACTGGAATATTTGGCAATTTAAGATACTGTACTGTGGCCTCAGTAATAAAACAAGCTTGAGATCCTTGATCAATCAGTGCTCTTACCACGCGATGGCCTCCTGTTTTGGACTCCGCTTTAACTAAAGCTGTTGGTAGTAAAACTTGTTTTGGTACACGAACATTCTTTGAGAAACACGAGACTACCGGTACATTACTAGATGAAGTGGTCTCGTCAACCACATGTTCTTTTAGAATGTTGTCGTTTACAGGATCGCTTAGATGCAGCAAAGAATGATGACGTTTGTTGCAAATTCTGCAGGAAATTGGTTTTTGACAATTGTACACGGTGTGATTGCTGCCCAAGCAATTAAAACAGATTTTATGTTTTGCTACAAATTCGCGTCTGTTAGCTACAGGCTGTTTGGTAAATGTTTTGCAAAAACATAATTTGTGACCTTCTGAACAGTATTCACATCTCATATTGTTTGAATTTATAGCTATCATAGACTTTGGTACGTATGAATTGTTGAACTGTTGAGTCGAAACTCTTTTTGGCTCAATACATTCTAACGCTCGAAAACGATTTTCAATGAACGAGGCAAATTGTTCAAATGTTGGTAAATCATTTGAATCATTGCTACTCACGTGTAATTCCCACTGTTAACGAGTTTCCGCGTCAACTTTGAATGTCACAATGTGTATGATGATGACATCCCACGTGGTCATATCTACGTCTAAATTACTGAGAGCGCTGAGACACTCGTTGGTAGTATCGAGTAACTCTTTCAAAGAAGTTGCTGATTCGATATGTATACGTCTATGACCAAAAAGACGTTGTAAAATACAATTTACAAGATATTTTTTATTATTATAACGCTTTTCTAGTTGGGACCAACACTGAGTATAATTTGTTTGGCTTACTGGTGTGTGTCTCACTAGTTGTTCAGTTTCACCACAGAGATGAGACTTCAAGTAATGCATCTTTTGTACATTGTCTAAGCCTTTGTTATTATGCACAAGTGACACAAAGAGATCGCGAAAGGTGGTCCATTCTGCGTATTTGCCACTGAAGTTAGGTATTGAAATTTTAGGTAATTTTGCAAGGTTAGAATTGACCTTTGATGCACTACCATTATCATCACCTTTTACAGAACATTTTGTACTAGAAAATTGATCCATCATTGACTTCATTATACATTTATGAGTAACGTAAGTTTCCTCTGTGAGGTCATACATGTTGACAATCACATCATCTTGAACTGAATACTTTTCTCTCAATTTAGTATAATTATCTTTAAAAAGATCCCAGTTCTTTTCTAATAATTCTTGTTTCGTCTCAAAGTATTCAATGGTCAGTCTATCTTTTGGACTCTTTTTAAAATTGATTAAACCTCTATCAATTACCTTTTGAAGGTCTTTTAAAACATTACATAGCCCTTCCATGTTGAATACAATGTTAAAACAGAAATTATTACAGGTAAAAGTTGAGAAATAATTTAGAAAATTTTACAATTGTTTGAAAATTTTGTACTTGCTATTAGCGGCAATGTCCTTAATTTGTGCACTGTTTATATAATATGATTGTACTCACGGTTTTACACTTCACTTTATTATACTGATGGTGACCTCTAGTGGTGAGTAGCGGCGTTCCTTGGCTCTGTCAGGCTGCAATCCTCTTGCCGTGGCTGCTGTTGGCGCTGGGGTAGACGCGACGATTGTGCCCTCTGCTGCTTGCTCTTCGCGCGGAGTAGGTTTTTCTACTACAGGCGCATTCGTCGACTTTCGTCTCGACAAATATCATCAGCGTGTGCTGATGATGCCTCACATCCTTGCGCAGCGATCCACTGCAGGTGTGAGAACGATCTATTGCTAGATCGTTGAACTCAAAAACTGGCCGATATATATTATCATCAGGCTCTGTAGGACCAATATTAACGCTGGGAGCGTTAGACCATTTGATCTGTCTTGTCCTAGAAGGACAGCTAGATGGGATAACTATAAATTAAACCACATCTACTGTTGTACTGGTTTATTGTCTCTGTTGGAGACTTTGCACTTTGAGCCTCAGTTAAAGGCTTGCTCAAGACTGTGTCCTGGTTGAGCCCCTTTCGAAGACTAACAATATTTCAATTTTCTTGGTCTTATATACCTTCATATAACAATCTATTTTCAAATGTATTCCATTTACAATATTTCGTACATACAAAAAAGTAAAACATATACATACTTTTTGGATTGACATTTCAAAAGTATTTGTTCTTTTTACAATGTTTGTGAACTGATATACTAAAAAGTATGTATATATTCTTGTAAAAAGAGTATTTACTCTTTTTACAATATTTGGTACTTTGGTCATAAACAGTATGCGTTAAACAAAAAAATAAAATAAACATATGTGCGTATTCTCGTAATATATAATCAAGTGTTTAAACATACATATTCATAATTAATCAATCGTAATACGTCTATCATAATCGTTATTAGAACATGCATCGCTTCGCGTGACCATGAACCTTACAGAATGCAGTGACATACCATATTCGGCAAGTGTACCTAACATGCAGGATGAACTTTGAACACTCCTAGTTTATTGCGTTGTTTAAGATAAATAAATGTGTATGCTAATGTTTTGCAATGAATTACAGGCAAACAATTGTTTCGATTACTGATTTCTACATTATGGTGGCAAGGTATGGATGATGTTGTGGCACTATATGAAGATTTAAAGAAAATAAGAGTATATTTAATCAAGCTAGGACCGCAAAGAAGGACCGAAAAAGTAAGTTTAATACAAAATAAATTAAAGGAAGTTAGTGTAATTTATGAGAGATATGAATCTTGGCTTATTGATTTTAAAGATAAATTAGGTAAGAAATATTATAAGGAGCAAGATATTTTACTTATAGAAAATTATTGTCATTTATTTTTAGCTTTACGTGACGAAATTTTCTTATTGTGTCAAAGCGATAAAACCGAGTCGACTACCAAAATGTCTTCGTTTGATTTAAAGACCGCTTTGAATCTTTTACCTGTAATGACCAATGAAGAGACGAATACGAAACAGTTAATTGATAATATAGAATATTACGATTCTTTATTAAAAGATAGTGCTTGCAAACAAAATGTAATTAACTTTGTTTTAAAAAGTAGATTGTCACAGGAAGCAAAGTTAAAGTTAAAATTTAAATATGGCTCTGTAACTGACTTACGGCCGGTTTCTGAATTGAAAATTTCAGCTTTCATCAGTTGAAAAATTCTGAACTAGTTGAAGTCAACTTAAGTTTTTTCTGTTTCACAGGTCAGAGTGATATTTTTTCAAAGCACTTTCAACTGAGTTTTCTTCAAATCATGAATAACTTAAACCGAAAAATACTAGTACGTTCCAATACAAGTAAAAAAACCGGTACTAACCATAAATTCGTATTAATTAACATTTTACAAAGCAGCACACTTATCAGTTAATTATTTTTATACGGAAACAAATAAAAAGTCGAAATAAAGTTGTATTTAAAATTATTTCAACGATTATTTTATTTTAATGAACAGTTTGTTGAATTTGTTCAATTCGGTATCTTAGTGAAAACGGAACGTGTATGTTATGTCAAAGTCAGTTTGTTTTATTTTAATACAAAATATTTGTGGCCAGGTATATTTGAGGTATAATTCTATATACCTCCATGGTGGCTACAATGGAGGTATATATAATTATACCTCCATGGAGGCCACAGCGTAATTATTTGGATTGATTTAACACGAAAAGCTCTTATTTATATTTTCGAACCCTTCGATTTGTTCCTAATAATGTTGTAATATATTTTTTCCAAATATTGAAGAGTCTTTGAACCTTTTTTCTATAAATTCTGTTTAACGACCTTCTTGTTGTGTAGACGTCAGTATGACGTAACCGCTGCTTAGCAACCGTAGTGTGGATATTTTGACATACTGGCTGTCATATTACTCGTGATCACGGGATAAAAGACCTAAGTTGTATAATTATTTTTTTCTCAATTTATCAGTGCTAAGTGAGGTTTGACAAATGTCAAATGTTTTCAGAAACGCGAATATAGAGTTGATATGGAGTTGATCATGAGTTGATCACATGTTGTGTCAAATTTTAGATTTTACAAGCACAAATACTCAAAATGTGTCAAAACAATTTTTTGTGAGACAGAAAATTGATTAAGTCGTATATAATTAGTGTTTAAATTGTCCTCAACGCGAAATTCTCAATTCAGAAACCGGCCGTTAGTTTGCGATATGAAAAATCTATTATTGTCAAAGAAAGCTGCAACGGCAATCCAAAATAAATAACAAAAAATAAGGCAAAATGATACGTCTATTGACAATACCAAATTATTTGTCGATCTCACGATTTCTCAAGCCGATGCCAATGAGCAATGTTATGACATTTTAAAACCGCATAATGAAAAGATGGCAATAAAACAGTTTGCAGACGGCTTAAGGAATCGTAGATTAAGCACGATTATTTCAGCTAGAAATTATAGCTCATTGAAAGACGCTATTCAAGCTGCTAAAGACGAGGAAACCACATCATCTTCATCATCCGGTGAGATTTATAGTATGTACAAAAGACCATATAATATTTTTTACTATAATAGGTCTCGTATGTTTAACTTCAGAGTACAGCGTGGAGGTCGTGAAGCTTTCAACCCGAATAGAGGTAGAGAGCATGGTCAAGGTTATGGGCGTCCGCGTATTATTCGAGGAAGGTCGTCTCGAGGCAGAGCAAACAACCACAGGCAACAAAGAGGTAATTTCTCTTATAATTATAGAAATCAAGGGATACGTTCTAATAATATTAATATGCTGAGGCGTCTTCGCAAAATACTGACCATTCTACGGATTCTAAAATTCCTAATCAGTTTTTTCGTGAACAATAGAGATAATGTTATTTTAGCTAGTGACAGTAATTGTTACATATCCTTATATTTATCACCACGTTTTGGAAAAGAAAATTATTTTCTAGTAGATTCAGGTTCGTCGCGCGTGCGTCATTATCGGCATATAATTACAGACATGCGCTTGAATATAAAATTCCAGTCCATAAAGAGAACATAAGCATAAATGGATTAGGAGGTACAGTTCAAGCAATAGGATACATATATTTACCTTTGACTGTTGGTAATGAGATCATCAGTCACAAGTTTTACGTTTTTAATAACTTACCTATTAAAGGAAGTGGAATTTTAGGTCGTGATTTTTTAAATAAATACAGAGCTCATTTAGATTTTTACAAAAATTTATTAACGTTGAGTGTTAATCAAATACCTATTACTTTACCTATAGTACATAATACCTGTAATGTTGTATTCAAAATTCCTGCTAGATCGGAATCAATACATTTTATAAAAACAGATTTAATAGAAGATTGTGTAGTTTCGGCTAAAGAAATAAAAGAAGGTGTGTATTTAGCCAGTTCGATAGCTACTCCTAAAAATGGGTTGATACCCATCCGATTACTAAATGTTACTGAAAATGATGTAACGATAACGAATTTAGAGGCATCAATTGATAAACTAAGTAAATACGATATTTGTTCATATGAAAAATCAGACAATGATTCAGATAGAGTCAAAACATTATTACCTTTAATTAAATTAGAACATTTGAATAAAGAAGAACAGAACACTATTGAAAGTATTTGTGCAAAATACGCAGATATATTTTATTTACCAGAAGATAGATTAACTACTACAGACATATATAAGCATACTATTTCAGTAAAACCAAATACAGTTCCAATTTTTTCCAAACAATACAGATTACCGATATCTCAGAAAAATGAAATTAAAGGCCAAATAGACAAATTGTTACATGAAGGAATAATTGAGCCTAGCAAAAGCGATTGGTCAAGTCCAATATTATTAGTACCTAAAAAATCTGATTCAGGCAATGGAAAATGGAGGTTAGTAATAGACTATAGAAAATTAAATAATTGTATTGAAAATGATAAATTCCCTTTACCAGATATAACTGAGATTTTGGAGTCATTAAGTGGAAGCATTTATTTCACGCATCTAGATTTGCACCAAGGTTATTATAATGTTAAATTAGATGAAAATAGTAGAAAATTTACATCATTTTATGCAGGACAATACCAGATGACGCGTATGCCAATGGGATTGAAAACTAGCCCAAATTCGTTTTCTAGAATGATTACAATAGCAATGGCAGGTTTTAATAACGAAAAATGTTTAATATATTTAGATGATTTAATAGTTTTTGGAAGAAATCTTCAAATTCATAATAAAAATTTGCAAGATGTATTTGAAAGGCTGAGGACAGTTAATTTGAAATTAAATCCTGCTAAATGTGATTTCTTGAAAAAAGACATTTTGTATCTCGGTCATGTTATATCATGTGATGGCATAAAACTGGATCCACTAAAAATAGAAGTTGTGAAAAATTATCCATGTCCTAAAAGTACCGACGAAGTAAAAAGATTTGTAGCTTTCACAAACTATTACCGAAAATTCATACCCAATTTTGCAGAAATCACATATCCTTTAAATAAATTAACAAGAAAAGGCGTACCTTTTGAATGGAATCGAGAATGTTAGGAGTCATTTGAATTATTAAAACAGAAAATAATAAGCCCACCTATTTTAGATTATCCCGATATTTCCTTGAATAATAAATTTATAGTACAAACTGATGCGTCAAATAATGCTATAGGGGCTATATTGTCTAACGGAAATGGACGACCAATATCTTATGCGAGTAGAACTTTGAATAAAGGTGAAAGTAAAAGAACCCAGTTATAGAGAAGGAACTGCTTGAAATAGTTTGGGCAGTAAAATATTTTCGACCATATTTGTATGGCCGACCTTTTAAAATACTTACAGACCACAAACCACTAGTGTACTTATTTAATATGAAAGATCCCTCAAGTAGGCTTATGAAATTTAGAATAGCTTTAGAAGAATATAACTTCGAAGTAGAATATATAAAAGGTTCTGACAATGCAGCTGCAGATGCACTGTCAAGAATCACAATACAGAATTTGAAAGAAATGCATGAGAGTATTGTTAATGTAATGACAAGAGCTCAAGCGAGGAAACTAATTCATTCTGATTCTGTGGCGGATATAGTAGACACCGACTCGAGGCCTGCGCAACCAAGAGTCGTGAATACTCATATCAAACCAAAAGAATCAGTTGAATTAAAATTTATTAACGGAAATGAGTTAGAAAAATTAAGGAAATTAAGAAAGATTACGAAGGAAAATAATATATTGTGTTATGTTGATAGTGAAAAAACTATTTACGTTAAATTTCTAAATTCTCAATCGCAGATGACGCGAGACGTATTTGTGAGAGAATTAGATAATTTTTGCAATTCCTTAAAGTTAGAAGAAATATATATATTAAAAACGAAAGATAATGATGTCTTTATTAGAAAGCTATTAACGGAGATAAAAAGTAATAAAACCAGGTTAGGACCTCGAATATGTATACTGAGTAATGTTAAAAGAATAGATAATTTGGACGACAGGCGAGTTATTTTAAATGACTTTCATCTCCTACCAAGTAGTGGCCATGCTGGTATGAGACGAATGTCAAATAATATTAAAAAATATTATTATTGGCCTGGTATAGAAAATGATGTTCAGAAGTTGGTTAAATGTTGTGATCAATGTCAACGACATAAATATTCCTTACCAAAGAAAGAACCTATGGTTATAACAAGCACAGCAAATACTGCATTTGAAAAAATATATTTAGATCTGGTTGGTCCTTTAGAAACTGATTATAATAACCATACGTTTATATTAACTTTACAATGTGAACTTACTAAATACGTAGAAGCATATCCCTTAATTTCTAAAAAATCAGAAGAAGTAGTCAGAGCATTTGTTGATAATTTCATTCTTAGATATGGGGTGCCCAGAGAAATAGCAACAGACAGAGGAAAAGAATTTCTATCAGAAATATTTCAGGAGGTTTGTAAACTGCTTAATATTAAACAGCTTAATTCTACAGCATATCATCATCAGTCGATCGGAGCGCTAGAAGTAACACACAAGAATTTGAATGCATTTTTGCGTATTCAAACAGATAGCCACCCTGACTTGTGGAGTAAGTGGATTCCTTTTTGGTCTTTTGGTTACAACACAACGGTGGTACATTCAGAAACCGGCTTCACTCCATATGAATTGGTGTTTGGTAAGACATGTTCTTTACCCAGTAATTTGTCAAAAGATTTAGATCCTTTTTATAATTTTGAAAGCTACCCTTGTGAACTTAGATACCGTTTGCAACTTTCTCAAAGAGAGGCAAGAAGTAATCTGTTAAAAAGTAAATTAAATAGAAAACTAAGGTATGATAAAGGTATTAATCCTGTAAGTTATAAGGAAAATGATTTGATTCTTGTAAAAAATGAATCACCTAGTAATAAGTTGGATTATGTATACTCTGGTCCTTATAAAGTTATCAAAGACGTGCCACCAAATGTAGAAATAATTAATAAATATGGTAAAAAAGATATAGTTCATAAGAATCGTACTAAGCCTTATAATGAATCTAAGTAAATAAAACATTATAATTTTTATACTATACCAATAAACAGGTATTTCTTTCTCTTATTTTCTCTATAAAGTTGTAAAAAAAAAAAACTCTGTAACTGTTTTTTTTTTTCTTTAAGTGCGGTGATGTGATGTATGTTTAAAAGATATTTGTTACTTACTCTATGTTAATCTCTAATTGTGTTAAGTACTCTATAATCACTATTTGTAACCATATATATCATCTATTAATTGGAATAAATACACAGTATTATTCGAGCATTCGGTCGTATCATTTACCTCCACCTCCACACCGTACAATTGGTTAGAAATTAGTTATTTTTAAAAACTAATAATTTATCTTCTAACTTTTTGTACAGTCACCAATTTGGCAAACGAATTATTTAGTCAAATGATTATTTTTAAAATAATTATTTAACATTTTAGTTATTTTCTAAGTAAAACATTTGCGAAACCTGTATTATGTCAAATAATTGTTTTTAAAGTAATATGTTTGCGAAATGAAAGTTTGTCAAATGATTAGTTTTTCAAACGTTGTTTGTAAAATGGTCTTTTGTCATACGTTTTTGTCAAACAATAGTAAACCGTTTATAACAATATCCATTGAATAAATAGGGACTATGACTTCTGTTAATATAACCCTTTTCGAGTTTCGTATAGTATGAACGCAACTTTTAGTCTAATAAAAACAACAATAGGAGTTGCTTGACCGTGAAAAGCGTTCACCATTACCACCAGTAGTGCATGTTACGGCTCTGTTTTGGTTCCGTTACTATAAAAGTGGTCTATACAACGTCAGTAAGGGCCGAAGTAGACACGCGACTTTTAAAGTCCTTGACCACCGTTTTAGCATTTGCAATATTTATTTATTTGATATTTTGCTCTGGTTTACTGTATCTTAATTGCTCATTGACCGATAGTACCTATAGATACATTATCTCATTTTGTGACTCTAACTTTAATGGTTGTTTTAAAATAAATAATAATCATTGTAATTGACACTGCGAGTGTTCGGATTAATTAATACCTAAATGTAGATTAAATTGCCGGTGGCCAAGAAAAACGTATCATGTGCTTCGGCCCTTAGTAACGAAATCCCGTAGAAATAATATATAACGTTTTTCGCAAACTGAATCTCTCTCACAGATTTTAAAAGAATGGCGAACAAAAAGTACTAGGTAACTGGTCTTGACGTGGTAGCTATGTTCACTAATCCGATTCCACACATACGCCAAATACATGTACCGATGTTACAACGTTACTATATTTCATGCTAAATTTTTGCTTTATATTACAGATGCCTTTCATGTATAAATTATTGGCATGGCTTTTGGAATAAACTATTAAATACCAATTTTGTTGAATATTGTGTTAAAGACATATGACTGTCATATTTAGTAACAAATAGCTTGCAAATTACACGTTCTACAACAGAAGTTGTACTTAATATGTTTACTTCGGTTTCACTTATGAATTATTTCTAGACTAAGAGTAAGATACATAAACAAATGACGTTTCTAAATAATAAAATGAAGATTTTAATTTGAACAGGTTTAATAAATCACACAAGTATCTAAAGTAAATTTGAACGTAGGAAACGTTCAAATTTATTTATCGATATCGAGAATTTATCAACATACAATTGAAATTAATTCTGAGTAAACCAAATCTAAGGATCTATTGTAAACATTATTCATATTTTATCGATATTTATTCTGAGTAAGCCCATCACTAGTCAAGTTAAAATTAGTGACAAACTACGAAGATTCTTCCCTAGATTAAAATCATAAGTCAAAGTGAAGTATATATTATATTGGGTTTAACCACCATTGTAGCGCGAATTCTATGTATTATCTATATTCTAAGGCTCGCCTGAATGTTCGTGAGAATGCTGGCTAAAACATACTCATTTGTTTTGTAACATTCGCGAGAATTTTCATTACAGGTGAATGCTCAATTGTATCAGTTCTTTTTGTTTTTGCCATATATTTTCCAACTTTTCTAATTTATCTTATCGTAAACGTCAGATGTGTACAAAAAGGAAAATTGCAGACGATGTTGAGACGGTATGTTTAAAAGAACATTTGTAATTAAAGCGGGTCTTAAAAAAAATTATAAGCTGTTCTTGGGACGTAGTATAATTAGTATATCATATTTCCAGCTCTATAAGTTGTAAATTAAAATGTTTATTCGACATAATGATATGTCATTATTTTCTTTTAACATAACATCTCAGTTGGTTACGTTCAGCGTTAGCACTCGATTCAGTGAGAAAAGTTGTGAAGCTGGCGGCATCCGTGTACGTTTCGACATGACGATCTTTTTGTGCGCAATCTGGTTATTGTTCTATTTCAATATCAGTGTAACAAGTTATTCTGTTACGTAGGAATACTGAGCGAGCTCACAACTTTGTTGTAAGTTCACAGTATGTTATATATCCGATAATGAGAGCATCGATCAAACTAGCTTGCCGTTTCTTTGCTAGGTATGGACGGAAATTTGCAAGTAATATTAACATGAATTTGAAAAACGCTGCACTTGTAAGTTTTATAATAGAAGTGTTCTAGGAGGGTTTTAATCTTAGCCTGCAGTCATGAACAAGACATAAAGGCGCGATGATATCAGACATTTAATTTAACTCTGTCGTGTCTGGACGCTGTCTTCGAGATGAGAAGTTCTACTAGATGAGACAGATTGGCAGCC
Organism: Euclidia mi; assembly: GCA_944739405.2. Classification (NCBI taxonomy): domain Eukaryota; kingdom Metazoa; phylum Arthropoda; class Insecta; order Lepidoptera; family Erebidae; genus Euclidia; species Euclidia mi. The sequence goes on along the minus strand of OX123183.2, from coordinate 74,597,927 downwards.
GCGATCAATACATATTAAGTGTCAAAACGATTTCTAAATTGAATTATTTGCAGCTAGGGAACAATTCAATCCAAATGCCTATAGAATGTTGTTTTAATTTCATAACGGTAAGTTGAGTTCAAAATAAAGAATAACGTCTTAACTCATTTTCATCTCTCATAAACAACTTGAATTAAAAGTAAACGTGATGAATACAGTAGCTGAGACATGACGGCCAGACAACGAGTTTCGATTTACCATCACAAAGTGCTGAGGAACGCTAAGACAATACAACAATAGAGTGTTCTCTTTCTTTCCCTTAATATTCAATTTAATTGTTACCAGAAAGTATTTCGCGTATCTATTTTACTTCGATATGCAAATGTGACGCGCAAATTTATTCATGGGTACTTGTTAGAGAGCCGGTTTTGATTAGTCCTGCCCATAAACTCGTGTGTAAATTAATCTCCAGTTCCCTCTTTACGTAGGTCTGTTAAGCTGTTCCTGTAGTAAACGATAAATAAAGAATCAGTAATTATTATTGTTGTTGGAAAGTGGCACAAATCTGTAGGTACACGGCGTCTTCCCTTGTGACAGGCGCAATCTGTTTTCAAATAATTACTTGTGAAAGCCGAGACACGGGAAATTAATTTCTTTGTTACTTTAATAACATCGATGTGGTGGTAGTGTTTATTTCGTGATTTTTTAAATGGCGTTAATTTGATATAATTATCTAAACACAAAAGTAAAGATAAAATAGAAAAACCTAAACGTACAATTTTATGACAATACCGAAGTGTTATGTAATTAGCGCAATTATGCATGTATTTCAAAAGTTCATTAATTTGTTTATTATTGGTCTTTGTACTGCAAAATGTTGTCTTCGCGCAGTAAGAGGCTACCTCGAAGGTTAAAAAAATCGTGCAGAGGTCATCGCTAAGTGTTATAAAGTTGAATGTCGCACGGTTTTTGACATGGCATGCCATCACGAAACTGTCTGAAATCTAATTTTGTTCATAACTCACCTACTGTTGAGACACTATGTGAGAATGAAAATGTGTCTCGTGCAATTTATAAATTCACTTTTCCGTGAACGTATCGACAAATGTTGCACTTTCGATTTGTTTCATGATTATGATCAGATATTCATATTTCATGATTATTATTTAAACAAAAAATTCAAAATTTTCCTTTAATTATATCATGACGCATTGACGAGAGAACTACACACGACGCTAAGAAGCTTCTGAATGATAATTGGACGTTCATGTTAGACAATAAGAAACCTTATAACTCTACTTAAATGAGATGATCTAAGAAAAGTTTCAGTATCTTACCTCTAATCGCATACCACAGTGTGAGAAAGAACTGCATAGTCACTTTAAAGAAAAGCTTTCGAAAAACGATGAAGAAAACGTTTGATTCGATTACGATATAACGTGAATATTACCCTCTTTACAATCCTGAGTTTTTCGTATTTTACTGACGGTTTCATTTAAGTCAACAAAAATTTCAAGTCAATACCAACCTAATCGGTTCCAAAGTAAAAACGGAAACCTGTAAATCCTAGAATGCTGAGTAACTGTTAATCAAAGTCGTTATGTTTATACTTACTTTTGTTAGTTTGTCTCTACAGCAAGACCACGGATGTTTTGGAGACCATAACAACACGTTTGGACTATGGTACTTTGAGAAATATATCGTAAGAAATATATCTTCAATAAATATTATCTTATATATATTTTACGTGCACTCGAAGTGATGAGAGATTAAGAATACAATTTTCACTATCCTATTTCGTCGTTGTGGAGCGAAAACGCACTAACTAACAAAAAAGAAACTTTGAGGTAATCGCTTCTAAAAAGGGTCACGGTCAAAATGGGCGTAAAACCAACAGCTTTAAAATATATTTTATGTGAAAGCTAATGACCATTACTTAATTTTATACTATGACGGCAATCACCCAAACAACCGGTGAGCAGAGATATTCAGTGATGTTCAAACGTATTTTTTTGTAGAATCCAAAACAATCGCTAATACAGCGGAGATAACACGACACGATGTTGTGCAGAGTTAGGCCAAAGAAACCAATCTAGCGGTTGGTAACCTAACGGAATTACTACATTCCATCCCTTTCTAACTTCTCTCTTACTCAGGCGCCGACCAAAAAACAAGCGTGCGGGCAGGCCGGGCAATGCGCGTCAGTCGTTATTCATATTTTCTCGACAACGTCGAGACTTTGTAAGAATGGAAGCAAATCTACCATTCCTATATGATTTTCCACGTTTAACAGAGGAATGTATAGTGCTTCACGCTTTGGGGACTTATCATATAAAACCAGCAAAATCATATGTCGCAGAACATTTCCGCGATGGTGTTTATTTAATTGAATTATATAGAGAGGAGTCATTAGATGATTTAAACAGATGTAATATTCTGCAAACTAATGTGTGGTTGCTTCGAATTAAAATACAGTCGCGGCATGTCAGATCGCACACATATATTACTTACATTTTGATCGATAGAGATCAAAACGGTAGAAATGCGATAGTTGAGCGTTACTGTACTTGCTTAACAGGCAGAAGAACAGTAGGAAGTTGTGCCCACATAGTTTCAGTTTTGTGTTTTTTAGGGTTAGGATGGCACGAGCCTTTCATTGCACCTGCAGAACATTTATTAGATGTTATAGTGGATGATAACCATTGATATTTAAATAAAAGGTATCAATATATAGTAGTTTTTAACAAATATGTGTGTTTTATTTAACCAATCTTTGGGATTTTTTTGCAGTGATACCCGGTCGATATTGGGGTTAACAAGTACTTAGGGGGTATTTAGAAGTACAATCAAGTAAATTGCAACACATTTTATTTCTGTTGGTTTTACGCCCAGCTCTCATACAAAAATGCCCATGATCCTTTGGAAGCTTAGAACTTAAATAACTCTTAAATGGTTAGGATTAGAAAGATGATGTCTATGACCAAAATATGTATCATATGTAAATAAAATTAAATAAATAATTTAAAATATATACATTTTACATCTAGTAATTCGATTATATTTGAATTAATGATTTTTTGCATAAAGTAAAAAAAGTATTTTTTGGTATTTAGTAATGTATTCACGAAATTTAGTTATTTTTCAATCTGGAAAACATATTTTTTGCTACTTAATTATTTATATTTTGTTACTTTGTTTAGTTAATGACTTTAAAACATACATTTCTGTAACTTAGTGATTTATTCAGTTTATTTTATCAAGAAACTAAAAAAGGGAGTATAATAAAACCGCAATTTTATAATAATAATTAAACGTTTAATCAATAGGTACATGTTCCAACGAAAAGTAATTAAGTACGTTTAGTGACATCGCAAATAAAATATTGGTACTAGTTTGCCTAAATGATCTAATATGAGATTTAACCAAGTGTTTTAATTAATTTTCGTGTAGATTGTTCGCATTGACTGAGTAGTTAAGTAGCTATCGCATTTTTATAACTCCGAAATGATTAGCCTTAAATATTAATTTAGAAGGTAGATAATGTACTTTTAGACAGCTTGACATCAATAACTTATTTTCACCAATAATGTTGCTTCAAAGGAAATATTGTGGCAGAGGCGGAAAACTCGACATCAAATCCTTTGCCAACCTGTCTGGCCAGCGTGGTAGTAGGCTACATCTTCCTATTGTTTTGCACAATGCTACTGGGACACAAATTTGGATAGGCTATATCCAGCAGTGGACATGTGATGGGCCATGTCCAGCAATAGACTATAATAGGCTGAAAATTATGAAGATATGACATTACGCCACACTTTAAGCCCCTCCGTACACCTCCTTCATTAGTGACGTATTGAGGACTTGGGTTGAATTCAAGGTAAGAAGGAAAACTTCTATGTAAGAAGTAACTTCTGATAGGTACATTCATCATTATTTGGTTATGTATTGTCAAGTACCCAAAGTAGAAGTTCTGCTTAGTTCGGGACTATATAATGTTGAGTGTACGTAGAGACCTATATAGTATTACTAGAAATCCCGTCCCTCTACGGGAATTATATACCTATTCTTAGCTGCCTCAGGAATTACACAATCTATTGATGAAAGCCGTACAAAATACGTTTCGTAGTTTTTAAGTTTATCGCGTTTATACGGACATACAGGAACGGTAGCGGACTTCATTTTATCATATATTTAGATAGATTATTTGATGGAGGATGTATTCAAAACTATCTTGTCATCTTGTTTGTTGTAAGACCTTATTTACGCCATGTTTATCCAGGTATTATAATGAGCGTCCTCCTCCTTTCAAAGGAGAGGCCTAGTCCAGCAGTGGACTGTTAAAGGCTGATGATGAGAGAGATAATGAGCGTCCTAGATTTTATCGGTAGAAAATACTACATGGAACTATATTCATCTTTTTCAATATGGAAATAGCGAATAGAATAAACGGTAAAGTACTTACAATTTTTACAAATATGTACTATTTACTATATACATATACTGAATATGTATATTTAATACTAGCCGTTTCCCGCGGTTTCACCAGTGTTCTGAGGGAACTACTTCGCGTACCCGAAAAGCCCATATATCTTTCGAACCCCTATTTTTTCTAAAATGAAATATAGCCTATGTTACTCGCAGATAGTGTAGCTTTCTAATGGTGAAATAATTTTTAAAATCGGTCTAGTACTTTTTGAGTGTATCTATTACAAACAAAAATACAATATTTTCCTCTTTATAATATATATATAAGATGAACATAATTAACAGTGGTTAAAATATCTTGCTATATTACTTAGCTAGGCTCCGCGATGCCACCTACACATCCTTCTTGGTTAGCATTATGACTTTCCTTTTGCTTCTGTACCTAAGGGATTCCTTAACCTTTCGACGACCAAGGACATGAATTCATGTCCTACAAAAAAGTCCCCTTGTTTACCGACGACATGAATTCATGTCCAGATTCCGTCCTTCAATCTATGACGTTTTTTACACTGGCCTAGTACATTTTATCAATTATTTCAAATGGCATTGCATTTTTACGAATCATAGACAGCTATGAAACCTTCTTCTGATCCAATTTGATGTCAAATTAAAAAGTAAAAGGACATTTCATTTCAATGCGCGCGAAACTGTGAATTTTAGCAAATGTTTGCTATTGAAAAGGGGGAATTATTATAATGGATACATGCATATTTTTAGTTTTAACTGGAAAACCCATATTATACAGAATATAAAAATACAAAAATAAACAAAAAAATATTTTATTTTTTATTATAATACGCTACAATTGTCGATAGAACCGGTATTCTAAGATCCGTTCAAAACAGAGAGCTATGCAAAACTAAATATACACTCAAATGTTATTATTATATTTTTTTAATATTGGCTATATAAGTGGGTTTCAAGAAATTATAACTCGAACTCTTGAAAACAGAAACAAAGACCTCTCAGAGCGATAACATTCAATGTCTAGTACCGCGCGCGCGATGATGTCGTACGGCGCGGTCGTATAGCCAAATTGACGTTTTAGAGGGCGCGGTACTTGAAAGGTTAAAATATCATTTCTAAATAGACACACAAATCATCTACCACTATGGAGCCTAAAGGCCGGCGCGCACTGACGTCGCGGCATGGCACGGCATGGCAAAGGATTTTATTACGATCAAGTAATTTTCATTCTTATTTCAATAAGTTTAGGATTCATATTTCTTTGTTTCGATACAATCGTACCGCAGCCCGCCGCGACACGTCGCGGCATGCCGCGGCATGCTTCGGGACGCCGCGGCATGCCACGGCGTCCCACAGTGTGCCACGACGTAATCAGGAGGTAAATAAGTTCCTGAATTCACTTTTAGTAAATCTTGTTCTCATAAATAATGTATCCAGAATTGTTTTCTCTTCGACATATCAGTTTGTATTTGTCGTTCTTCATTTTCAGCAAGAAGTGCTACTGATACTAAATTCCAGTCAATTGGACGCCTCGGTATGACGCGGCATGACGCGACGCGCCGCGGCGTCCCGCGGCATGCCGTGCCGTCAGTCGGCGCCGGCCATAGACAACTGGTGCTGGCAACATGAAATTTGGACGGCGGGGTTGATCAGGATCAGGGGTCATAACAGAAAACCGAAAGGACCAAATATTAGTGTATTAAAGGGCGTTGTAGGAGCGAGATAGCAGCACCTCCTCATGTATTTATTTATTTACAGGTACAGTGACAGATTACAGATTAGTTAGTACTTAGAGCTAATTTTACATTACAACATTTTTAAACCTGTACTCCAATTACAACTGTACACATCATCCATAGTATACAACTTCAAATATATAAGTTGACTTAAAAAAATAATAAAAAAAAGGAAATTATTAATTAAAATAGCCAAAAACAAGTAAGTGAAAAGAAAAAAAAAGTGTTACAGTGCATTCAATTTGCACAAGGATTCTTTGAATCTACTGTAGATTCAAAGAATCCTTGTGCAAATTGAATGCACTGTAACACTTTTTTTTGTCGTTCTTCATCTTCAGCAAGAAGTGCTACTGATACTAAATTCCAGTCAATTGGACGCCTCGGTATGACGCGGCATGCCGCGACGCGCCGCGGCGTCCCGCGGCATGCCGTGCCGTCAGTCGGCGCCGGCCATAAACAACTGGTGCTGGCAACATGAAATTTGGACGATGGGGTTGATCAGGATCAGGGGTCATAACAGAAAACCGAAAGGACCAAATATTAGTGTATTAAAGGGCGTTGTAGGAGCGAGAGAGCAGCACCTCCTCATTTATTTATTTATTTACAGGTACAGTGACAGATTACAGATTAGTTAGTACTTAGAGCTAATTTTACATTACAACATTTTTAAACCTGTACTCCAATTACAACTGTACACATCATCCATAGTATATAACTTCAAATATATAAGTTGACTTAAAAAAAGAATAAAAAAAAGGAAATTATTAATTAAAATAGCCAAAAACAAGTAAGTGAAAAGAAAAAAAAAGTGTTACAGTGCATTCAATTTGCACAAGGATTCTTTGAATCTACTATGACTATCCATAAATATATCCACTTGAGAGCAAATATTGTTTACACATTCGAAATACCGGATTGTTTTGGGACACATTATTATTGGTAGTGGGTATGCGAAACAGTTGCGGATTACGCACAGATCGAGTGGGTACCTTAAAATGTAATTGTCTTAAAATATCACAATTAAATGAGCCATTCAAGATTTTGTGCAGGGTAGACATGTCCATCTCCTCTTTTCCAAACCAACCATATCAAAGTACCGTAGTCGAGCTTCTTATCCAGGTAGTTTCCGCCTAAGCCCGCATTTCATGCATAGAGCTCTAACAAACCGCCTCTGTATAGACTCTATCCTGTCTATATGATTTTTATATATCGGCGTCCACACAGTTGAGCAATACTCAATAATACTTCTCACTAGAGCATAGTATAGAGTTATCAGTGAACTAGTTTGTTTAAAAGGTTTTGAATTGCGGAGCACAAAAGATAAGATGCGGTTGGCCTTATTACAAACATGATCGTAATGTGGTCTAAAAGACATCGAGTCGAAGAATACCCCCCAAGTCGCGAATTACCTTTACTTTGTCTAACTCAAAGGCATTGATGTTATAGCTGTAATTAAGTGGACTTTTATTTTTTGTGAAGGATATTACCTGACACTTTTTTATGTTTAACGACATATAATTCTCGTCGCAGCATTTGACCTCAGTATTTAAGTCCGCTTGGAGTACCTCACAATCTCGGGGATCAGAGATACGTCTAAAAATTTTAATATCGTCAGCGTACGCTAAACATTCGCTATCAATTTTACCCAGCAGATCATTGACGAATAAGAGAAACAATAAGGACCCCAAATTTATTTTTTCATGTACCGCACGTCAGTCTGCTCCGACATCTATACTAATATAACAAAGCGGAAGAGTTTGTTTGTTTGTTTGTTTGAGCGCGCTAATCTCAGGAACTACCGGTCGGATCTGAAAAAGTCTTTTTGTATACGATAGCCCAGTTATTCCGAAAGGCTATAGGCTATATAACATAAAGCTTCGACCCTTTGGGGCCGGGCAAAAGGCTAAAAAGGCTAAAAGATAATGTCGGCTAATCTCAGGAACTAGCAGTCGGATTTTAAAAATTGTTATTGCCTATGATAGCCCAATTATTCCGAATGGCTATAGGCTATATAAAATTACGCCACAACTTTTAGGGGCCAGACAAAAATAATAAAATGGTCAAACGAGAAGGGTGACGGTTGGGTCAAAGGCTAAACGAATAGGATACAATCTATATAGGTATCGTTTTCGAGATTTTTGGGACGCTGATTATGAAATTTATTTAGTGATCCAAGATGGCGGACGGGAAATCAAAGATGGCGGATGGGGAAATTTAAAAAAATCAATATGGGTATCGTCTCCGATGTTTAAAGGGATGGGGAATCCAAATACAACATCTATTTCGTGATTCAAGATGCCGAATGGGAAATCAAAGATGGCGGATATGAAAAATTTTAAAAATCGATATGGGTATCGTCTCTGATGATTTAAGGGATGGTGAATCCAAATAGAACATCTATTTCGAGATCAAAGATGGCGTATAGGAAATCAAAGATGGCGGTAGGGATTTTCTTTTAAAGTCGATATGGGTATCGTCTCCGATATTTTAAGGAATGGGGAATTCAAAAACACCATCTATTTCGTGATCAAAGATGGCGGATGGGAAATCAAAGATGGCGCTTTAAATTACATATTGTATGATAGCTTTCATAATTATTTATAATAATTGCGCGGGCGAGGCCGCGGGCACTGCTAGTACCGTATATTAGACTTATTCGACCTTTTTTCGGTTTCTGTTATGGGCACTGTGACAACCAACCCGTGTGGCACCCATACCCGATCTTCCTGGGTTATTTTTAAGACATTCGAGTGAGTGTGAGGCTCACTCAATTATTGCATCAAATCTTATGGCGCTTTTATAATTAAATGTTTTGTATGTATTTTAGTTGGTAAGCCTTAACCTAAATAAAGAAATAAACTTTGGCGTCGAAGGTCAGGCCGCCCGAAGGACTCCGACATGGCCGAACGATTCTTGTCTTGAGATAAGAACCGGGACCTTTAGCTTTACGTCCCTTTCGGAACACTCTAGCGCTCTGATTTAAATACCATACGCGGTCACCCATCCAAGTGGTGACATCTGAATTCACTGCTTAACGTTGCTGGCATATTGCTAATGACCAGCCATCACATGTTATAAGCTCTAATTACGCTTTTGGTGTAGGCGTCCAATAAGGCAAGACTTTTTAATATGCCACCACTGAGGGGTTAAATAGAGGATGAAAATTTGAACCACTTAAGTAATATTTAGTCATGTTCTTTTATTAGATACAACAAGCAGCAATTTGCCAAAATCACTATTACTACTCCCCATTAATTAGCTTTAATAAATTTTAGATCGCCTTGGGAATCGCTCTAAATAACTAAGTATTTTGAGAAGTAACATTAATCATACTATTTATAGAATAACAAATTGGCTTCAATGACTAGACTTTAAATCTATTTATAATCCGGATACTAAGAATCCGCCGAGGAACTCTAAGATATATTTTTCTTGTTTGAATGCACGTTTAAAAATACTAGGTGTGAAGAAAAGAAGTTTGATTGCAGAGGGAAAAGTTTCACATTATACAATAACAACTATAAATGACTTCAACTTCATGAGTGACATTATTATTAAAACTTTCCTAGTTGAGAAATAACAGTCGCTTCACCACTACTAGTCGTTCATAGTTTTATCTCGTAGTGAGTAAATAAATGAACAAAACAAGAAAAGGCGGATATCCTGATTACATTTTTCACTGTGGCACAAAGGCGCTCTCTCACTTTGCGTCACCTTAAACCACTTTAAGCGGTAGTCTGTCTAAAATCATAATGTGATTATTATTTCACCCGGGCTCGTAGCAGAGGCACTGCTGTCGACAATGCGGCCATTTTCGCAAAATTATCGCTACTCGGTCTCGCTACGTCAGTATCGAGGACGTACCCGCGAACTTGCACAACGCATTAACGAAAAATATTATTTTGACCAAGAAAATACCCTTTTCTGGCCTTAATGTAAATAAACGAGCCAATAAAGTATAATTCTACAGCATAATATCTATGCGACGCCCAATTATTACACAGTTATAACAATAGAATGTAATTAACCCACGTCAGATCCCATTGCGTTGAAAAGAAATTTATTATGTACGGAAGATTATGTAAGCATTTTAATAATACACATATACAGCAGACTCAGAGTGAATAAATGTGGTCTAAGTGAAAACGCTGAGAATATATTTTTTTAAGGACAAACATTAACGTTACCTATTACCATAGTCTAGACGTCATTTATTACGAAGGCTTTTGGCACGACACGTATGCTAGAAGATATTGTTGACAACGTGGAATGCCTACGTACAAAAGCTAAGTAATTTTAATATCGTGTAGATTCTAAAGCTAATTGCGGGTATAATCATCGCCAGATATGTTACAAAAGTGCGTAATAGCAGCGAAAACAAAACAACATAATTATGTCCTATGCGCAAATATCGTCAACAAATTCAAAAGCATAAACGCACACATACTTAGAGCGATTAAATTTAGGCCAATCAATTAATTATGTATACGCAAAGGACCATTTTAATATGAAACAAGAACATAAGCAGCAATTAAAAACCTTTATCATGTTATACATTAGCAATATATATAAAGACACAATGGTAAGTGAACCGCCTCACAATCCACACATGTTTTTAGCGGCTTCAATATAAATACTTATATGAATGTCATAATATCTCTTATTATTTTTGATATGTTTTCTTATCTTATTTACTTGTAAATTTACTACAGTCTCACGCCTGTATCCCCGAAGGGGTAGGCAGAGGTGTAATATTACACCCACATTTCGCCATTAATTTTTTTTTTAGGTCCCACGTAATAGGGGGCGAGCCTATTGCCGTACCGGGCACATTACCAGAATCCGTGCTGCTACTGAGAATTGCCTAACGGAAAAACCCAATAACACTTTGCCCGACCCGGGAATCGAACCCGAGACCTCCCAATCCCACGCGCACAATTATGCCGCGAGACCAACGAGGCAGTCGAAGAAACCAACACTATGCTAACATAATCAGGTTACCCACTGAAATCACCGCGGTGTCCGTTGACATCCCGTAGCGGGGCGAAGCGAATCGCAGTTACCATATAAAAAAAATAGCTAATAATTATAAGGTGCTGTGCTCAGTATATACCTATTATTGTTTTAATATGATGGACTTTTCAAAGACGGCTTTTTATAACAGCAATGAGCTTACAATCTCATTCAAATAAAAGCGTTTTTATTTGTTTACTTTAATCCTCACAGCAAAGGGTTGCAAATTAAATATGTTAAGAAGTAATTTTGATACATAATGGATACTTTCTTTTTCTTATTACCACACACGATTATCACACCAAAAAATCGCTCCATTGAGCGTGAAAGGGGAAACAAACAAACACATTTTCTAATCTTAATATATAAAATCCTTGCGTTACTGACTGACTGACAGCCACGCTACAGCCGAAACTATTGGGCGCAGGAAGCTGCAATTTGGCAAGTATGTTCCTTGGAGACCGTAGGGGTGCACTAAGAAGGGATTTCCCGAAATTCCCACGGGATCGGCCAAAACGGGTAAATTGAAAAAAGAATGCAGGCGTAGCTGCTGGCGTCCTCTAGTTTATAATAATGGATGTTTAAATAGACTAATATACATATGTATATTTTCGGGGTACGTAACGTAATCATAGTTTTAGTACGAAAAGTTAATTTAGATTTTGTATAACATTTGGAATTTCATTTAGTCTCCGAGAACTCAGCCTGTAGTTTGTAAAAAAAAAACCGGTCAAGTGCGAGTCGGACTCGCGCACCGAGGGTTCCGTACAAACCTGTAGGTATATAAGTAAAAGTTCACCAGTCATAGTTATGGTATTTTTATTGCCAAATGAAATCCATAACATTACAGTATGGAAAGCTGGAGTAGCATAAATTAAAGAAAAAGGGGTCTTTGTCCTTTGTAATCAGTCATCCTTTATTTTATATTAACATATATCGCTTATTTTATAATATAACTTAAATACCTATACCAGCCTTGCAGCAGCCTTGCAAAAGTCTGCTGATGAATGGTGGTAAGATTTTTTATCAAAGTTATTGATTTACAATGTTTTTAGTGACTATTAGAAATCTGTTACAAAAATACTTATAAAGTACAGAATAATTATCAAAAAGATTTGAAGACTATGTAATTATTTGAAATCTCAATCTCAATCAGCCTATCGCAGTCCACTGCTGGACATAGGCCTCTTCCAACACGCACCACAGCACACGGTCCTCAGCCTTCCGCATCCTTTATATGTATGTGCTATAAGGCGTTGCTTGGTACCAAATTTCAAGATTTTGAGCTCACGGAGAGTACCCTGTAGGTTTTGATTCACTTGCGTGTAGGCGCGAGTTTGAAAATATGCTTATATTGCTCTTTCTTTTGATTGCGTTGACATAGAAGCTTGGTTTTGTTGCAGCCTAACGGTGTTATATACCTAAGTATTTGATATGAATTTCAACTTGATACCTCCACGCGTGAGAAAGGGGTAGTAACTTTAAATTAAAAATATTTTTTATATACTGTAACTAAAAATTTACGGAGTTCGCAATTTTTCCTTTATATGTGCTATTAGGCGTTGCTTCGTACCAAATTTCAAGATTCTGAGCTCACGGAAAGTACCCTGTAGGTTTTGATTCACTTGCGAGTAGGCGCGAGTTTGAAAATATGCTTATATTGCTCTTTCTTTTGATTGCGTTGACATAGAAGCTTGGTTTTGTTGCAGCCTAACGGTGTTATATACCTAAGTATTTGATATGAATTTCAATTTAATACCTCCACGCGTTCAAGAGAAAGGGGTAATAACTTTAAATTAATAAAAATATTTTTTTATATGCTGTAACTAAAAATTTACGGTTTTCGCAATGTTTCCTTCATATGTAAGTTATGACGTTACTTCGTCCCAAATTTCAAGATTCTGAGCTCACGGGAAGTACCCTGTAGGTTTTGATTCACTTGCGAGTAGGCGCGAGTTTGAAAATAAGCTTGGTTTTGTTGCAGCCTAACGGTGTTATATACCTAAGTATTTGATAAGAATTTCAATTTAATACCTGCACGCGTTCAAGAGAAAGGGGTAGTAACTTTAAATTTTTTTTTTATATGCTGTAACTAAAAATTTACGGTGTTCGCAATTTTTCCTTCATATGTGATATAAGACGTTACTTCGTACCAAATTTCAAGATTCTGAGTTCACGGGAAGTACCCTGTAGGTTTTGATTCACTTGCGAGTAGGCGCGAGTTTGAAAATATGCTTATATTGCTCTTTTTTTATTGCGTTGACATAGAAGTTTGATTTTGTTGCAGCCTAACGGTGTTATATACTTGAGTATTTGATATGAATTTCAATTTAATACCTCCACGCGTTCAAGAGAAAGGGGTAGTAACTTTAAATTAAAAATATTTTTTATATGCTGTAACTAAAAATTTACGGTTTTCGCAATTTTTCCTTCATATGTAAGTTATGACGTTACTTCGTACCAAATTTCAAGATTCTGAGTTCACGGGAAGTACCCTGTAGGTTTTGATTCACTTGCGAGTAGGCGCGAGTTTGAAAATATGCTTATATTGCTCTTTTTTTTTATTGCGTTGACATAGAAGTTTGATATTGTTGCAGCCTAACGGTGTTATATATTTGAGTATTTAATATGAATTTCAATTTAATACCTCCACGCGTTCAAGAGAAAGGGGAACTTTAAATTTATTAAAAATATTTTTCTTATATGATGTAACTAAAAATTTATGGATTTCGCAATTTTTCCGTTATATGTGCTATAAGGCGTTGCTGCGTACCAAATTTCAAGATTCTGAGCTCACGGAAAGTACCCTGTAGGTTTTGATTCACTTGCGAGTAGGCGCGAGTTTGAAAATATGCTTATATTGCTCTTTTTTTTTATTGCGTTGACATGGAAGCTTGATTTTGTTGCAGCCTTACGGTGTTATATACCTAAGTATTTGATATGAATTTCAATTTAAAACCTCCACGCGTTCACGCGTTCACGCGTTAAATTTATTAAAAATGTTATTTTATATGCTGTTACTAAAAATTTACGGTTTTCGCAATTTTTTCTTTATAAGTGATATTAGACGTTGCTTCGTACCAAATTTCAAGATTCTGAGTTCACGGATAGTACCCTGTAGGTTTTGATTCCAATGCGAGTTTGAAAATATGCTGCAATTTGCAGGATATACGGCTGTATCTTTTGATTGCGTTGGATTAGAAGTTTGATATTTTTACAGCTCTGTGGAACCGTAGATTCGAGTTTTTAGTATAAATTTCAGTTTGATACCTCCACGCATTCCTGAGAAAAATGGTCTTGACAGACGGACGGACAACAAAGTGATCCTATAAGGGTTCCGTTTTTTCCTTTCGAGGTAAAGCAAAAATAAAGCAAAGCTTTTTTATATTATTGTAGAATCTGAAACAATAGACTGAATCTGCTTTGATCGTTTGTATCGTATTACATAGAAACTTTTAACAATGGAAATCCGCCGTGACTAGTAAAGTCTGTGAAGATAATTTTCTCAAGAATCCTACTATGTTTTTAAGAAAACTGGATAAAAATCCGTCAGGCCATTTTTGAGTTTGTGGTGTTCATATAGAGAGGCAGGATGGTCTCTGGGATTGTTGGTCCACTGCTTGGTTATAATAACTTAGTTAGTCAAAGTAGTGAATATATCGCAATATCTTTTTACCAAACCAAAATCTCTTCCACGTGCACGTGGTGCTATTGCACGTGGTGTACCCGATACCGAAAATAATAAGGTTAAAGAAAAGTTATCAAGAGTGGGTTGCCTTTCATACGAGCTGGCTGTATTATAGATCGAAACAACGTTTATAAAACCTGTCTCGCAGCTCATAAAGTGAAAGTTAAATATCTGTAATAAAACAATATATCTATATTTTGAAGCAACTGTTAAATATAAAGCTTCAAAACATAACACAAATGAAATACACATTTTATTGGATTTGGTAGTAAAATACAATAAAATTAATACTCGAGTCTCAGTCAATTCGTAATTAGATATTTATTTTAGACTTATAAATTGATACTATCAATTCTATTTCCAAATTGAATTCTGCAAAATTGTCTCGGTAACGGTTTCTTAGAAAATCCTCTTTAGCTAAGAGAATATTTCATGAAGAAAGCAACTAAATTTAAAAGAAGCTACTAAGATTTACTGCTATATGACGACAAAAGCACCGGCAAAGATGGCGAGAGGGCGGGCCACGGTAAGAAATATCTTCTACACTTGCCAAAACTACGCGCCGAATAAAATTTGTCAAATAATTTCACGTAGAGAGGAACGTATTTTGCGCCACGTAAATTGAATGGAAGCAATGAGTTGTGAAAAAAATTCATCAACTTTTATGTTCAAGCTTAAAATAGTAATGCATTTTTTGAAGTCTCGATTTGTGAAAAAAAAAAAATGGCGCTTGTCTGACAAACTGACAGCATGTTGTGATCAACATCGCACGTAGTAATGTATTCCAATATTTCCAATTTAAAAAAAGGACGATGCAGCGGAACGTATTTATAAGATTTTAATTATATTTCTTACTTAGCTAGTTAGGCATGTCCTAGGTAGGTATGCAAAAATCATGGTGACTTATTATAAAATAGTTATATCTATACGAAAATGTGTCTATGGATGAAGATTTTTCACAATCTATGACCAAAATATATGTCTTGCTACCCTGCGCAATGCGGCCATAATAATAATGATAGCTATGTAAATTTTAAATAAGAGAAAGCGTATAAGTAAATAGTATTGTAAAGTAAATTAGGATTATTACCTTAGTACAGATTGATTTATGTATTTTATTTAGTAGAGGATAGAAGATCTGGAACTAGTTCAGATCTGTTTTCGTCTACCATCAACATTGAGTATTTTTCACTACATTGATACGCGTATAATTTTTTTTCAAACGAAAACAATATTTTTTTAATAAGCGTATGCTTACCTTGGCGTGAAACTTGTTTTATACCCGATTGTTCGCTGTCAGTTTAGTCGTCACGGTGAGTATAATTTCAATAAGTTAGTATAGTTTCAATAAGTTCAAAGTGCAAGAAATATCTCTTGAAAATCAAGCAGATTTCCGATACTTTGAATGATTTTTGAACGTGAATATTGTACTAGAATTTACCTCAATGTTTTGATCCAAACATCAAAAGACTTTTGAAATAAGTTTGCTTAAATAGGTTTAATCTAAATAATGGTATGAAATATACTTTATACAAGATTATTTAGCGGGTCTTACTCGCGATAAATACTATATTTACCCGCTAAATAAACTTGTAAATTGTATACCAATCGCGAAAGTTAAAAATCGTTTAAAATATACAAAATATACTTCTTTTATAATACTTAAAAAAACTATAAAAATTAAGCGATTGTGTATTACTTAGTTGGTCTTTAACCCCAATGAAAAAGCAATTTCTTACAAGCTAAATATATGGGTATCCATTTGTGACGTTAAAGGAGTCTTGTCAGCTACGATTATAAAATACGTTAGGTAGTTTCAAAATTATGAGCTTATCTACAAGTGACTGAGTTTCAGCTTTTATCTATCAATTTGTCTTGGACATCCGTACATCACGTGGAAAGGGTTAGATATAATTATAATCCTAGTATAATACAGTAAATAAAAAATATTTAAAGTGTATTCATTAGTGTTTCGTATTGTGCTTGGCGGCATCATACAACAATAATGCGACCCGTCTTGGCACCGTGAGTGCCCTCAGCGTCCCCCGACAGTAACACTGTATGTATACACAGACGGCTCAAAAACGAAGCATGGGACAGGTGCGGGCGTATTCTCCCATGACTTAAATATTTTATTTTATTTTTATTTTTACACTTCTGCAAAATGTATGCAAGGCGGGCTTAATGCTATATAGCATTTTCTGCCAGTTAACCTTAGGGTGATGCAGAGAAGAGGGTGGCAGGTGTATAAAATGTTTAAAACTTGATATTAATTTTCAATCATATTATAAATAGGTACATTATAATAATCTACACAATAAATACTTATACAATATACGGATACATATGTATATAAATGATACATATTTATATATATTATATAAATAAAATAAGAAAAAAAATATATAAGTACATATCATACTAAACATAACATGAAAGATTTTTATTATTTCTTACCTTCAAGTAACAGTTTCATATAGTGCTGGCGCACTTTAGACTTAAACGTGACCCGGTTAGCCGACATCCTGATCTCGAGAGGGAGCGCATTCCAGAGGAGAATAGATTGTACATTGAAAGAAGAATGAACAAGACTTGAGCTATGAGAGGGACATGAAAGAAGAGAATTGTGAGAAGAGCGAAGATTTCTATCATGGTTAGAGCAACGGTATTGAAAATGCGTAGTTAGATAGCTAGGGCTATTAGGAGAATGAAGTAAAGAGTAGAGTGTAGACAACGCGCGCATATTGCGACGCTGTCGGATAGGTAACCATGATAGCTGAGTACGATATGCTGACACATGGTCGTACTTTCGGAAGTTGAAAATGAACCGAATGTAATTATTGAGAAGTCGGTCTAGTTTGTTGAGCAGATCTGCATTCAGGTCGAAATAACACGCATCACCATAGTCGATTATTGGTAAAACCAAAGTCTGTACAAGCATTGTCTTTGTCTTGGCAGGAAGGAAGTTCTTAAGGCGGTACAGAGAACGTAGGACACCAGTTACTTTTTGGCAAACATTTGTGATCTGGGGTTGCCAGCTGAGTGTGGAATCCAGGTGTATGCCGAGATCTTTGACGGTAGGGCTCAAAGGTATGTTGATGCCATTAAATGTGACAGGCGGTAGCGATGCCAAGTCCAGCCTGCTAATTATTCTTGGGCTCCCAATGATAATTGCTTGGCATTTCGAAGGATTCACGCATAAGCCATACTTTTCTGACCAGTTTTGAATCACCGCTAAGTCCCACTTCACAGCGTCAAACGCATTCGGCAAATCCTCAGTAGTAGCATGCGAGTACAGCTGCAGATCATAGGCGTACAAATGATACGAACACTGAAGATCCAGGGTTAAGAGATTAATAAAGAGTGAAAATAAAAGAGGAGATAGTATGCCGCCTTGTGGAACACCAGCCTCGAGGTCTCGCCAACTCGATAAGGAGTCATCGATTCTGACCGACTGCTGGCGTCCACGAAAATACGAAGAGAACCATTCCAGTGCTTTGGAGGAGATCATAAGATAGGATAGGATAGATAGGAGGATATCGTGACTGACGGTATTGAAGACGTTTGAGAAGTCAACCAAGACCAGCACAGTGATCTTGGTATCCTCCACGCCCGCCCTTATATCGCCAGTCACTTTAAGCATAGCGGAGACAGTGCTATGCCTAGGTCTAAACCCGGATTGGAAAGGACTGAGGACATTGTTTTCATGCACAAACTGAGACAGTTGTTTATGAACACAAGCCTCAAGGACTTTGGAAAGGAAAGGGAGGATGGATATAGGTCGGAAGTGGTTGGGAGTGACTGGATTAGGCACTTTGGGTAACGGCCGAACATAGGCCTTGCGCCAAATCTCCGGAAATTGCCCAGAGTCAAGGGAGTGGTTAATGATGTAGGTAATAGCAGGAAGGACATGGTCTAAAATGGTGACAATCATATAACGGCTGACATGATCACAGCCAACCGCTTTTGATTTAATGGAGAGGATAATCTTTTTAATCTCCGCCTCAGCAACTGGAGAAAAATTGAAAGGGGTTATATTAGGGCGAGCTAAGCCATCGATGTAGTCTACCGTTCGTCTCATAGTCTGGCGATTAAACTGTGGTGTAGAAACAAAATGAATGTTTATATCATCCAGACTAAGACCTCGCGGCGGATCTATATGACTCACTTTGCCGATACCCAGAGTGCCTAAGAACTTCCAGATATCGGCAGGGGAGGAGGAAGAAATATTACTAAAAATGTGGCGGCGTTTAGCATTCCGTATCATTTGATTGCAGCGATTCCGAGCCACTTTGTAAAGTACCCAGTTCTCATCACAACGATCCCGTTTGAATTTGCGAAAAGCTCGGTCCCTACGTCTCATCGCCATCTGAACCCCTCGTGTCAACCATGGTGCAGGAGGTCGCTTTAATTTAATTTTCCTCATTGGAGCATGAACATCATATAACTTTAGAACGATGTCATTGAAGATGTTAACTTTAGCATTAATAGTAGCAGCAGCCTCCAGCGGCACCCAATCAATTTTCGACATTCATACGTGCAAAACAACGCCTGTACAGTACTTTAGGTTTAGGTTTAGGAGGTTTAAGGATATAGGAAAAATAGATGAGGTCGTGATGGGAAAAACTAGGAGCAGGGTGTTGGCCGTGGGAGGACACAAGGGATGGGGATGAGGTGATGATCAAATCTAGCCATGTATCATCACTGTGGATGTTGTGATGTGTGGTCTTCATAGGAAGAATATGTAGACCAACAGATTTGATCATGGCTAAGAGTTTTCAGGAACGATGGGAGTTGGGAGAAAGGAGATCAGTATTTATATCACCCATGATGATATGGTGTTCATTATATCAATATCTCAACATCCCTTGGCACTCTTAACACCATATTCCAAGCCGAGTGTGTTGGGATCACAGGAGCCGCAACAGCAATCGCGTCTAGGAACGTAAGTGACCTGTCTTTACGCATTATCACAGACAGTGTCTCTGTACTACAAGCTCTCGGCAGCAACTGCTTTAACAGCGGCCTCATCATGGAATGCCACCTAGAGCTGCAAAAGATTGCCGAGAAGAATCGGGTTACGCTGCAATGAATTAAAGGCCACAGCAATTCCGCAGGCAATAACGCCGCAGACCAACTGGCACGGCAAGGATCGGAAACAATGATAATGGGACCCGAGCCGATTGTACCGATACCGGCAAGCCAACTCAAAACGTGGCTACGCGAGAGAACCGCACATGAACACGAAAAACAGTGGGCAGACAAACAAAAGATGCTATCCCCTGCTTGAACAAGCGACTCTCGCACAAGCTGCTGCATTCTAATAGAAAAACACTTAAGCATCTGACAGGCATAATAACCGGCCACTGTCCACTCGACAAGCACCTATTCAACATAGGCGTTACGGACAGCCCACTATGCAGGGGCTACGTGGAAACCGAAGAAACACCCGCTCACGTCATTCTGCACTGCACAAGTGTAAGCGATCAACGGGCAAAGCTGCTGAACAACCCCAGAACCATGTGTGAGGCTTTGAACGACACCAGCCAACTAATGGCTTTCTGGAAGGAGCTAAGGTGGTATGAGTAGTCGGCGTCAATCAAGTCGCCACTTACGCACAATGGCCCAAATAAGTGGCTAAGTGCGGAAAACCCACGGCCAACTATAACTATAACTATGGATTATTCGTTGGCGTAAGTATCGTTTCTGAAGGAGCATACTTTGAAGGCGATATTATAAATTTGGATGAATAACAAACAATTAGTGTATTATTGCTCTTTTCCCGGTACTTTCTTAACTGAGTAGTATGTAACATTGCGAGTGCTACACATAATATGTAAAAATTATCTCATTATAGAATTATTTTATTATAAAAGTAAACTAGCGTCATACGTACACGCGTGACTGCAACTCCAGCCAAGTACGTTAATCGTCTCAATACCTATGTGTGCTAGACATTTCACAAACAAGTAGACTACACAGAAGAATGAGAGTAACAAATACTACACACGTCAAGTAGAAGAAATATGTTAGCGTAATTATTGCGCACGGCCAAGTGATGCAAGTCTTAGTTGCAATCAGCACATTCCCAATTCAGTAGGTACAAGTGGGTGCCTATAAAGAAGTCGAAAAATAGGAATAGCCCAGAACTGTGGACGTAATTAAGCAAGAGAACTTTGTCAAATTCAACTCTAAGGACTTGACTGTAATGGTTGTAGTAAACACTTTCGAAAGCCAAAATATTGAATTTCAGAAGCAAGCAAGTGCAAATATTTTACTCCATATGAAATTTCAATCTAAGACTTACGTATGTAGCGGTCTTTAGCTATGTTTGATATGTCACCCATCCTAATACCAGTTGCAATCTTCATTCCTTAACCTTGCTCAACATTTAATGATTATTAAAATTAATGACCAGTTATTCACCGCACATTCTTTTATTTTCGAGACACAACACGAAACAATATCGCGTTAGAATAAAACGTTTTTATTTGAGGGCTTATCTCTAACAATACGCTCATACAATAAAAAGAACTGACAATTGAAACCGCAGAACTAATAAAGCCTGCCATTGCAGTGGATAACGAAATATTATTATTATTATTACTAGTCTAATTTGTGTCCCACTGCTGGGCAAAGACCTCCCCTTCCAACTTCCACCTGTCGCGATCACATGCGAGTTCCCGCCAATCCCTCCGATATGCGTCCAACTCATCCCGCCATCTTCTTCTGGGCCTTCCCCGTTGCCGTTTATTGCTACTGGGCATCCACCTTGTGGTTGTTCCTGCCCATAATGGTTCTGGCATACGGCAAATGTGGCCCGCCCAGTTCCATTTTAATTTGGCAGCTGAGTGGCCTACATCGACAATTTGTGTTTTGGAACGTAGCATTGTGTTTCTGATGCGGTCTGTACGTTTGACTCCCAAAATACTACGTTCCATTGCCCTCTGACAAACCCCGAGTGCGGTCTTTTGCTTTTTGGTTAATGACCAAGTTTGTGATCCGTAGGTGAGGGTAGGAAGAATGCACATGTCCATGAGTTTTCTCTTTAAGGTTAATGGGAGAGATCGTTTCATTAGGGCTTTCATCGACCAATAGCTCTTCCAGGCGTTCTCGGTGCGTCGTGTAACCTCTTTGTCTTGTCTTGACTGAAAGGAGACTATTTGGCCGAGGTATATATACTCATGGACATGTTCAATCCTCACACCTCCGACCATGACATTACACACTCTCTCATTGGTCATAATTTTGGTCTTTTTCATGTTCATGGAAAGTCCCACTTCGAGGCTAGCCTGGCTCAGTTGGTTGAGCATGAGGCCTAACTCAGCTGCCGAATTAGAAAATATAACAATGTCATCGGCAAAGCGTAGATTAGTTAAACTCCGATCCCCGATGAGAATGCCTTTGTCTTGCCAGTCATCGTAAAGTGTTAAAAAGACATCTTCCAGCGCTGCCGTAAATAATTTTGGGGATAGCGGAACGCCCTGTTTAACACCTCTACGAATGGGAAACGATGGCCCAGCTGTGTGTAATTTCACTGCTGCTGTGCTGTTCTTGTATATGTTTTGGAGTAAGTGGACAATTGTGTCGTCGATACCCTGCCTCTTAAGTGAATTAAATATGCTAATGTGTGATAAGCTATCGAATGCTTTGGAATAGTCAACGAATGCAAGATGCAAAGGAAGCTGAAATTCTGAATGTTTTTCAATAATTTGATTAATAGTGTGTAAGTGATCTATGGTTGATAAGCCGAGGTTGGTGAAGATCTAATGTGCCTGATATTCTATACTCTATTATTTTTGGGACGATAGTTGTTCAGATCTGATTTAGATCCCTTCTTATGAAGTAGGATTATTTCGGAATGGCAAAAATTATGTGGGAATAAACCGATTTCCACGATTGTATTAAACAATTTGGTAATATATGGTTGTAACGTTGATTCTCCAACTTTTAAAGACTCAGTTGTAATATCGTCATGACCTGGACTTTTATTGAATTTCAAACTTGTTAACGCTCGGTGAACTTCAGATTCAGTGATCATTGGGAACTCTTCTGGACAATGGTAGGTTATGTTTATAGGCGGGGTATTATCTGAATATAAGTTGCTATAGTACTGGGTGCAAATTTCGATAACTTTAGATTTATTGCTCTGTGTTATGCCGTTGCTATCGTTTAATTTTATGATTGAACTTTTACTTGTTTCTAGGCCACGTATTGCTGATCTCAAGGAGTTGTTAGATTCAAGAGCTATACAAACTGCTTGCGTATTAAAGGATCGAATATCTTTGCGAATACTTCGCTTAACTCTCCGATCTAACGCTCTGTAATTAACGGATTGAAAGGGACATTTCTGTCTCTCCTCAATAAGACACAGTGTGTGGTTGGTAAGAATTCTCTTCTTTTGCTTAAGTTGCTGTGTTTTTAGGTTGGCTGTTCTAATAGCGGTTTGGATGTTTCTATATTGTGTTTCTACTGAATTGTCTGTCTTACTATCTGTTTCCAATGCACTAAAACTATTTTGTAGATTGGGATTAAGCTGGTCCCTGTTTGCTAGTAGTATTGCTTTTTCTGGTCTTTTATTTATTGTTTTAATCATTCTGATTCTTTGGATCTTCATATTGAACTTAAGAACCATTCTCAATGGTCAGTGATCTGAGCTAAATTTGATATTATTGATTGCTTCTACATTGTTAATAATGTGTTTACTAGAGGAAAGACAGAAATCAATCTCATTCTTTGTATAACCATCCGGAGATAGCCAAGTCCATCGACGCTGAGCCTTTTTGTGGAAATAACTATTGCTGATGCTTAAATTTTGTCCGAATGCAAACTCTAAGTCGCTGACCACGTTCGTTTCTGCTGCCTAAACCATGGGGTCCTAAAATGGTAGCATTGTCGGTTATGCACCTTGAGCCTATTTTTGCATTGTAGTCTCCCATGATTAATGTCCATGTTCCTCGGTGTTCATCGCAGGCTTTGTTGAGTAGGTCATAGAAAGCTTCAACATCTTCATTTATTTATTTATTTATTTAATACTTTATTGTACACTTTTAAGAACATATGTATAGAAATTTTATATTAAGTAGAGTACAAAGGGCGGCCTTATCGCTAACAGCGATTTCTCCCAGGCAACCTTTGGATGGAGATATTATTGGTAGGAAAGAAATGGTAGTTGTAAGTGTACCAGTAGTAAGATGATAATACTTTAAATATATACATTCATGTAATATTATAAGAATGTACTACACATATATAAATACTTATACATACAAACATAAATACATACATGCAAACATACAACATACATACATACACATACATAAATTGACTTCATTGCTGTATTGCTGTATGAGGACGTAGGGGCATAAACTTGGATTATGGTCAGTATTTTCTTTTTTGCTATTTGTACTTTTAACAAAGCTATTCTATAAGAATAAGCAACGAATTCAGATATGTTTTCTTTCCACCTTTTAGAGAATAGGAAACCAACGCCACCCCTAGTATTTGTATCACCATGGTAATAAAATATGTTTTTCTTTCTATCCAAGATATCTTCGCCCTCTCTTCTAACTTCTGCTAGTCCCATAATATCCCATCGAAGAGATTCCATTGCATTTTCTAGTTCTAAGAGTCTTTCCTCAGTACGTAGAGTACGCACGTTATATGTTATGATGTTAAGTTTGTTCATATCCTTCTTGCAAGCTAGTGTTATTTGGCAGTAGGTTCCCGCCCGGAGATTATCACCCCTGACCCCAGTGTACACTTGCGTACTGCCAATAGCTGTGCACTGGCTGGAGCTGCCGGGCAATAGGGGATTGGCTATGTTATGGTTCATGTTTTTTGTGGAAAGGGGTTTAGACATTGTAACCCACCACGCTTGTCTAAGGCGGGTTGGTGGGTGCGCAGTAGACCTTCTAGCTCGGCCTATGGTTGCTGCCGTTGACGTACAATTTTTGGTCGTTCATCCGCCACCAAACCGTATGCACTAATATCCCACGCTGATACTAGCGCTTTCTTTCATCATGACCGTTTAGAACTACTGTTCACATGCTCTAGATGAAAGCGACACAATTTAACGCCAGGCCGTGAGGCGCGACACAGTTTAACGTCATGTCGGGGACGAAATAATTGAACGGAAATTATTCCATTGCATACATTTAGAGGCTGTGCCGTGGGTTTGTCGCGCCTTTATGTACACAACAAGAAACAACGACGGCTCCGCAAAATTCCCTAGTTTCCTTAACAAACAGTTGGATGACAGCCAAAACAACGAACGTTATTTAAGGCTGGATACCGACTCGCCGAGAAATGCGCAAATGCACTTTGATTTATTTTAAAATATGAAGTCCAACAGGATGTTGAAGATCTATTACGAATCTTGCTCCAGTTGTTTGCTCCGTGTCGCTGTAAAACTGCATAGGAACAGGTCTGTGGCAATAGCGGCTATCTAGCAATATAAATCTGTGAGAATATGTTAAATAACACTTGTGAGAATTGATTAGAACCTAATTACGAAAAAGTGATTACTAGATGAAAGAGCAATAAATTTATAAAATTCTCTACATGCATTTGGTATAAATAACAAAGCACTACATCAAACTGAATTTCTTTTAAATTGTTGACATAAAACTTGTTAGGGAATCCAAGAGCAGATGCAGTAATAAAAATAAATAATGGAAATTTAAATAAAAATGCCCACGCAAACTAGAGTGATTCACTTGACGACTTTCATTTTAATTTTTTTCCTAAACTTTTAGCAGTAAAGCACATAAAGTATTCAAGTTTTGACAACCTTTGAAAAGAACACGGCGAGCAGAAGGATTTTTGTGTTTTGGACTTTTAGAGCGGACGGAGGTAATTTTATGTTTATACCAATGGTGCACACTTAGCTTAAACAAAGAATGTATGTAACTCGGCTATTAGCCGCTCGGCAAAAACTTGTAATGTATGTAGCTGAAATAAACGCACATGTACTCTCCGCTTTATTCGAAAGAATTGCAGTTGCGCTTTTGTGAGCCACTCAGTTTAAGAGGGGTATGACCATTTAATTTCCTTTAAAAATCTTCAAACAAAGCTAATTGATTTCGTTTATAAATCCATTCAGTTTGGTTAAAGGAACGCAACGTGCAGAAGTGTGCGAAAGCTACACAGTGCGCTCATTTATTAAAATCTTTCTCGTATTTGTTGCCACTCCATTTCTTGCACTACCGTTATATATTTAATGGCTGACATTGGACCACAATTTTACTCTTCTTCTTCTTTATGATGTTTTCCTTCACTCAAGTATTTACTATAGCTTAACACATATTCCTGCAATTGCAAGTAGAAAACGTATACACAGCGGTTAACCTCGTATCATAATTGCCCCAATATACATTTCATATTAGAACACAAAACATTTCCTAACTATTCTTATAAAACCGACTACTTTATATACAAAAGCATATAAAAACGTTGTTCTTATTTGTCAAGAACTCGCAATCCCTCTACATAAAACTCCGCTTTCGTATTGATCTTTAGGAACGCCTCAATTTCGACTTTTCTCTGACTTGTTGCTCGAATTCTCTTTTATGTAGCATTTTGTTTCCAACTATCTTTTTGTTCTAGAAATTATTTTAAATGTCATCGCGTGGTACAAAGATACCAGTAAAATTAAAGATAATATTGAGAGAGCTGGCGGATATAATACGTAAACGAACGAATAGACTCACACGTGGCGTGTTTTTTTCCACTTGAGTGATTGACGAGTGTTTTCGTCCCTTGGCCCAGTAGTTAATTATAACGCGTAATTTCGCCTAGTAGATTTTCGACGGTCGGTTTCGCATCGCTAAGGAGAGCCTTTCTTTAATAGCATTAGGAAAAGGTAATAGTGTAAGGCTCAGTTAGAAGTTTATTCTGCCTGACTGCAGAGAGTTATGTTTTTATCCGCTATGTAGGTAGAGGTGCGGGGGCTAGTTGTAACAATTTTTGGTCTCTTGGTTATGAAAGCTTACTCGTTATGTATTTAGGAAATCTAGCTGTACTATTCCAATCAAGAACTATTCAACTATTGATTTAAAATAAAATTTTAATCAAACCTGTAACGACTTTTTGTAGAAACGGCTTTAAAGAAAAACTGACGAGTGTTGCGGTTTTTATGCTATTTGAAACAATAAGTTCATTTTGGCGTCTCCTGCAGGTTATACAGAGTCTAATTAAAACATACAATAATAACTTTCTATTGATAATTAATTACACCAACGTCAATCGTTCCTCGCTTGCTTGTCCAATACGAGCGATCCTTTTTATTCCCTCCCTTTCTCCCAAAAAGCACGCTTTTCGCTGATTCGTCGCCGCGTTCATCGACGCGCGAGACAGTCCAGAATCATCCGTGTCGCGCCGAACACGTGTACCTAATTACCGCCATATTTTACGGCTTCTATACTATAAACGCAACAAAACCGCCCGCGGGTCAAGTGAAGTGATTTGTGTAGTTCTGGGTTGGATCCAGACGGAGTGATCAGCTTACAGACCGACTCCTCGAAGACACCAGGAGGCCACCATTTTGTCAAGGTAAGGCGTGTCCTTATAATATCCTATACCCACTCACACTCCTCTTCCCTTTTCCTATCCTAGGCGATCAGAACTCGCCCTCATACAGTCCACAATATAAATCTTTTTTTTCCAAATCGCCTAGACCTAGAACATACGGTTTCGGTGTATCGCCGAACCATTTTTTGATCCGTACGAGCCGGATTCATTTGCGTTTATACGTAACCTCTCGCTTATATCTCGCATAGGTATCTTCTAGAAGTACCTACCTAGGCAGTTATAGCACCTAGCTATACTCCTAATCCATTTACATACCCATTACAGGGTTATTTCCGCACGCATCCGTAGGTAATATACTTTTATGTAGCCACCTACTAACCCAATTATTATTACTGTAACTATCATAGTTGTCTTGTAAATTACATATTTCAAGCACCTTTTAATTCCACCGCCTGAAAGTGTTGCCTACTTAGGTAAAATAATAGGTACTTTAGGTATTCTTATTTTGATTCGTTCTCATTAGCTTATATTTACGTAAACATGGCACAACAAAAGAAGCCACGTATGTCGGAAGAAAAAGAGCTGACAATCTTAGAAGCAAAACGCAATATTTTATTTGAGCGTATTCAAAACATTTACGAGCGCTCGAAAACTGCCGCTTCTTCCAACATTAATAGGGAATCATTTCTTGGTTATTGTATGACAGTAGATAGTATTCGAACAGATTTTCATAAGTTGTTAGACGATTATAACGCAAGATTGCTTTCTATTAATCCTGATGAACAGCCGAATTATCAGGCGTACACCTCATTCGAAGATTTTTATTGTATCATCAAGCGCATACAATCACAATTGGAGGGTAAATATTCAGCACAGCCCGTTTCTGCGGTTCGAACGCCGAGATTACCGCTAATTGGGCTCATGTCATTCGATGGCGATATACGAAATTGGCCGTTATTCTATGCGAGTTTTAAGTCTACAGTGCACGATAATGGTTCTCTGACAGATGCTGACAGGTTGTACTATTTAATAGGTAAACTGTCACCGAAGGCCTAATCCGTATTTGCAGGTGTCACACCCAGTGCTGAGAATTATCAGGTCATATTTCAGTCACTACTTGATAGGTATCAAGATACCTGTATTCTAGCGTCTACTTACTTTGATCAAGCTTCAAATCTTAAATTGTCCGGTGCCGCGTCTGTTTCGAATTTCCAGCTGTTTATAGACAACTTTGTTACCGCAGTTAAATCCCTTAAAACTTAAAATTAGAAGATCTTTCCGACTTTATGTTGCTTCAACTCGCTTTAAAAAAGTTTGACACTGAAACAATTCGCGCATTCGAGATGACGGAACGCAATCATAAAATACCTACACTAGATAGTTTTATTTCTATCATCAAAGATTAGTGTCGAATATTCCATAATACGCAGTCTAGTTCATCTAGCTCGTCTAATAACAATAATAGCAAACAAAGGTCGAATAAAGCGCGAAATAGCAATAATAACTCGGTCCCTAATCCGCAATTTTACGTAGCATGCTCGGAATCTAATAATAATAATTCACAGAAGTGTCTGTGCAGTAATATAGTACACGACCATTTCTATAAATGTCCCGCCTTTAATAATTTAAATCCAACTGATCGTTACAAATGTGTAAAAGAAAACAAAACTTGCGTTAATTGTTTAAGTATAAAACATAAAACGAGTGATTGTTCTAGTAAGACGAAGTGTCGTTCATGTAATCACCGACATCACTCATTATTACATTCTGATAAAAGTTATCCATTGTCGAGCCAATCCGATAACCTTGACACGCTTACGTCGCAGGTGCAGGCCACGATGGCTCCACCCACCGCGTCTCAGGGCGAAGTATCGTTGTGTACGACGTCCATTGTACGGGCAGCGTGCACGCGCGGACGGCCCGCGCGCGCTTGTAGTGTTCAGCGCAGTGCTAAGCCGCGGTGTACGGCGTCCAAGACTGTTCTGTTAGCGACAGCGCAAGTTATCGTTTATGATATTTATGGACCGCCTCACATGGTACGATGTTTACTCGACAGTGCGTCGCAGAGTAATTTTATTATTTCTGATTTTTTCAAACGCCTCGGACTGTGGAATAACTTTAAGAATACTAACTTAGTAGTCAAAAGAATAGTGGTTCAGAAAAAAATTGCAAGGGTTCCGTAGATGTTAAAATACATTCGCGTTTTGATAGGAATATTAATTTTAACATTTCTTCGCTTATCGTGGAGCGTATTACAGACACATTGCCGAACGCTAATGTGGACGTATAATTACTCACCCACCTCGAGACACTGCCGCTGGCAGACGCGGAGTTTGCGAATCCGGCAGACATTGATCTTTTGATCGGAGCTTCAATATTTCCGCACTTGCTACTAACTAAAGTTGTACGTAGTGAGCAATATAATTTACCGCCCGCTATTGAGACGGTATTTGGGTATGTGATTATGGGTACCGTACCTACGTTACATACTTCTCCTTATATTACGTCTTGTTGTTGTTCTGTTCTTCAAGAAATCAAGGTGGGTGCTAAAACTGTGTGTAAGATAAAGGACTAGTTATACATGCTATGCTACGCTATGCTATGCTACGCCATGCTATGCCACGCTATGCCACGCTATGCCACGCTATACCACGCTATGCCACGCTATGCCACGCTATGCCACGCTATACCACGCTATGCCACGCTATGTCACGCTATGCCACGCTATGCCACGCTATGCCACGCTATGCCACGCTATGCCACGCTATGCAACGCTATGCCACGCTATGCCACGCTATGCCACGCTATGCCACGCTATGCCACGCTATGCCACGCTATGCCACGCTATGCCACGCTATGCCACGCTATGCCACGCTATGCCACGCTATGCCACGCTATGCCACGCTATGCCACGCTATGCCACGCTATGCCACGCTATGCCACGCTATGCCACGCTATGCCACGCTATGCCACGCTATGCCACGCTATGCCACGCTATGCCACGCTATGCTACGCTTACAGCACGACTCCTCGAAGACACCAGGAGGCCACCATATTGTCAAGGTAAGGTGTGTCCTTATAATATCCTATACCCACTCACACTCCTCTTCCCTTTTCCTATCCTAGGCGATCAGAACTCGCCCTCATACAGTCCACAATATTAATATTTTTTTTTCCAAATCACCTAGAACATACGGTTTCGGTGTATCGCCGAACCACTCATATTTCCAATAATTTAAGTAAACAAATTGCAATCAACTGCTGGATATTATATTTGAATTCATTCAATTCATATTCAAGTTTTATCATTGCACTTTATCTTGAATATAAAATAAATATTCAATATTTTTATGAATGTGCAAGACTTTTTCCTTTCTGTGATGAAAACACAACTACATTGCTATACAAGAGAAAGTTTGGAATTTAATTTACTAAATTTCTTTAGTTCAATTAGCGAAATCAACTTTCCGCTGAAAGGAGGAAATCGAATTCAATGCATTAAACTTTTGATTTAATGCGCTCCCAGCGTGAGGTTTAAGCTAAGTTCAACCGATTTACCTGAATGCAGCTGGCATGGCGCTGCAAATACTATCAACATTTTGTAATAGCAAATTACAAAAGGGACTACTGCTACACTTGATCAGGTTATTTGGTACTAATACTATGAAGGCTACTCGAAAAACTAATCGTACGACTTTCAGAGAGTTACAATCTTAATTTTATCAGTCCTTGTAAACTGCGCAATTTTAATAAATTGTAGAAAGATAATATAGATAAAAAAAAAATATTTATGAAGAACTTTGTTAGTACTCTACAATAATAATTCACTTAGTAAACAGTTGTAGTAGGTAGCTATTCCGACAAGTTTTCAAGTAGTAGGTACATTACTGCAATTAAGTTTGCAGTTCCGTCAGCTGCATTCGTTAATCTGTTTATCCTGTTTCTGACAATGAATGAACTTTTTCCGGGAGGACGGCTTTATTTTTGTCTTGTTTATGCAGTGGAAGCACAAATGTTCGCCTCTTGTGTCTCTGGTCTGGTACAGTGATTAAGCAACCTAATCTTTGATTTCAAACTGCATTTTTCTAACCTAAAACCTCCTTGCCTTTTATTTCTTTTTATTTTCCTTTTCCCTTTTTCAAATATTTTTGCTTTTTAATATATGTAATTAAAAGTTCATGTTTGATATAAAGTGTCTGTGTCATTTTAGTGCACATGAGCCATTTTAATCGTAGGTGTTAATGACTGTGTCACATTATAGCTACTACCAATGAATACACATTTTTACATAATAGAAGCTTATTTCTTAAGGATGTCGTGTGCCGATTAAAGTTAGCGTATTGACGGTTGTCAGTGTAGTACGTAGTTGGCGCCGTTGGCGGCGCTGGCGTCGTTCTCCGTCTTTCTTGCTCTCGTAGTTAAGTGACACAGGAGAAACTTTCGTCTCTCTTGCACTCGTAGACTCAGCTGTCACAGCGCGACTGCCACGCCGCCAAGCGGCAATATGGGTCACACTGGTCACAGAAAGTTTGTCTTAAAAGCGCCAATAAGAAATACATCTCTATAAATAAATATATAGATATTATATAGAGCATAGGCTCTATGCTACTACTGTAGTCATTATCAAATTCAATTTGTGGTTTACCTATTTGCCAAAAGTGCCAAGCGAGGGATGTTGTTTATTTTACTGTCAGTTATGTTTAATTGTGACAGTATGTTTGCCAGATAGGTCTTTATATCAGTTATCTGCAAAACAAAAAGTACCTAACTGTGCGGTAAAATTAAAACCTTAAACAATATTCAAGCTTCATTAATTCAAAAACAGCCAGACTCACAAAAATATTTTGTGGATTTCAAAAGTGTTGTCTTATATATCGAACCTACAACACTTGGTGCAGTGAAGTAGGGTAGACCGAGGTGAATCGGATCACTTTTTATTTGAGGCCATAAAAATCATACTAATGTGTAATGTATGTAATTTTAATTACCAAAACGGTAATTAGTAATTATTTAGCTATGAACAAAACATTTCGGAACTCAATTTACTCACAAATTGTGCAAAATATTAATCAATAGTTAAAAATAGAGAAATATCGGGGTGAATAAGATCATACATAAAATTAAGGTTTTCTCAACATTAAAAGCTTTTGTATCAAAAGCAATAAATAATCAGAACAATATTGATGACTAAAACAGAAATTACATGACTACGAGCAAAGGAGAAAAAGTTCTCACCTGTTTTTTTTACATCAGTAAATACAAAGCCAATCTTTGTGCTTCGCACATGAACCTTAGATTTTTACTCAAATTGTTCTTTTATTATTCTTCTTCTTCATATTTTCTTTGGTACTATCAGTCAGTTTCTCTTTTTTTCACAGTTTTTTCGGCAGTTTTAAGATTCTTCTTAGCTTCTCTTTCGTAAAGATTAATTTTATATTGAGGTGGAGTCAAACGTAATACTGGTTTTACTGCCTGCTACGTGTCATCCCTGGAGAGAGAAACTAGCCTTTGTAAATTTGTGTATGGTAATTTTTAAATCTCAGCAGCCCTACCTAAGATTAATTCTTAGGCCAGTTCTTTGTTTGCGGCTATAATTTTTTTTGGGGCCATTCTCCTGCCTGTTCTCTTTATTTTTTGTCTTTAATATAAGCGAACCATCTATAATTGAATTAAAATGCTTAATTATTCTCAAATGTGAAAAAACACATTTTTAATAAGTGATCCAATCGCTCCCGATGACGCGATCCGAATCACCCCAAATTGAGGAGTTTTGAAATAAATATTTCACATATAAACATGTAATACAGTGCTTAAAAATTTAAATATTTTGCTGATTTACTGGTCGAATCGAAACACTATCGATGGCAGCAGGTGCGGGATGGAAGTAGCTCGTGAGCCGCCAGTAGCTTGCGTTCCGTGTCAACGCTTTATTAAAAAATATTCTCAAATTTATTATTTTGATCCGATTCGCCAACTGACCCGATGCCCCTCGGTCTACTATACCTATTTTTTCTTAAAATATTTTCTGTATTTTACCTGTCTTACTAATAAAAATTACGACACAGTGTATACAAGAACTATAAGCATTGCGTAACAAAAACGCAACTAATAAAAAATATTTTGACAGATTGCGTGTATACATGCGTTATAAGAAATCAAAATACCTGTTTAGACTTGGTTGCATCATCTTACTTTAACAATGACAAAGATCGTAACATCTGTCAAAGTATCGGTTAAGTTAAGCAAAAAATTTGTTGCACCACTTGACAATTGTTAAAATGACGTCATAATTTTACGTTAACTGTAACCGCCCGATGTTGGCCGGTTAATGTTATTGTTAAAGTCAGTTCTATTGTTCTATTATTGATACGCATCGAATATAACCATTAAAAATGTCACTGCTTCGAGAAATACTCGCAGAAACTAGTTCTTCTGAAGACGAATGTGATTTAGACCCGATAAGTGAAAGGCTTAGGAAAAGAAAAGTGTATTTCTCCAGAACCGATCGAGTTTCAAAAGGGGACAACAAATCATTCTTGGCTAGATTTCGAGTCTCCAAAAATGTAGCGCGGTGGCTAGCTCAACGGTCGGAACACTCTCTGTGCTAGCTACCTGAAATTTTATTAGGTAGAAATGAAAGGTATTAGGTAGAAATGGTAGGTGCATAGGGTTCCCGCCAAGAACTTAGTGTCCCAAGCCAACCTCACCTGCAAGTGGTGCACCTGCCGATCCACGGACGAGGCTCCGGCAGACAAAATATCCCGATAAGCGGCAATAGGCTCGCCACCTATTACGTGGGGTCAAAACACTGGCGAAATGTGGGCGTTTAATATGCCTCTGCCTACCCCTTCGGGGAAACAGGCGTGAGTCTATGTATGTATGTATGTATGTAGAAATGAAAATAATAACAGTTGAAAAGATAAATGTGACGATGCCAGGAATCGAACCTTAGCTGGTCCGCCACAGTGCGCTGGTGGTGTGTGACTGGAGAGTGTTCCTACGACGATCATCTTCTATGTGCTAGTGGACTGTATGGCTTCGATCTATTCGGGGCTTCAGAAATAAAACATCTTCATACGTTGAGAGCGATGCTGTTCAGGTGTTCGGTGCTGGATGGCTACATATAGTTACTTGGTTACAACATGGTGGTTAGGACGCCAACAAACTGGCCAAAAATATGGTCGCTTAGCTATTTCGAAATTTTACCTTAACGCCGACCCCCGCACCGAACATATGCACAACAAATCTTTATTTGTGATACATGTAATTATCTTAGATACTATGGTAAATGCATATATGTTCTATACATAGCTAGATAGGTCTCAAAAAGTTCTATCGAACGGTATATAATACATAGGTAAACCTAACTGTTTGCATCACTAAGTTATTCAAGAAAAATTATCGAAAAATGTTGTCACACAAGGATCCGCCCACTATATTTTCTATAAAAAAAACTATGAAATACTATAGTTATGTAGGTATGTAATTTTGGTGGGCCGCATCTAATAAAACAAACGCCATGGAAATAGCTTTATTCAATTCTAAGATAACATAATAAAACCTACGATGCATAAAATACAAACTTTCTTTCTATCGTACATAAAGAAAGTTTATGATAAACATGGAAATGTTTATTATTACGATTATTTCGACTAGGTATATAAACCAATAACTAGCAATAAGAAACTATTTAAACATGATTTCAAGCCTATTCAAACCAAAAAACACTTATAAAACTACTATGTAAACAAAAATGCCGTGTAGTTGACGGCAAAGAATACAAGTGTTACCACTACCTATCTTCCCGTGGGTGTCGTAAGAGGCGACTAAGGGATAACACGATGCAAATACCATCTTTGCGTAGAGACGGAAAACTCGACATCAAACCCTAACGACTGCCTCGTTGGTCTAGCGGCATAAATGTGCGCGTGGGATCGGGAGGTCCCGGATTCGATTCCTGGGTCGGGCAGTGTTATTGGGTTTGTCTGAAATTCTCAGTAGCAGCACGGAGTCTGAAAATGTGCCCAGTACGGCAATAGGCTCGCCCCTTATTACGTGGGACTAATGTATATTTGGCGAAAAGTGGGTGTTGAAATACACCTCTGCCTACCCCTTCGGGGATAAACGGCGTGACGATATGTATGTATGTAAACAAAACAGCTGTTTATCAACTATTAGTTCTTATCTATTACAACTGATAACACTATTTATGATCGATATCTAAGTCCCTACGGTTAGCACAAGTATAAGTTTAATGCTTATACACTACACGGCACTACTTATTACTGATTTGCGAATTTTCACTATTCTAGCGTTATGTTATCACTTTGACGCGTCCGGGAACCGAACCCGGTATACCTACCGCACGATTGGATAGCACTATTTTTACACGATTTTCACTCGCGGTTTCGAATACACTATTCACTATAAAGTTTTTAATGTCTGTCGCGAAGAATAAATAAGTATGAAATTTTGAGCACCAGGCCCTTCAATATATTTATCATTGTATCTATTTATGTACCTTTTTGCCACTCTCTTGATATTCTCAAATTTGTATTTGAGCTGCTCACAGTGCGTGGGATCTCTCCAAGGGCATTAAATTCGCTTTCTATTAAAGTCCACACGCTATCCTTTTGCTTACTATTTATAGCATCGGTTTTCTTACAAAATAATACATTTTGATGTTTGATTATTAACGATTGAAGTCTGTCGACTTCAGCTGCGGTAAAGTTTACGCTTCTTTCCCTGAAATATACAGAATTTAACGTAAAGATAGGCATAAGTTTGTGTGCTGTAAAAAGAATAACACGCAAGTGTTATGGGCAACAGAATAAGTTGTGCATACTTACTTTGTTTGGCTGTTTACGTATGTACAAGCTTTTTGTATTTGATGCCATTATTATCTTCTACACTTCGTAAAACTTGAACTCGTAGGTAATAGGTGTAGTATAAACAAGAAAGATAATCAAAATCTTTTAAAATGATGCGCGTTCAGCGCGTTCAATTCGTTTGACGTTCGATATAATATTTGACAATTGACATTTTGACATTATCAATAACAGCGAACAAGGAGCAAGTCATGGAAGAATAACTAAAGCAAGCAAGTACATATGGAGGGAGCATTTCAAAAAGAGTAGAAATCGTATATGCATCTCTTTTCTCTCTAATTACAGAACTGCATATGTTCGAGTGTGATAGCCATAGAGCTTTTATACAGCCTTGAATGACATATGCCAAAAAAATGATATGTCATGTCGATGTTCGTCCAGCTGGAGTGAAAGCCGTGTCGAAATAAACTGCAATTTTAATTGCTACAAAATATTACAATTGAAGAAATGATCACTTCTAAACATTAAGGCGCTGTCCTAAGCGACTGTTTTGGTAAATGAGGGGGTGAAGCAGGGGAGGTGAAGGGAGCTTAGCTCCGTCTACTGCGGGGCGCCCCCCTTCATTCTCGTCGCGTGCGGCCGTATTCTGGCGACATCCGTATTCCAATATTTCAAAATCGCAAGCAAAACGTTTTAGCATATTGAATTGAGATACTGATATTAAAATTTATATTACATACATCAATCTGTTTGTACAATACAGGCATAGCGCAATTTTTGTTCTCAGTGCAGCCATGAGCAAAACTGGTTTACATTAGACGTTATAGGTATTAAATGTTGACGAAAGTAGGTAAATACCTACGTGCCGTAAGATGATAAAAATAATTAAGTCAGTTCCATGTATGGAGAGGCCATTATTATGTTCGTTTTGTTTTTGTATAAAAATAGTAAAGCAGTTCATAGAATACCTACATCTAATTCCATTCCTGCCAGTTTTCAAATCTGTTTTGCAATAAATTGGCTGTGATATACGGGCGGACAGACAGACAGACATTGTGAATCTATAAGGGTTCCGTTTTTACAATTTTTGGCTACGGTACCCTAAAAAACACAATACTGCTCTACTAAGCGCAAAAGCCGTATCTCAACTAAAGCGAGTTACGAGATAATTGAAGTTTAGTAAAAGTTGATTTCTTTTATTTATTTATAGATGTTTATTGTTATTATAGGTATAATTATTATGGCAGAGGTTTCGAAATACGTCGCCGTTTTTAGGGGTTGTGAGTGATTGGAGAGGGAGCAGGGGAGGTCTTGAAACCCCCCTCACGATTTTCACTTGCCGGAAATACTTGGTTTCCTCTGAAAAAAAAACTCCAAACATCGGTGTGTATGGCACTGCCAACTTCCACATTCATCACACTAGTTTAATAAACTAAGGTTGTCGGAGCCCTGCGAAGGGCTCCTATTTTCGGATTAATTGTCAAAAGAGAACCTAACATAACCTATTTATTTCCTTATTACAGTCGCACCTAACCCAAGGCACTCGAAGGCAATGACGCACAAATTTGACATTAGCTGTCTATATGATCATTCCAAGATGGCAGTTTTGCGTTTCGTTTCACGTTTTTCACATAAAATCTAAAAATTACATTTGTAACACTGTACTAAAGTAT
The DNA here is from genome assembly GCA_944739405.2 of Euclidia mi. Taxonomy (NCBI): domain Eukaryota; kingdom Metazoa; phylum Arthropoda; class Insecta; order Lepidoptera; family Erebidae; genus Euclidia; species Euclidia mi. Next base: position 74,560,027 of record OX123183.2, on the reverse strand, counting down.
AAGAACTATGTTCCGTTTTGCATAATTGCCGAAGTATTTATGAAATTTTGGAAATTGTTTAAAAATATTTAGACGCAACTCAGCCAAAACTACTTTTAGGAAATTAAAACGAATTACCTTAAGCCCCCTACACTACCAATACCTTCAAATTCAGGCGACTCGTTTCGAAACCCAAACCATTATTATTTTTCAAAATAGATGAAACATCAAAAATATATGTGGATATACCTTATTCATGAGATACTGCCATGTCGCTTAGAAAATTATAGAATTAGAATTTGAGTTACTGCTTTTTCGTTAGCTCTCGTCATACATGTTTGAATGGAAAAATATAAAAAAATCTTTCGCTTCAAATATGTGTTGTTTCAAAGAAAATAAATATTAAAAGATATTTATTTATATTCATTTATAATTTACTAACGAAATACAGAGTTTACAGCTCATCAAAAGTTAGCTGTCTGCTACAACCCGGCAGGTTTTCTTTATTCTCATCGACAGTTAAAGGCAGTGTGTGAGGTGATAAGGCTTCAATACTTATTATTTGCTGTTGTTCACGAGGCACAGTTTCATTTACTTTCCTTTTACGGCTTGGTATTGTAGAAATTTCAAGCACTGATGAAACATTTTCCTCTCCGTGATCTTGCAATGCCATCCCTTGAGCTTGACGATATCAACAATTTCAGGCAACTGCCAATTCATATAAAACGCCACAAGCTTCTCCCAGAAAACATCATCTCTTTCTATAATTTCTATTTTTAGTGGTATACTTTCGCCACTCCACACAGCAAATAAACACTTTTGTTTGCGTGTAACGTGGCGTTGCCCCTGAATTTGGTAATAACAATTACAATATTTGTTTAGACTAGTCAGTTCACTTTTTTATCATGTTTCCATATTTGTATTTTATTTGCTCTTATACTATTCTCCAGGCCATTCTTATAGGCAACTTTAGAACATTAAATTTCCACAATCGTGTTTGGACCTAGTAATCCATCTGGCGTGGCGCCAATAATCGAATAATCCACAAGGCTCGATTATTACATTTTCTTGCTTCGCCAGTTGTTGCAAAGCCAGTTGCTTCATTTTAGATTCCATGCGCAACTGATTTTACATTGCAAATATTTTATTTGTACAAAATATTTTTTACTAAGTTGCCTTTACTGCTGTTATCTCTTCTTTTTACCACTAAACAAAAATTTCAATCTGTCAACATATTCTTACGCAATTCGAACCAGTCACTGCTATCCCTCTTGTAATTTTTGCTTATCACTACGGAATTTGTGTCAAATTTGTTAAAAAATTGTTTGGCATTTCTTGGCTAGCTCTTGAACAGATCGTGTTAGGAATGACTGAAGTAAAATGTGTGTAAGACGTTGCAGAACTGTTATCTTTAACTTCACTGTAATTACAATAATGATAATTAGTTACGTACTTTATTATTAAAAAAATACTATATCTTGTGTTATAGCAAACAGAGAAGTCACCTTCTTACTTATAAATGATTGATTTTAGAAATTAAAAAGATATTAGATGTACTGAGACATACCTAATAGTTTATGATTAATCAAAGTTTTACCCGATGAACCTAAAAAGGTTTATGTTCAAAACACAATAATACAACATTCGTTACCGCTTGTGTGCGGATTACGGAGCGCCATATTAGCACTGTCATCATTATTGTTCGCCGTGGCGGCATCTTAGCGCTCCAGGCGCTCTGACAAGCTAATGAATTTGAAATATAGGTACATAAAATGATTCGATTTTATCTTATTACTCTTTCAAAAATTTAAACTGTGGCAGCTATGTATTGTGAGAATAATTTATATAATTATATTATGCATAATCGATAATATATAAGTAACATAGTTAGTCATAAAAGACTCTTATGAAAATAATTTGTGTAATAATGTTACATATTTCATAATCACTTGGCCATGGATGAATTTCTATTTTATTACGACGCTTTCTTGTACAAATCCTTCGTAGAACTTCATTTCTCTAATTGTCCATATTTTATTCTTCTAATTATATATTTATAAGCACAGAAACAATAACACATTAAACGCAACAAGAGTATAAACTTAGGTCCTAATTATATGTGCCCATAGTTACATGAAAAGCCTATTTGATTCAAAGTATTCAGTCTATAACATAAAACATGAAATTACGAACTCAAATCGGCGTATTATAATAACAAACAGGTTTACGTAAAATTTCGTGCAGCGGAGACGCAAGCGACATGACCTATCTCTCACAGGGCTCATAGCCGAATGATGAGGTCTGGGCGGGGCGTAAACTAGCAACTGACACTCAGTACACCGCTTATGCTAATAAGGTTTAAATTGCTGAAGCGTTTGATATTGATGGGATCTACCGAGCGTCAAAATCATAGACGTTTGGCAGATTTTATTTAATTTTACAAAATATACACATATAATATGAAAATAAATAGGGTAATTCTTTAGTTCATTAGATTTCCTACAATATTATCAAAAAAAATATGACAGCTTACGATCAAAATATTGCAAACAGTGAGACGAAAGATTATTTTCTGCCTCGATTTTGTGATTTTTTTACCGTGATTCTATTTTACGTACATGAAAAATTCTTTCAAAAGTCTTTTGTTCAGACTTTTGACTTTAAGCTCTAATTTTTGCTAGTTTGTAATATGTACCGTTATGGCTAGATGCGCGACGAAAAATTATGTGTTTCACGGCTTCTGAGGTATAACAGCGCCTTAAAATATTACCATAGTTTGTAATGCCGTCGGATGTAAAAGCCGAATGGGACTATTGACCGAAAATGGTCAAAAAATATCTTACCACCGGTAAGTCATAATAAGTAAAATTGTAGATATCTGCCGTAATAATTCTACAATGATATTTGTAAAGCTTATACTTAAAGATAAAGATAATGACCACCGTTGACACATATTTTTATTCCATTAGTCATAATGAAATAAATATAATAGAAATATTTCGATAAAAAAATATGAGGATAGTGTTGTAATATAATTGTCAGTTTGAAAACCAGTTTCTGAAAGATTATAATTTGAATAATTTGTTATTAATTGTGATTTTTTGTAGATTTCCAAAGAATGAAGGTTTGAAACTAAATTGGGTCCGAAATATGAGAAAGGGAGAATGGCAACAGTCCAATTCTTCTAAACTTTGTCGGCTTGATTTGGCGTCTGCTTGTTATCAAGAAGGATTTCAAAGAAAAGTTTTGCATTCTTATGCTGTGCCTACTATTTTTACTATCCAGATATCTAATACTGAGGTTTGTACTTCTACTTTATTATTATTACTTATATTTTTATCAATCAATATATACCAACATTGCAACTGTTAAAATATGCTATAGTAATCATATATACATATACATATACATATACATATATATATATATATATATATATATATATATATATATATATATATATTATTAGCAGATTTGTGTTGTAATCATCAGAAATGTCCGAAATAACGGAACCTTATTTTTAGAAGCGATAATAAAGCTTCAAGAGAGAACATGGCTTGCACTTTTGGAACTCAGGATGAAAATATTGTTCGCAAATGTTAACTGTTTCCGTCCATGTACATCCCATTTTGGTAACATATATATGTAACATATAGTATCACACCTGCCGGCTATCGTGTGCGTCACTTTGTGGAATAAAGAAATGATTTTGACTATTTTGACTTTATTTCAATTATTTTCCGATACACTATGTCACAAAGAATGAGAACATAAAATAACTTGCTGACTGCAAATGCACTGATCAGTGCGAACTGCGAGACATAATAGATTTTTAATTGTGTATAACTGTCTTGTCGGTATTGCAACATTCAACTAGTTAAATAAACCTAATAGCGCAGTTTTTCACTCCTTCAAAAATTGTATTTATGTTTCAGTGTTGTCAATTTAAGAGAAATTAAAGGTAATTATTTTCTGTCGGATTATAGGAAAATTGTCAAATTGTGACACCGAGCAATGCTAAACTGCGCTGTATACTGTTCCTATCTAGGTACAGTCGAACAACTGTCCGCTAGACCACAATAAGGGTAAGAATGGCTCAACAGGACATCGTCGCTTCCAGTGCTACTTTACACAAACATTGACATTCGTATACAAAACCAGTTTCTATTGTGCTTCGACTCTATGAGCGAGCCAAGGGATTTTTTTCGAACTGGTCCGACTTGTTTGATTGCACATACCTGGAGGATTCGTTTACAATTACAAATAACAAGTAACCTACTTATTGTACCAAATGTACGGTTTAGACAAAACTTCATTTTATTGTAATGCAAGTACTGTATATTATTTGGAAATTTCTGAAAAGCGAATCATCATAGAGGTGGATAAATTATACTCTGACCACCAGTTCGAAGTGGATACTTGAATTCCTCCTGTGAATAAGCGGTAGGAGAGGAGCTTCGCGAACGACATTATCAATTCGATTTCCAACTTCGTAATTTTATGAGAAAATTTTAATTTACGATTATTATTGCATTATTATTTCAGCCAAAATACTATCTTTGCTGGACATAAGACAAGTCTCCTCAAGACAGTAATCATATCTTATTATTACCTCTCTTTTTACAGTATTTGTTTGTTTGTGGGCACCTAAGTACTATACTCTAAATAAAAGCTCGTAAAATAATATACTACTGGTATATTAACTAATCAAATGCTTATCTTGTCTCTACATACTGAATTATATACCACTACCAATCAAAGATTAATGCATGAGTACATCACTATTGACAGTTATTTCTTCTTTTGAAAAAAATGCGACATGAGTATTTCAAGAGGTAATAAATACAAACTTTTATATTATTGTGTTTTTATATTGTGTTTTTACTAATAATGTGTTTCACAATTCTTTATTGCTATTGTGGTGTTATTTAGAGTATTATCAATATAGACAATGTATAGTTAATGTAATAATATTGCTTAGTAATTGTTTAATTGATATTGTGGGTAGTTCCGTCAGTTGTGAGACGTTAAAGTTCTGAACTTGGGGTATCATATAGTATAGAATCAAATTTATGCTGAGAATCAAGTCGTGTCTATTATATACATCATGTAGAGAATATTTCAGTGGTAAATATTGAATACACCTATAGAAAAAAAAATCTGTGGTGAATATTACCAAATGAATTATGCTAATCTATTGTATTAAGGTAATAGTTACTTTTGAAATATTGAACTACCCACAACCTTGCTATCCGATATGTCCTGATTGTACCGCTTTTATAAACGATGACTATAACTATTAAACGAATGGCCGACAGTTTTCTTGACACGTTCTTTCTCTTGGTTCTATGCCCTTGCTTTGCGAACGTGGCGCTAAATGTAAATGTAGAATCAGAACTTTAGATTTTAAAATATACTCTTGTGACAACCTGAATAAATGAAAGTAAGAATTGATAATTGTGTCTTTTATTTTCCAAACCTCTGCCAAATATAACTATGATAATACATATAGGCCGTATACCTTGTATCTATACATATATATTATACCCACGCTATTATCAAAAGTGGGATCTGTCCACCTCACATTACTAATACATCCAATTGCAAGTTCCAGAGGATCCTTGTCTACATCCTGTGATGCTGAGGACGTCACTGTCCTACTGACGACGGAGCCCAACGTGTCCTCGACGCAGTGGCTGTGGTGCTGAAAACAGTCTAGTGGATACGTTTCGCTGACTAAAGGACAACACCGTTCTGCTGACGACGGAGCCCGACATGTCCTCGACGCAGTGACAATAGTACTGGAAACAGGCTAATGGATCACAGAACGCTCTTGGGTGGGCTGATTTTATAAAATTAAGACTGAGATAGTTGACGAATGTGCGACAAGTAAATATGTAAGGTGTTGTGTAAAAGGATTTTAACACTATTTTTTTTACAACTCTATAAATACATTTAGGTACCGCTTCGTATTGTAATTCGAATTTTCGATTAGCGGATGTTGGCTATAATTAACTACACCCTATAAGGGATGTTGGAAACTACAACATGAACCAAATGCTAACCATTCAATTGCCTTGGCATTTATGATATCGATGGTTGCTATACCGGTTGAATAAAACCTTAACTAATTTATAATTATTTGAGTTTAATATAAAATTATATATCATACATATTTTAATTATTATATGTGAATTTAGGTCTTGTAGTACAGATGTATTATTTAAAATAATAGATTCTATCATATTCCATAAATAGATCATACATTTTATACTCTTGGTTGAAACTAATTTGAAACCATTTTTAAACCATTAATTAGCTCACAAAATATAGGTATTGTATACAGATGTAGGGTACCTAAAGATGCAATTGGTAGCCACATATTCACCATTCCTGGCATGTGAGACATAGTTATATTTACCTACTTACGATAAAAACGATTATTTTATTTTTAAAAGAAATATATGATATTATTAGTACTGGGACATTATATATTTCTGTTAACCACTCAACACAAGGAAACACCATTATAATTTAAATATTCTTGGATGGTGTAGAAACACTGGTCAACTAAAGATACTTATACGTAGATCTTTCCGATCGTCTGGCAAATTATTTGTTGGACAAAGGACAGCAGTTTATTTTGTATTGTTCAGCACATAGTAAAATTATGTTAGGTAGAATTAGTTTGTTTGGATACCGTGTGTTAAAACTACAAAGTTTTTTAATCGTTTTGAATACCAGTATGTTCATCCATTGTCTAGTTTCTATACTAAAAACTTGTGTGAATATGGTTGAATATTCAATTTTATATAATTAACCAAAAATTTTATGTAGGTAGGTATATGATACAAAAACAACCGAATGATGTTTAATTCTTACAAACTTACTCGAAATATGTAAGACAGAGATTACTCTTTTCGTAATTTAATCCCATCAACCCGGCAAGCGATTAGCCTTAGAAAATAAGTTTTAAGTACCGAAACAATGTATGTTCGCTCCTCAACTGTTGATGGTTAAATTTATACAAAGCTTAGAAAAACAAAGAGGACTGAGGCCCAATTTTCCTAATTATATTTGTTGAAAATGCGGTTTCAATCTAATGTCAGGGTTCTCCCAAACCTAGATTATATAAAGCTTCTAAAGTAACTGATATTTGAATTTTATTGGAATGTTATCGTCACTAGATCGCAAAGTGAACACTATGTCAACGTCGAACTATGGAAATCAAATTAGACGATAATGACATTAAATTAGCAGAATACCTAATCTGAGTAAGTTCTGTATAATCTCATTTCATTCAAAATATAGTTTCAATCACATAAAAAATACGAGATTCAATAAAAATTAGAGTCTACTCAACTTTTGTAGTAACTTATTGATGTGCTAAGAACAAGTTTAAAAAAAATACTGTTGAATTACCTGACAGAAATATCTATAAGAAAATTGTTTTGACATTTATATTGGTCGGTATATGGTCGGTGAGTGGTTTTGTCCTTATTCGACTAATGGTAGATCCTTATAATGATTATTTTGTGTTCAGAATGTAAATTCAAACAAAACGTTATCTCATACAATATTATTTAGCGGGTCTTAGTCGCGATAATTTATTTATTTCAAGGCATAAATACCTCTGTTATTCTCCTACGTTTCTACCGGCTCGCAACGGTTGTGGTCGCGGAGGGACTTCCGCGACCACATTTTTAGTTATTATGTTTTAATACCGCAACCACACAAGTATAAATCAAAATTGTGTTTTCAAATATTGTATGCCAATATCCGCCGTATCCATTTCTAGATTTCAGAACGGTCTCATATTAATCCGTATATATTTAATATGATGTATAAGAAACTGTAAGTAAATTAATGTTTTCATAATCCAAATTGTTATGTGGATAACCGTGTAGGTGCACATTTATATTAATTTGTGATTTTATAATTTGTTAAAGTTAATGCTTTTGTAAAACAAAAATAACTAAACAGATCTTACAGATATACATGATAAGTGAAAAGCTTGTGAGACCTTACGAAATTGTGGAATGGAGAATAGTTTATACAAAACAAATCACACCTTGAGAGTGGGCTTAGCAAAAAGCCGTCACAAAAGTTCATTTGAAATATGTACTTATTTTATTGTATTGATTATGGATAAATTGAAAAGCGCTGTATGACTTTCACGAGCCGCGGGTGATTAAGCTTCACCGACTGCGGGGTGTTAGGTCTGCACAGTAAAGTTTGAAATGATGACTTTGACTAAAACTATTACGACTAAAGCTTTGACTAAGACGATTAGGACCGACAAAAATTACAGTTTGTTGATATAACCTATCGCCACATGTATCCCATAAAATAATTATTTTATGGGATAAACTAAAACTAAAAAACTCAAACCGTGATAGATTAATTATTTATTATAGGATGTAAATAATTGTTATGTGACATGTGAATACGAAATTTATGATTCGTAATGGATAAATAATTTTACCTAAGAATACAGAAATGATATATTTGTATGTGATGTATTCTATCTACACTAATATTGTTGTCAATAATTGATTATAATTTATATACTAAGTACGATAAAATAGAATGTTGTAAACGTACACTGTCTACAAAAAAAATACACATAATATGGTTTTACCGCTGGTCGGCTTCTGATCAGATATTAACCTGAATATCATACTGCGGCGGGTGATAGGGTTTATATGTCATGGTCAGAGGTCACAAGAGAAAGACTCTGAAAAAAAGAAAAACTGCAGGTTGCTGCAGGTTTCCGCTGGTCGATCTGTGCCCTGACACTTCACTGAAATTCACGTTGCAGCGGGTGATAGGTGCTCGTGTTGAAGGCCACAGATCCAAATAAAAAAAAAACTGCAGGTTTCTGCAGGTTTCCGCTGGTCGATCATTGCCCTGACACTTCACTGAAATTCACGTTGCAGCGGGTGATAGGTGCTCGTGTTGAAGGCCATTGATCTAAGAAATAAAATACAAAGAAAAACTCTGGGAAAACAAAACTGCAGGTTGCTGCAGGTGCAAAAATAAAGAGGGTACTTCGAGAGCGAAGTGCAGGTCAGTCTGGCCGTGGTAGATTATTAGAAATATTTTGAAAATTAATCAACAAAAATATCAAAATAAGTACATTTAAAATATGTGTGTTTCATTTGTAAGTACCTATTTATAATCCCAGCAAAAGCTCGGATATCAAACTGTTATAAATCTGGCTAGAATTTACATCTTTTTACTTTTAGGTTAGGTTTTAGGTTAAGTTACTAGAAGATAGATTTTAGGGTTATTCATATACGTATCAACAATATAAAATGAAATATATTGTATCATTAATGATGTATAGCATAAACCTATCGTATATGGTTATATCATATTGATGGTTGGTATGTTTTAAATTTATAGTGTTGCCAATAACAAATATACAATTTGATCTGACGTTTGGCAGTTGACACTGTCAAACGTGTAAATAGGATATAAAAGGAGAACAGGCTCTGTTCAGGTTCAGTTCCGCCCCGGCAACGGCTAACTAAGGTACGATATAATTCTGACTTTTATATTATTGTGTTTTTATATTGTGTTTTTACTAATAATGTGTTTCACCATTCTTTATTGCTATTGTGGTGTTATTAAGAGTATTGCCAATATAGACAATGTATAGTTAATGTAATAATATAGCTTAGTAATTGTATAATTGAAATTGTGGGTGGTTCTATCAGTTGTGAGACGTTAAAGTTCTGAACTTGGGGTATCATATAGTATAGAATCGAATTTATGCCGAGAATCAAGTCGTGACTATTATATACATCATGTAGAGAATATTTCAGTGGTAAATATTTAATACACCTATAGTAAATATATCTGTGGTGAATATTACCAAATGAATTATGCTAATCTATTGTATTAAGGTAATAGTTACTTTTGAAATATTTAACTACCCACAACCACTTGCTATCCGATATGTCCTGATTGTACCGCTTTTATAAACGATGACTATAACTATTAAAAGTTCTTTCTCTTGGTTCTATGCCCTTGCTTTGCGAACGTGGCCCTAAATGTAAATGTAGAATCAGAACTTTAGATTTTAAAAATACCCTTGTGACAACCTGAATAAATGAAAGTAAGAATTGATAGTTGTATGTTTTATTTTCCAAACACCTGACAAATAGAACTATAATAATACATATAGGCCGTATACCTTGTATCTATACATATATATTATACCCACGCTATTACATGCGACTGAAAGAACATTATAGGTGACATAAAACATAAACGCTCAACAGAGTCTGCTGTGTGTGAACATGTGGAACAAGGATCCAACCACTACCTGTGATTTGAAGAACCACAGATACTCGCAAAAGAACACCGTTTTCTTCCAAGGATGATACGAGAGGCTATTGAAATTAAAAAACACCCTAATTTCAATAGGGAAGATGGTTGGAATGTTCCTCCAGCTTGGGACCCTGTCATAAGGCTAATGAAACCCAAGAAGGACAAAGTCACCAGAAGACCTAAGGACACTGTAAGCTCATTTTGCGTAAATAGTAATACCAATAGTTGAAAAATGTTCGGGTACTTTGAAATAACTTATACATTCAAGAAATTAAGACAAAAATCACCTCAGTCTGTAGTGAACATGAATCCTGTAAAGATTTCGAAACGTCGACTAATAATAAAAATGTAGTTTGTAGATCATTCGGTTTAAATGTAATCACAAGTGAAACCAATATAACGGGATAAAATCCGTAAACTGTAGTTTTATTTCAAAGTATAACATTCGCGTAATGCAAGAAAATACTAAAGTGACTGTTTTCAAAATCTGCTTCAATAAAATTTTACTTCTACAATAAAATTACTATAATTTGATAAAACTTAAGCCATAGCTATGAACAGACATAGTTGGTATGGTGTGGTAACACGGGTTGTTGCCGCAACTCCACAGCCTAGCGTGTATTATGCGAATAGCCATAGTTTTGAAGTGAGACCAAAAATAATATTTTCTTGGGTTTAGGCGAATGTTACACATTGAAATTAAACTACAGTTTACGGATTTTATCGCGTTATATTACTTTCACTGGTTATTTGTTATTACATTTAAACCGAAAGATCTAGAAACTACATTTTTATTACTAGCCGACGTTTCGAATTCTTTACAGGATTCATGTTCACGGCAGACTGAGGTGATATTTGTCTTTGTCTTGAATTTAAAAGTTATCTCAAAGTACCCAAACATTTTTTTTTTAACTATTGGTGTTACTATCTACGCAGAATGTGCTCACTGTGTCTTGATGTCTTCTGGTGACTTTGTCCTTTTTGGGAATAATGAAACCCAAAAAGGACAAAGTAGAGGACAAGACTGTAAAGAATTCGAAACGTCGGCTAGTAATAAAAATGTAGAGTAACTGTAAACGGTTGTACTCACGTATTATTTTTGGTCGGAGTAGCCCGACTAGTTTCGGACCATACGGAGGTCCTTAATCATGAGCAAGCGTGACCGTCCGCGTCGGCGTCGGGCGCTCCACTGAAGCGGGCCCACCGCGCAGCTTGTCGTTGCGAGCGTGTAGAGGACGTATTCACCGGCGCCTGCGACGAAGTTGGTTGCGTTGCCGGCGTGTCCGGTGTGCCTGTGTGAACGTCATCTTGCAACGTGTTCCGCTGCACCGTGAAGGACGTTGGATATGTACACACCGTGCTGACTGTGTCGCATTCTAGGTTCGGGGTATCCAGATGTGTGGTCAGCTTTAAGGCCGGTCTCCAGGCAGGTGACAGTCCCCAGCCACTATCTCGGTTGAAATTGGGACGACGGCTGATCTCGATGGCCTCCCGTACTTTCCGCGGTATGAAGTATTTCTCCCTCGCTAGTACGGTGGCCTTGTCGAAACGTATGTAGTGAGCCGTGTCCGTTTCAGAGGCATGTTCGGCGACCGCCGACCTGTTGCTGTCCATGCTCTTGACGCTTCTGATATGTTCCCTTACCCGTGTCGTAATGTTGCGACGAGTCTCGCCCACGTAGCTCAGGCCACAGTCACACGGAATCGTGTAAACGCCGGGAACATCCAGTGGATCTCGGTCTTTTGGGGAGCGCAGTAGCTGTCTTAGCTGCCCAGGTGGGCGGAAGATTGTCCTGATGCTATACCTTCGGCGTAACAGGTGTCCAATCTTGTCGGTTATCCCCCGAATATACGGTAGGAAAGCGGGGGTCCGTTCCGCTCCAGCTGGACGACGGCGGCTGTTCGTACTAGTAACTCGCATACATTGTCGCCACCGATAACCGTTGCTCTCAAGCACTCGTCGTAGGTGACTCAATTCAGTGTCCACGTACTGTGGATCGCAGATATTGAGAGCTCGATTAATCAGTGACCTTGGCACCGAAGACAGTTGGGATGGGTGATGATGAGAGCTGGCGTGTAGATATCTATCCGTGTGCGTTGGCTTCCGATATACGGTATGTGATAGATGACCATCCAGGTCACGTATGATCAACACGTCTAGAAACGGTAGTGCTCCATCCTTTTCTTCTTCAACCGTGCACTGTATTTTTGAGTGTATGGAGTTGAGGTGAGTTGTGAGATCTAGCAGAGAGTCCCGGTTGACGATAGCAAAGATGTCGTCCACGTATCGCCACCAGTATCGTGGTTTCAAGGGTGTGTCAAGCGCTCGCTCTTCGAACCACTCCATGAAAACATTGGCCACCACCGGTGCGAGAGGGGACCCCATAGCCACTCCATCCAGCTGCAAGTAGTATGCTCCTCTCCACAAGAAGTAGCCGCTTTCGAGACAGAATTTTATAGCGTCAATGTATGCAGTGGGAACTTCAGTGCCTTGCAATAGGGTGCTAATAATGTGTATGCTCTCTTCCACTGGTACATTAGTAAACAAGGATTTAACATCGAAGCTAACCATAATCTCTGTGTCCTTGAGCTTTACTCCTGACAGCAAGTCGACGAAATGTTTCGAGTCCCTGATGAAGCTACTCGTCTTACCGGTGAAGGGTTGCAGTACTGTTGCCAGATGTCGCGACAGTTTGTATGTCGGCGCGTCTATCTGGCTGACAATGGGTCGTAGTGGCCAACCGGGTTTGTGTATTTTAGGCAACCCGTATATTTTCGGTGGAGTGGGGTTGTGCGGTCTGAGCTGTGTTGCCAGTTCCGGGTTTTGGAGGCTTTTCAGTATTTTGGTCAGTTTGTTGGTAACCCTGGTGGTCGGGTTATAGCCAACTTTCTTATATGTGATGGAATCACTCACTAACTGTGTTATTTTGTTGTCATACGCTACGGTGTCGACAACCACAGTAGCATTGCCTTTGTCGGCAGGCAGCACCAGTAGATCCGTATCGTTGCGCAAATGTTGTATGGCCCTTAATTCATGACGCGTAATATTGGCCTTTGGTGGTGCTGATTTGCGTAACAATGTCGACACATCTTGTCGTAGGCACTCCGCATCACTGTGTGGTATCCTATTACGCACTATAGTGTTCTCAATGTTGGCGACAATGTCCTCGATTGGTATTCTGTGTGGTGTAGGAGCGTAATTTAGCCCTCGGGATAACACACTAATAGCATCAGACGTCAGCTGTTTCGATGAGAGGTTGACGACCGTAACGTTTTGTTGCGTGTGATTTTCCGTATGAAGTGGGTAGTTGAGATTTCCACCGGATAACTTAGTCAATTTTCGGCTATGCCTTTTTTTTGATTTCAAAACCCATGGTCTCTGTACGACTATGTGTCATGGCATCTAAGATCTCCCATACTTTGCTATCCAAAAACCGCGATAACTGCAGATGTAAATCGTACACTTTTTTATTTGTACACATAACTTGTCGTCGGTAATCTGCGATGACACGGCACAAAAGCTTTTCACTCGCGACGCGAAAGAAAACATCGTAATCCCGAATGCACTTTATGGGTTTGATTTGCGCAAATTTAGGTACCACACCATTATTCCGGCACTGTACAACGAATTCCAAACCGCACTCGAGTTTATTACGCTTTGTTCTTAGTCGCGTGAACTCTTTAACTTTATTTAGCCATACCGTACCGTAACGATTTGCTATATTAGAGTAAAAACTATCGTGAGTTGTCATAATTAGAGTAACTGTAAACGGTTGTACTCACGTATTATTTTTGGTCGGAGTAGCCCGACTAGTTTCGGACCATACGGAGGTCCTTAATCATGAGCAAGCGTGACCGTCCGCGTCGGCGTCGGGCGCTCCACTGAAGCGGGCCCACCGCGCAGCTTGTCGTTGCGAGCGTGTAGAGGACGTATTCACCGGCGCCTGCGATGAAGTTGGTTGCGTTGCCGGCGTGTCCGGTGTGCCTGTGTGAACGTCATCTTGCAACGTGTTCCGCTGCACCGTGAAGGACGTTGGATGTGTACACACCGTGCTGACTATGTCGCATTCTAGGTTCGGGGTATCCAGATGTGTGGTCAGCTTTAAGGCCGGTTTCCAGGCATGTAGATGAATACGTCCTCTACACGCTCGCAACGACAAGCTGCGCGGTGGGCCCGCTTCAGTGGAGCGCCCGACGCCGACGCGGACGGTCACGCTTGCTCATGATTAAGGACCTCCGTATGGTCCGAAACTAGTCGGGCTACTCCGACCAAAAATAATACGTGAGTACAACCGTTTACAGTTACTCTAATTATGACAACTCACGATAGTTTTTACTCTAATAAAAATGTAGTTTCTAGATCTTTCGGTTTAAATGTAATAACAAATAACCAGTGAAAGTAATATAACGCGATAAAATCCGTAAACTGTAGTTTAATTTCAATGAGACCAAAAACACTGTCACAGGCCTCAAATCTGGAACGACGGCGAGCATCACCGCTTTTTTGAAGTTACGTGAATATAAAATTGATAATAGGGAAGTTTCCTGTAAGTGAAATAAATTATACAAGTATTTTTATCTTGTGAAATATGTCAAAATAATGGTAGTTTCATTCATCAATTAATGTTTAAACATTATTAAAAAAAAATATCGACAATTTATTGATAATAAGTATTCTATTTGACAGCAAAAAACTATGACGTCACTACGAGTAGGACTTATTTCATACAAACACCGTAGCAAAGGTCGTTTTTGACATTGCATTAAAAGTGCTTGATTTGACTAGTTGGAAACAACCCTATTGTTGCTCGCTCTGACACTTAAAGAGCACGTTAAAATTTTCGCTACTGTAAAAGCCTTTGACAATCGTTACGGAGAGTCAGTACATTTGTATATACGCCATCCGTTTAAGTTGCCAAGGTGAAACGGTAGTCGCTTTGTTGAAAAGCTAATATTGTGTCACATCTGCTAAGACTAGAAAGCGAACCCAGTGTTCCAAGCCATGCAGACAACGTAATCATGTTTATGATATCTTTAAAAGTTACAAAATTGCTCGAACGGTATCCTCCTAACCATTCCTAACAGAAATCTTATATCCTAGATACTAATATATTATGCTGAAGAGTTTGTTTGGTTTAACGCACTAATCTCAGGAACCACTGGTCCGATTTCATAAATTCTTACAGTGTTGGATAGTCCATTTATCGAGGAAGGCTATTGGCTATATACCATTGCGCTATGAGTGACGGGAGCGGAGCAGTAGCCTTAAATAACGCGGGTGTAACCGCGGGCATCCTCTAGTATCTTATAAATATACTTAACTTTTTATTCCGTCACTTCATGTAACAAGATAAAAAAGTGTGAGTATAGACAAACTTAAAGAAAGTAAATTCATACGTCAGCAAGTTTATTAATCTTTTACACAAGTTACTAGCCTTGAAAAGTATAGAATTAGCACTTTATTACTGAATGCCGGGGAAAGCGGAAATTAATTTTATTTTGTTTATTAATTACCGGCGTAATACTATTAAACAGATTTTTCATTCCATTAGCTTAACAAGTTCACCAGTTTAGGTTCGTTGAAGCTCAAGATAAGTAATGAAATCGTTATGAGATCATTCGCTTGTCCACTTTTAGCTTTTCGTTTCAGTTCTTGAACTTTTCTTCGCGTTACTTAATTTTATATTTAGCAAATCTGTTTTAGTAAAAGGGATTATAATAACATAAAAATTGTGTTACTTACGAAAGATTTATTGAATTTTTAAGAGTTAGATTTCAGGTCATCAACCAGCTGTAGTGTTGAATGCACGGATCGTATAGTAGTTTAGCCGGTACTGTGTTGAGAGTCGGGGATTTGATTCCCACACGAAGTAACTCATTGTGTAAATCACAATTCGTGTATAGGAATCCCTTGTGTTCTTTATTTATATTTATAGACTCTCGCCTGTATCCCCGAAGGGTAGGCAGAGATGTAATATTAGTAACGTTACACCCACATTTCGCCATGAAATTTTAGGTCCCACGTAATAGGGGGCGAGCCTATTGCCGTAACCAGGCACATCACCAGACTCCTTGCTGCTACTTAGAATTCGGAAGACCCAGTAACGCTTTGGCCCGACCCGGGAATCAAACCCGGGACCTCCGAGGCAGTCCCTTGTGTTCGTTGATTGAAAATTTATAAATTCCTTCTACCCGGGTGACAAAGGCTACACTCGTATCGCAGGAGTTATCTTTTTGGAAAACAAACAAGCAACTTATGGCCTTTATTATTAATTTTAAACAAATATATAAAATTTCAGATTATAGCCAAATAATGTGCAGTGATGCATTTTCGAAACAAGTAATTACATTCGCATCCGCAGAAAGTAGTTTAGGAGCGACTTAACAGCTGCAGAGCAAGTTGGTCAGCTCAGTTATAGAGTACTTGAACGTTGATGTCTTTTTCATGTATACACTACAGTACATAGCAAAGAAAGGAACAGACGTTGATAACCCGAAAGCTTTGCTATCGCAGATACAATAGCTAGGTATATAAATACTTGCAAAGTTTAACAGATATGTTTTCAGAATTCATTGCAAACGAATGTAAACAAAAAAATATAATATAAAAAGCAGAGATTATGAATAAGCTGTAATGTAGGTAAGTGGGACGCGCTCGCAAATTTTCCAAACGGTGAAAAAAGTCAAAAGCTCACCCTTAAGCGTACCTATGTAAATACGGTGATGTTTCGCAGAAAGTAATCTCTTAGCCCGTCCTCACGTGTTTTATCCAGTAAGCGTGGCTAATTTGCAGGCTGCACCAGTACCCCGGCGCTTTTAGCTTTCCTTCCTGCCGTTGGTGTATACATGCCTCGGACTTAAACGAGGGCACTCCGACTTAATGACGACCACCGCCATTTTGGTAACGACGAGTGACATAATCATTCCTACGTCAAAATAATGTGTCGCCATTATGAATATACGATTAAAAGGAGTACGAGTAATAAGGTTCCGCTCAAAGTGTGCGCACCAGATTATTGTTGTTTTCTTGAACACACCCGCGTATTATCTTAATGTCACGTTTTGGATATTATGTTGAAGCAATAAGTTATCCGACTGCGTCAATCTAGTTATTCGAAAGCGTCAATCTCTACGTATTATTTTAGGCCACCCTAATCCAGCTAGGAAGCCATATTTTTATAGAATTAATACTGTTTGTCACGTAGCAACGATTGAAACTGTAGACTTCGAGAACAACGCAGCAATGATTACTCTTTGTTATTTTTTTATTTATACGAACAAAGAATGTCTTTTATTACCCTCATATATCATAAAAAGTCTAATCCATAATGAGTTTTCTAAATTTGAGAGAATACAACAAATACTCGGCTTTATATACGTCTCTAAGATAAATGATTTTTTTTTTATAGAGTTATCATCAATTATTATCATGAATCCGTAAAATTGCAAGTCATGTGTTTTAGAAATTGAATTTATTTTTAAAACTTTTTTAAACTGGGATTTATTTCAACATAAAAAGAAAAACAAATTCATTTGCAGTTACAGTTTACTTATAGCGGTTGTGAGTGACTGAGCGTTATGCGTATTTTGACGCCCCTTCATGTATTCATAAAATAGCTGAAGACCTTTCTTGATCCAGGATTTGCCAAAGGTAATTGAGTTGTAAGCTGCAAGAAACTTGGATAGAATACGGGAACGATTCCGACATAAGCTGAGCAAGGCATATGATACTTACGCTTTTCAGTTTACACGGAATATGTTTATGAAATATCAAGTTTTAGAAGCCTCACGCTCGAGTACATATTCATATCCTTAAAATTAGTAAATGTACCTATGCCGCGTGTATTTAACCGCTATTGAAACGAATTAACCCTAGATCACTAACCTTATTTTTCGACACTTATTACGAACCTTCTTACTGTCGACTACGGTATTTAATAAATGGGATTATGGGTTTTATTTTAATTAAACATGCTTATTTTTTATTTTTATAATAAATTTATTATATTCTTCTTATTATTTAATAAGTTTACATAAATCAAAACGGCATATTTATTAAACAATCAGCCTTATAAATGAGATCGTAGGTTTTAGCTAAATTAACAATGGTAACATTTTTTTATATTTTTTATAAGTATTATTAAAAGTAACTGTGAAAAATAATTTTCAAATATTAGAAATAACGAATGGAATAAAGTAATGAAAAGAAAATTTTGTAAAAATCTATAAATTTATACATTTGTGACAAACGTCAAGTTTATGCTCCCCGCACCACGATTTATTGCTCTTGGTGCAAAACTACTTTTAGTCATGCTTCGCTTTGCGGGGGGACACAAAGCTCATATTTTCCTTATTTTGTACAGGAGGTACATCAGTCGCATTATTTTCGCCAGCCTCAATTGTAGAATTCAAAGTACTACTTCCTGGGATATTCAATATCTGTCTAATTGAGCCCCGCAGACCAGTTTGAAGAGTTGGTATTGCCAATATTTTGGCATGTGCGATTCGATTAGCTTGTGATGCAGAGCTTTTAGGTATACACGCCTTGATAAAGGTTTTTTGTTATCTTCTATATCATTAGTGATATATAAATAACGTAAATATTTATAAATGCAATGTTGAGCATTGCATAAGAAAGGCACAATGGCCAGCGCCGTGTTTTGCTACTGCAAGAAGCAAGGGAACACATTTGGTCCAAAGTGCCTACTCCTCCTTTTGTTTGGTTGTAAAATTCAACCATAGTGGGCGTTTTAGTATTTTCATTTAATATTTCCTTCGTCACATGATGCAGTAAAAAAAAACATTTTGGGGTTTACCCTCAAGGTGGTTTTCTCTCTCGCTCCCTGATGAATTTTCTATATCGCTGTCGTCTTTTAATAATAACTGACGAAGTATATCTAAAATAATGCATAATTAATCATTAAATGTAAATAAAATAAATAAACAAAACAAAAAAATTACGCAAGACTTCACCAACTAAATAATACAAAATGTTATGTTAATACTAACCTTCGTCGATGCGACGAGCCATGGTTGCTGGAACGGCGCTCACGGTGCCCCCCCCCCCCCCCCACTCAAAACATTACCGTCGCTCGAAGGGGCAACGGGTCGACTGAGATTAGCTAAAGTGTGGAAGCAGTATGATCGGGCGCGCAAAAGTTAGCACGATTTAAACAAACCCGCGTAGTCGAATCGACGAAGGATCGTAATCTAGGGTTAAAGTAGCAACTAGGTATTTGGAGACGATAAATAAATAAATTGAAGTTTGAAGACAAGCTTAATTTTATACAAAAACGAATATTTTCCTTTTTCGATAAAATGGGCGCATTATTTACGTCAACATATCTTCGAGCTCTTTGTTTTTTGGAAGGTACTACCTCATTATACGGATAACAGTTGAAAGCAATGTGAGAAACTAGGACAAGTACTCTCTAAATAAAAGGCGCAAGTTTTACGATAGTATATTCGAGAGGCAGAAGTGTACTTAAACCCAACATAAACGTGCATAGACTTTGGAACTGTTCAGTGATGAATATCTTTGACGTTGGATTTCATGGCGCCGTATTACGCCTCCAAAAGTAACATATCAGTTAAAATGATCGAAATACTTAACACAAATTGTTTCAAATTACAACCGTTCTTGAAAACGTTTAATATAAAAAGACTTGCATTGTTCACAGAAAGTTTTGTTTTATGGTATTGGATGAATTTATACCTGAAAAGAAAGGGAGCAATAGCCTAGTGGAGAGACTTACGGTCTGCTTCACATGGGGTCTCGAGCTCAAACTCACGGCGAGCATCACTAATACATATGTCTATGATAAGTTATTTATTTAAAATGTATTACATTTTTAATTTCCGCTTCCAAAACGGTAAAGGCATCTTGCGGCTGAGATGATCATGCACACACACACACACACACATACACATCGTCACGCCTTTTATCCCCGAAGGGGTAGGCAGAGGCGTATTTCTACACCCACTTTTCGCCAGATATACTTTAGTCCCACGTAATAAGGGGCGAGCTTATTGCCGTACCGGGCACATTTCCAGACTCCGTGCTGCTACTGAGAATTTCGTGACAGAAAAACCCAATAACACTGCCAGACCCAGGAATCGAACCCGGGACCTCCCGATCCCACGCGCACATTTATGCCGCGAGACCAACGAGGCAGTCATCTCGAGTCAATCATGAGATGATGAAAAAGTGAAAGAAGGATCGTGAAGAAATCTGAACGTCTTCTCGAATGACGTGTGAAGTCTGCCAATCCACATCAGGCCAACTTGTTCAACTCTCACATGGAGAAGAAGGCCTGAGCCCAGAAGTGGGTCAGAATACATATAAACAAGGCTGGTAATGACGTCCTGAAATAATATACAGTTTCTGCATCTGGTGGTAACGATTTCAAAGACTGAATTTGTTTTGTTACTGGCTGAAAGAGCAGATTGCAGTTTTTATTAACTGATTCTACCATATAATTCAAGCAGTCTATTAATGTGAGAGTACAGTGAAGTATCTATCGCGGTTAGGCTGTCTGCTAGCATCACTTTACATATGAAAGCCTCATACCGCCAGCTTCGGAGTATAATCGAATCCGACGGCTAAAGTGGAAGACGCTAAATGTCGATACCGTTTATCATATGAATGTATCTTTTTGTTACCGTCGCGTCGGCTGCACTAGCATCCCTTTTGAATTGGAAGCTACACCAACATGACGGGACGTTGTAATATTCCTGCTAAATATTATAAATGCGAGAGCGTGTATGTATGTTCTGTTTCATACCAAAACTGTTATACTGAATTTGATGTCATTCAGCAGGGAGTTTTTAGTCTTCACCTCCACCTTATATATATATAATTAGGCCTTAGACAGAACCGGTCGTAAGTTAGCTTTAGTTGTGAAAATAATATTTGAACGGGTTGAAACTAGAGCTAAAAGTCTGGGAATATTTTATATCTTTAGATTAGGAATACATACATACATAGACTCACGCCTGTTTCCCGGAGGGGTAGGCAGACACTACGGAATGCCATTTGCAACGATCCTGACCATCGATCCTGACATATCTCTCTTGCTTCATTCACTCCCATCAAATTTCTCATGCATGCTATTCGGTTCAAGGTACTTCTTACCTGTCCTTTTTTTAGTATGTCTCCAATCTGGTCAGAAAACGTCCGTCTAGGTCTTCCCCTTCCTCCTGTCTCATTCACACTTGACTTATATAACTTCTTGGTCAGTCTTTCGTCATCCATTCTCTCCATAAGTCCAAACCATCTTAGCATACCTTTCTCAATGGTTGTCACTACACCACTTCTTCTTTTACCTTACAACACTCTCTTATCACACAATTCTTTACTCTGTCGTTCAAAGACACTCCACACATACTTCTCAGTACTCGCATTTCTACGGCATTTATTCTACTTTCATGTCTATTCTGCCATACCCAACTTTCACTACCATACATAAGTGCAGATACTAACATTAGAAGGAAACTAACTGCAGATACTAACATTAGGAATACAAACATGCTTTTTAGTCGGTTATTTAAAATAATCTTAAGTTTCACCCGCGTGCAAATATAATCCATTCTAATATTATAAATCAGAAAATTTCGCTTGTTTGTCAAAACCGACACTCGTTTTTATTACACAGATTTAGTCTATTGAAATGTTACATTTTTTTGGGCTTACCGTGCATTTGTCATAGGACCCAATTTTATTTTGTAGATGTCTAGAGGGGGTTAGTATAATTTTAAATCCAAGTTTGTGGGCTCGCAGCCCATGTCCTGCGGCCGCCATCTTGAAAAGAGTGGTAGAAAGGGGTTTTCTAGTTTTTCTGGCAAACTAATAGCCAAATAAAAAAAAAAATATGTTTGGTTGCCAAAGAATTCTCTACAACTTTGATTCCGTAGCATTTAGCCGTAAAATTAACGAAAGCACAAAGCATAAACAAACGAAAATCAAATGAAATTTGCAACAAATTTTCTTTTCAATGTGCTATAATTTTTTCGTCTTCAGCAATTAAAAATACATTTAATTTGTCTTTACTTCTTCCAAACAAGACCCATTTTTTCAACTTGAGACTCTGCTGTACCATAGGGACCAATTTTCACTCATAACAACGACCCTAAAACTGGAGTTGGAAAAAAAAGAGAAAACCTTTATCCCTGGCATCTGAAGTTGATAGTCTGCCCAGCCAGAGGATACTGCAATGTTCTGGGGCCGCAAAATTATTAGAGATATCAAATTAATAGAGGAATATGAATAATAACCGACAAAAAAGCGACTCTCTTCTAAATTTCGTCATCAAAAATTGTTTACTGGCGCTTGACATCAGACCCTGTTCCAGAGCCTGGCTCATCTCAAAGGCGGGAGACATAAGTTTAACGAAAATATGCTAAAATTGCCAAAATACAACAATAATAAAGATATAACTTTTTATTTTTATCTTTATGACAAAAGATTTAGGACCAGAGTTGTAGAGAATTTAATTTGCAACAAAAAACTCTTTCCCATTTTCTTTGTGCAGCCAACAGTTTACCAGTTAATCAAGAAAAACATTCTGCACCTGTGCTCTTTCCAAGATGGCGGCCGAGGGACAAGAGGTACGACCCCACGCATTGGATCAACCTTTACACTAGCCCTCCCTACACATCTGTAAAATAAAATTGCGTCCTCTGATAAATGCAACCCCAAATGTAACTTTTCAACGGATAACTTAGCGCGATAGGAATGTATAGAATCAAAACTATACAATACACACGTAAAACAATGGCAGCACTACGCCACCATGATTCATTCATGCACAGAAATAAAATAGTGCATATTGCTGTCACACATGCGTACAACACATATCAATTCTTATTGTATCTGTTATTCAGTCGTCGGAAGCACGCATGACGCGACGACGCAACTTCACAATGCCCCACAGTAAATTGAAGGCAACATTTCACAGCAGACTGCATATATAGCAAGACGACGTCGCGTCGCCTGCATTACACACACGATTGAAAAGCGCTTGAAAATGTATCTCTTTACTCTTGGAAGCGATGTTATTGCTTGCATTGATATAAATATTTGTATTTTTACCATAGCTAACCCTTGATCATTTACGTCCTTAAAATGTTTTTTTTTTACTAAAGCTAAATTGATGTTTAAATATTGTACTCAACTGTAAATCGACTATCAATCTATTAATCCTTCAGTATCTCATCTGAGATATTTCATCTTTTAATAGATATTAATATTATTTACAATTTTCTTAGCTGTAGTCTACCTAATAAATAGATGAAGAATGAGGAATATTGGACCTAATATGGAAGAAGAAAATATCAAATAATCAAATAAATAGATATAACATACAATATATACTCGTATGTGAATTATAAACATACATGATCCTAGGGCAGAACGGGTTGCGTTTCATTTATCTATAGAATATACCTATTGTTATGAAGATTTTGTTTAAAAAAATAAATTACCTATGTAGGCCATAGATTTATATGTACTTACGGACTAGAAGCCCCCTTCTGTACAACGAAAATGTTCCACTGACTTCTGGTTAAAGAACAATACAGCTCTTAGTTCGTTCTACAACTCTCTAGTGGGCACACGAAACCGCCCTCTGTCAATCTGCTTACGAAATTATTTATTTAATTGGAATAAGAAAGTTTTCAGTGATTATTCTGTGCAACTCTGTTTTATTGATTGGTAACTAATCTACTTTTTGGCATAAAACATCTTAGCAACGCAATTACTAGGCAATATTAACAATTTTCGTGCATCGGGCAAGTCCATTGTGGGCAAGTCCATGATGAATAAATGAGGGCGAGTCCATTGTACTATCTGTCACTTTCACATATGCACGATATTACGTTTGCAAAAAAGAGACACATATATACGCCGAGTTGTCGGCAGTTCTCGTCATAGAATAAAATTACAGACTAGAAAAATTCCTTTGCGAATCTCGATTACCAACTTAATATTTTTTGCACTACAATATTTGTTAAAGGTTTGTATGTAATTAAAACTATATTATAAATAATATACTTTTAAATTCATAGATTGCGTGTATTCTACGTTCGTACTCAGCGATGCCGTCGTATATTCTACGTTCCTGTAAAAATACGTCTAAACATACAAATAAAGCTGCAGGAGTTACTTTCCACAAGTGAGGTATTTCACTGATGTTTATTATAAGTATATAATATGCCAGAGAACAAAAAACAAATGTTCGTTTGTCTTCTTCTTCTACCGATATTGACGATTTTTCTTGTATTTTTGAAGATACCTACAAAGGTCTTATTACTTAGCCATATACGGTCCACAAGCGGGTGCTGTTGTCGCGAACGAAAAAATATTCCTATAGCAAGGGAAATTTCGTGATCGCAGGTAGAATATCAATAAAAAAAAAAGACGTGTGGCACTCGGAGACTGCCGCGGTAAAGCTATTGCATAGCA
This sequence comes from Euclidia mi, assembly GCA_944739405.2. Classification (NCBI taxonomy): domain Eukaryota; kingdom Metazoa; phylum Arthropoda; class Insecta; order Lepidoptera; family Erebidae; genus Euclidia; species Euclidia mi. The sequence continues at coordinate 74,535,250 of OX123183.2, read as the reverse complement.
TTTTTATCAACTTATGCAATTATAATTATATATTAATTTTATTTATGCAGTTTTTTTTTCTTTGATATTAATTCAAGTTACACTTTGAGGGTGGTGACCGATAAGACAACATTTTTTTTTCTTTTATTAAATAAATGAGAAGTTAATATTGTTCAAAATATTTTTATTATCTTTCAATACATGTCGGTTCTTCAGGAATTTTTATCATTGAAACTATAGGTTTATGGTAACTGAAATAAGAAACATAAGTTTGAGACTTGATATCTTCTAAATATCTTCATATAATATGCCCTTTGACGTTCACAATTTCTTTTTCTTTTTAGCTCTTTTTTTAGCTCTTTATGTTTTTTTCTCTATAAAAAGAAAATATCTAGGTATAAATAATAGGTATAAATAATAAGGTATTAATAGTGTAATTACACACCAAAATAATTATTCATTCAAAAAATTTGAAAAATAATAACGATATTAAGAGTTAGATCATCGAATTTCGCGCAATGTACATTTATATAGTAGAGAAAGTATATCATATATACTTTCTCTGCGCGGCATTAATGTGTATTACCTATACATAATCTCTACTAATATTATAAATTTGAAAGTGTGTATGTATGTATGTTCTGTTTTCACGCTTAAACGGCTGAACCGATTTTGTTGAAATTTAATATAGAGATATATTGGACCATGGAGACGGACATAGGCTACCATAAGTTGCATAAATTAAACTGGGAGGGATTGTAGGGAGGGTAGAAGTTTGTACGGTACAAATTTACCTTTTGGAAGTAAGAACGCATGCGCTAATAATTGAGTGTTGCGCATGTGCTAACATATCTGTCAGTACTGTCACGTCATACATAATGTCATATTGTGCACGTTGAAAACCCAGCCAGATACATTCAGAACAGCCAAAGAGGTTTGATTACTAATAATACATTCAAAATACTAAAATACTTTTGCCAAGACCTATTACATAAAATTGTTCGCATATATAAACTAATGATTATATAATAAGCTTAAACGGCTGAAACGATTTTCCCTACTAATATTAAAAATGCGAAATGTTTATAGAGATATATTGAACGTGTATTTTATTTTATTTTATTTTATTTTGTTTTATTTTATTTTATTTTATTTTATTTTATTTTATTTTATTTTATTTTATTTTATTTTATTTTATTTTATTTTATTTTATTTTATTTTATTTTATTTTATTTTATTTTATTTTATTTTATTTTATTTTAATTTATTTTATTTTATTTTATTTTATTTTATTTTATTTTATTTTATTTTATTTTATTTTATTTTATTTTATTTTATTTTATTTTATTTTATTTTATTTTATTTTATTTTATTTTATTTTATTTTATTTTATTTTATTTTATTTTATTTTATTTTATTTTATTCTGTTCTGTTCTGTTCTGTTCTGTTCTGTTCTGTTTTGTTCTGTTCTGTTCTGTTCTGTTCTGTTCTGTTCTGTTCTGTTCTATTCTATTCTATTCTATTCTATTCTATTCTATTCTATTCTATTCTATTCTATTCTATTCTATTCTATTCTATTTTATTCTATTCTATTCTATTCGGTCTATTGACGACCGGTTGGCGCCGCGGGAGTGTAAGCGACTGCTACGCCGAAGGTCGCGGGTTCGATTCCCGCTCAAGTCAATCATTTGTGTGCATAAACATGGATGTTTGTCTTGGTCTGGGTGTTTCTATGTATAATATGTATGTATTTACAAAAAAAAAGTATATAAGTATGTTTATCCATTATTTAGTACCCATAGTACAAGCTCTGCTTAGTTTGGAACTAGATGGTGATGTGTGAATGTGGTAGAATATTATTATTATTATTATTATTATTCTATTTTATTCTATTATATTTTATTTTATTCTATTTCTATTTTATTCTATTTTATTCTATTTTATTCTATTTTATTCTATTTTATTCTATTTTATTCTATTTTATTCTATTTTATTCTATTTTATTCTATTTTATTCTATTTTATTCTATTTTATTCTATTTTATTCTATTTTATTCTATTTTATTCTATTTTATTCTATTTTATTCTATTTTATCCTATTTCATTCTATTTTATTCTATTTTATTCTATTTTATTCTATTTTATTCTACTCTACTCTACTCTACTCTACTCTACTCTACTCTACTCTACTCTACTCTACTCTACTCTACTCTACTCTACTCTACTCTACTCTACTCTACTCTACTCTACTCTACTCTACTCTACTCTACTCTACTCTACTCTACTCTACTCTACTCTACTCTACTCTACTCTACTCTACTCTACTCTACTCTACTCTACTCTACTCTACTCTACTCTACTCTACTCTACTCTACTCTACTCTACTCTACTCTACTCTACTCTACTCTACTCTACTCTACTCTACTCTACTCTACTCTACTCTACTCTACTCTACTCTACTCTACTCTACTCTACTCTACTCTACTCTACTCTACTCTACTCTACTCTACTCTACTCTACTCTACTCTACTCTACTCTACTCTATTCTATTCTATTCTATTCTATTCTATTCTATTCTATTCTATTTTATTTTATTTTATTAACTTACAGCTACCATTAATAAGAAGAAACGTATCACCGCTGTGCCGGTCGGAGTGGCGGGTGTTAGGTTTTTTTCGTTGCGGAATTTCTGGATTCGGTCTCCACGCTCAAGGCCCGCGATAGAAGCTTTGCAATAGCTTAAAACATCTACTACTTAATTTTTGCGTAATATCCTGAATCATCGTACGTAGTAGTACGAGAAAAAATATAGCTTTTTGGACATTGTTCCCTCATACTTTTGTCATATTTTATGAAATGGATGAACTGATAAGGCCCCTTGCTACTCATACATGGAATGGCATCGAGTGGTATTCTCTAAAGTCTAAAAGAAAAAGAAAATTATTAATTAATGATATGACAATAAGTTTGAAATTTGAACTCCGAAAGAAATCCCGCGGGATGCCGTGGCATTCTCGTTCGTTTGTTAATATTGATATTTGTCATTGAAATTAAAGTTTTACTTATATTTAAGTTATGTCTTCCTTTATCACAAAAAATATGCCATGCTGTAATGGACAGTACGGCACGGCATATTTTGTGCAATCCCTCCTATGTACTCTATCGTTTATGAAGCCTCATATAATGTATCCTATTATTTATAAGTTTAATTATTTTTATACTTGCGCGAAAACGTTGAGAGAAGGGAAATTTGGATCAAATTCGTCCAAGCTGAGAGAAGAGAAGAAACGTGGTTGCCATCAGAACACTCGCATATCTGCTCAGCGCATTTCCGTTCTGATGATTTCACAATTTCCAAAACTGGAAGGTTTCTTAAAAAAGACGCAATTCCTTATGATCTTTGTTGGACTCCATATGGCACGTTTGAGATTTTAGAAACTCCTAAAAATGCATCGCCTTCTTCTCTACATAATGTGCACGTATCTGAATCTGATTCGATATTTGATAGCCCAAGAAAAGTTAAACTAAAAGCTAGCTTACATGAAGTATCTGTAAAAAATAAATTACTTGCATAAAATATAATAAAATATCCGATTGTATTTTTCTGTGTGCACGAAATATCAAGTAGGTAAAATAAACAGTTTGTCACATCTGCGTATATACATTCATAATCTATGACGAAAACACCCACGTGCGCATGCGTAGTCAATCAGTCTGAGTGACAATGAGTGACAGTCATTTTGTTTGAAATATCATCTCTATATTATCTATCCGTATGATGTAGGCAGATTGGTTTTATGCAAATGAGAAAACTGTGTTGTATTGTCGGAATGACGGAAGTAATAATATTTTATCCGTGGTCAAATAGAATCATGGCCAACTGTTTGCATAGGTTATTTTTATATTTGTTTATAGACTCAAGCCTGTATTCCCGAAGGGGTAGGCAGAGGTGTAAATATTACACCCACATTTCGCCATGAATTTTAAGGTCCCACGTATTAGGGGGCGAGCCAATTGTAAGGTATTGATATTTTCATTGTCTATTAGGGGTCTCATCTACTCGCCATATCTCAAACGTATCGTGACAAAATGATGTCTATAAATATAGAACATTTATTTTTCTCTTTGTCAACGTTAAACGGCGATCGATAAAATCACTACGCCGTTTGAGGAGTCAAACTTCTCTAACATTTCTTTAATCTCTGTATTACTATAGCTTCTCATTCCAAGAGTAAGCCATTGTTTTACTTCATTCACTTAAGTTGTAAGAGAAACCCTATAACCGTCAGTTCAAATCGAAAGCAACATATGAATTCCCTCTTACACTTAATCATTGCTAACATTGCTGGTCTGCAATGCACGGTTCACGAAATACTTATCGCATACAATTACAAATATAATACAGACTACAACATAGTCGTGGCGAGTTGTACCCCACTAACAAATAGAGTACTGCTAATGTATGCCGCAATTTAGACGTTTTACACCAACAAAATTGTACTTAAGAGTCCCTATCAAATTCACTGCGCTTCCAGTTTAGGTAAACATTGTGCGTGTGAGTATTCTAAATTTAAAAGAGTGTCTTAGTGTGCGTAATAGGACAATACAGCAGGTGCAAACATTCTTGATCCGTCACCGTTGTTGCCAAAGTTATGAAATTAGTAAATTTTTAGTATGAATACATTTTTATCCGACTACGGCGAAGCCAAAGAGAAGGGTAATGTTTTTGGCAGTCTATGTATGTAAGTATGTATGAATGTAAGTATGTATGTATGTTTGTATGTTCCACTGTAGCGCCTAAACTACTGAACTGATTTTAATAAATGGGGTATCAATAGATTTGTAATAATGGCCCGGGTGACATTGGCTATATAAATTTTATCTGAACTTTCTATTTCGGAACTAATACCTCCGATTCCAACCTCAAAAAGTCAAACTGAGATAATCATTACGTGTTTGGCATCAAAAGAAAGGTATTGGTGAGCACATTACAAATATCTACATATACTACACTGCTTGAGTCAAAATATAAGTTTAAAACGCGGTTGTACTTACAATTCGCGCGGTTTAAAGGCTTTGCATTACCTATTTTGCTTTCTTTAAATATTACAATGTAATAAATATTGCACGGTAAATTTATATGTCCCATCAGTATACGGAAAAGTATTAAATAAAAAAGTAAGTTTAACAACTATAACCCGACTACGTAAAAAGGGCGTCTAAAAAAGAAGAAACAAGAAAATAGCTCACTATAAGAAAGTACAGAAATGCTGAAACTAGAGCCGTGGTCGCACCTGTTGTATACCTAATGTGGGTGCCAGGAAAACTTAACTGCATTAAACAAACATGACAGGTAACTTACATGTACACTATAGGTGCGACCACGGCTCTAGTTTGAGCATTTCTGTACTTAATTATAGTGAGCTATTTTCTTGTTTCTTCCTTTTTAGACCCCCGTTTTTAAGTAATCGGGTTATAGTTTTTAAACTTACTTTTTTATTTTGCATTTCTGTCTTTGTGTGCAAGAAATTCGATACAACGATATTCATGTATGGATTTGCGCAATATTCACAGCCCTTCCTATTCTATTGAAATTTATATTTGCTCATATTTTACATGGTTTTCTGTTTACGTTAATGATCAATTACTGTGATAAAAGCTATTTAAAGTTAGTTTTATTCAATGCAAGTATTCTTAATACGTGCAACTACGGGTATCCTGCAAACCTATAAAAGTATGACCTGAGTTGCTTACCTTACCGTAAAATATATACGGGTAGATATAGATAGGATATTGAAAGAGACCATAAAGGGTGTAAAATAAAAGGACCTAATTTTGAAAAAATAATATATTTCATATATTACTTTCCTCGAATCAACAATCACGGGCAACACACATATTTTTTTGTTTTTAAAGACAACTTCCGTATTAAGACTAAATCCTGTGTCGCGGGGGACTTTACAAACATACAACTAATGAGGACAGTGAACACCCAGACTCGAAACAAGAATTTATGAATCACACAAAGTGTTGTCTCGTGTGGGGATCGAACCCACAACACTTCGGCGCAGTGTCAAGCAGTGAGGCGGCCGCTTAACCAACCGTGCAGACTCATAATTTTTTTTCAGTTTCAGTTCCATTTTATTTATCCAGAAATCGTCATCTTTAGTCATTCTCTCTACTTTCAGAGGTTAATCCGGTCCAGTCCACACAGCAAATAAACAAAGGAGTTTTTAGTGATATGTAGTTGACCCTGAATTTGATAGAACCAATCATTGTTGATATTTATTACAGATTTTCCATTTTTCAGAATCCAAAATTGATAACTTTTAAACTATTCGTCCAAACTGCTTACTGTAAAGACAAAGTTCATCTATATTAAATACTGCAGGCAATAAATCTATAAATGTTGAAAACAAATTGATAACTACTCTAGAATGAGCATTCTAAAAAACATACTTTTTTATGTTATACTTACTGTTTTATTACAATAAAAATTATGTAGTTAGGTTGTGTACTAAAAGCTAAAAAGTAATTCGGTAAGTTCTTTTTTTTTTCAAGTTTTAGTTTTATTGTTAGATGATACTGCTCATTCTATTTTCATAGTGAGCACGTTTCTAGCAATCAAACCCTGTCATTCGATACCCATATTGAGGTACCTATTTGTGGAAAATAGGTAATCCACCATTTTGTGGCGGCGGCCATCTTGGATTTTTTATAGTGAGGTCTATTCTACCAATCAAGCCCTTTCATTTGATACCCATATTGAGGTATTTGTGGCAAATATGTAATCCGACATTTTGTGGAGGCGGCTATCTTAGATTTTTCATAGTGAGGTCTATTCTACCAATCAAGCCCTTTCATTTGATACCCATATTGAGGTATTTGGAGAAAATAAGTAATCCGCCATTTTGTGGCGGCGGCCATCTTGGATTTTTCATAGTGAGCTTTTTATGATAACCAATATCACCGTACATTATCTTCAAGTAACTTTAACGGTTTAGGCAACGCACGCGAAGACAGCTTTAAGAGCTCAGGACTTTTGCCGACTTAGTTGATACTTTTCCTTATATTATGGCAACATTATACAAAATCTTTATAAATTGTAGCCTATGTGTTATTCTGATGTATAAACTATATTACTTTATAGTTTCATCCAAATCCGTTCAGTAGTTTGTGCGTGAAAAAGTAACAAACCATCATCCACACATCTATACATACATCTTCACAAACTTTCACATTTATAATATTAGTAGTATTTCATCATACGTACTCTGCTAAACATAATTTTGAATAATATCAACATACAAGGTGAGTATAGTATTCATGAATGAAAAATACCTACGGGATCAAAACTGGTTAGTCGAAGTATAATATAAGTTCGATTCGCGAAATACGATCGGGAGCCGTGGTAGGCCGAGCGACACAGGTCCGTCGTGTAGGAGCCCTTGGGCGCGACTAAACTCAGCGCGCTTGCGCAACGCTTTATAAGGCATTATTTAGATATTTTTTTACTAATAAATGTGCAGGTAAAAATAAAATTCTAATATTGTCCTAGTTAGATAAACATCTCTAAATTTAATATATTTAATACGTATTGCTCTATTTATTGTAATCTTACGTATAGACGACGATTTTACGAGCGTATAATTTCAGTTTTCTTAGTGCGGGGTACATTGGTTTTAAAATATAAATTCAATTAACTTTACAAAACTCAAATGAACATTTACTAATATACTTCATACACAACACGTGTAATTATTTTTTTTATTTCTATTAGCTATAAATAAGCTAAATAAAGAATTTAAAAACAAAGTGTTTCGTGCTTTCGTGAAAACGTTGTGTTCATTTTCGTTTTTTTTTAGTTTATATTGGTTTCTAAATAATAATTTATTTCTGTCAGTTTACTAGATGAAGACACAATGTATAATGATACATCAGCAGAATTATTAAATACGGTGTAGCTATTCTGAAATGTGCGCTGGAAAAAGTCTATTTTTCCATTTTTGACCACATAATTGATAGGGCCTCTTAACACGACATTAGGGTAGAAGTTAATCGCACAGAGTAAAGCGATTAAGTCAGTGAGTATGTAAACGCTTAAGTTTGCACTAAGCAGAGATACATTCGCAAGTAATAGAATAACATAACTGAGTCTTATAATCCTCCCATTTAGTACCTGAGACATACGTGACTGCTCATCCTAAGCAAATAACACGCGAGAAATATAATCTCACGGTTGCTTGGAAGAATCTAGACACGAGCTCTTTGAAATCTTCTACCAAATTAACCTTTTATGAAACTATAACCACACGTACGTACCTGTTGAAGCAGTCGAGACTATCGTAAAATTATATAATACTAACTTTTGCCAGCGGCTTCACCTGGTCGATTATCGGGGCAAAAGTAAGACTATGTGCTATTCTGATCTATAAACTATATTACTGTAAACTTTCATCAAATCCGTTTAGTAGTTTTTGAAAGAATACTTTTAACTAGTGTAGTAATTCATCCATTCTCCCACATTTTTGAGTTTGACTCAATAGTATAAGGTTGAATAAAATTATTGATATAATATTAAGTTAGTGGACTTATTTTCAAATGGTAAGCTTACGGTTAATGTTTCATCAGAAAACAGTTAGACACTGTTTTCGGATGAAAAATCTAGTGTCATTTCTAGAGAAATTACATCTAAAATACTCATCTTAGTGGTTCACATGGACTAAATCATGAAACTGGAATAATACAAGTTCTCTTATTTTCGTTGCTTATATTCGCAAAATATACTTACATAATAATGTCAATAAATATCGTAGTCACGTCTTGTCTGTCGGACAGAAATACAATAATATCAACAGATTCTTCGATCTGCTAATATTTCTGTGCCAATGCCTACAAACTTAATATGATTCTATATTACGTATGTACAAAACTTAAAGATATGAGTAGTCTTGTGGTAAATTTTGCTAATCTAAATACTTAGTACCTCTTTAAAGGATATCGACTTAGTAATAGTACTCCAAGAATAACTTTTTAATTGACCCTCATGTGAGGAGAGTACGGCAGATCTATTTAACCCTTTTTCTTTATTATTCTCAATCAGGTCAGCTACGAGCGAATCATGCCGCTAGTATTTCTAGTACTCAAATTCAGCTATATACCTTACAGTTCGTTAGATAGACATTAGGACCATGAGTTGGAAATAAAAGTGGTTAAAAAAAGGGTGTGCAACGAACAGGTGTTCGAAAAATAAAAATATTAAACAGGTAAAGGTATTCATCATCATCAGCCTTTAACAGTCCACTGCTGGACTAGGCCTCTCCTTTGAAAGGAGGAACTGGCCTACTATACCACGCTGGACAAACGGGTTGGTATAGGGTTTGTATCAAGTTTTCCTTCTCTTACAGTGCTGTTCTCTGCATAATATGCTTCCTCTGTCGGCTCTTACGACACCCATGGGATGATATGGGGTGGTGACAATCCGTATTTCTAATCCGTCACCACACGGACAAAAAAGGTATTCATAGAAGCAAATTTTTTTAAAGGTTTTGAACCATTTTTTTTTTGACTCATGGTGGAAACCAAACAATTTACGGGCTGACCCCCCCAGGCTGGGCTCCTAAAGGGGCTCAGTCTAGGGAGAGTGTGGTTACTCCCCGACGAGAAGCGCCGGTACTACCCACTAAAACCACCATGGTGTTCCTCTATCCGATCCCATTGAATGGCGGGGTCACGGGATCTACATTAGCATTAATGCTGCGACCCCGCCTGAGCTGGCCCGCCGAAGCGGCCCCGTCCCTCGCATGCATCCATCTGCATCCATCATACTTGTCCTCATACATGCTCTTTCATACTACGAGCGGAAAAGAACGACGTAGTCTACTAACGCTACGAGAGGCGCACGCGAAACACGTGCGCCGCCTCTCGGGCCTAGCGGACGGCGGGCGGTCCAAAACAGGCCCGCCGCCCGCTGGCGTGTACTCACGGTGGCCGGAGATCGTTGAGCGCCCTCCGGCGACGACGCCCGGTTCTGCGGGTGGAGACAGGTCGCGTGGGCTCCCTATCACGCTCCACCGCCTCCTTGATCGACATCACCGTCTCACAAAACGAGGCGGCGGCGTCCCACCACATGTCGCTCCGGACCATTGAACGAATCAAGGTCCGAAGCAAGAGTTCGACCACTCCTATCGCCGCGACTAGGTCCCAGCGCTGCGATGCCCAAGCAGGGCATTCCGCCAAGGTGTGCAGCGCCGTGTCCTCTACTGGGTCACGGCGTTCTCCGCAGTGGTGACATCCGGGCGTCTCCTCCCGGCCAATACGGTGCAGGAACCGGCCGAAACAACCATGGCCGGTTATCACCTGTGTCAACCGGAAGGTGAGGGCGTCGTGTCGTCTCTCCAGCCACTCGTCGAGTACGGGCCTCACTGCCTCGATGCAGCGAAGCCCCGCGCTGGGGTGCGTCAGTCGCTGTCGCCATTCCGCCACTAAAGGTTTTTTAACCTGCTTCTGATAAGTATTTTACTCGTGTATTTCGTAACCTGTATAGAGTGTGACTTTTAAATATTCCAGTTTTTGACTGATTTTTAAATTATATCAAAATATACTACATACATACATACATAGACTCACGCCTGTTTCCCGGAGGGGTAGGCAGAGACTACGGAACGCCATTTGCAACGATCCTGACATACCTCACTTGCTTCACTCACTCCCATCAAGTTTCTCATGCATGCTCTTCTGTTAAGGGTACTTCTGACTTGTCCTTTTTTCAGGATGTCTCCAATCTGGTCAGAGAACGTCCGCCTAGGTCTTCCCCTTTGTCCTGTTCCATTCACACTTGCCTTATATATCTTCTTTGTCAGTCTATCGTCATCCATCCTCTCCATGTGCCCAAACCATCTTAACATGCCTTTCTCAATGCTTGTCACTACATATTCTTTTACCCCACACCACTCTCGTATCACACAATTCTTTACTCTGTCGGTCAAAGACACACCACACATACTTCTCAGTGCTCTCATTTCTACAGCATTTATTTTACTTTCAAATCTCTTCTGCCATACCCAACTTTCACTACCATACATAAGGTTAGGCACTAACACGCCTCTATGTACAGCCAAACGTGCCTTTTTGGACACGTTTTGACTGTTCATAAACGCTTTCAGAGCTCCATTCACACTATTACCTGCATTAACTCTCCTTTCAATATCTTCGTCATTCTTACCATCTCTTGTAAACAACGTACCTAAGTAAACAAACTCATTCACTTGTTCCACTCGCTGTCCATCGATCAAAACATTACAAGCCGTAACGCATTCCTCCTTTTCAAAAACCATAACTTTCGTTTTACTTACATTCACTTTCATTCCTTTCCTCTCTAACGCACCATGCATGATTGTTACCATCTCCTGCAACTCCTCCGCTGAAGATGCAAGTATTACCTGATCATCAGCATAAAGGAAGCATTTGACGAGTAACCCATTCATCCTTAATCCGCAGTCACACTGTTTTAAATCTTGCAAACAACTGTCCATGAAGAGGTTAAACAGCCACGGCGACGCTACACATCCCTGTCTAACACCTTTCTCGATGGTAAACCAGTCAGTGTATGCCCCGTTTATCCTCACACAAGCTCTAGAATCCTCATAAAGGGATTTCAGAGCTCGAATGAGGCTGCTGTCCACCCCATTCATTGACAGCACCGACCACATTTCATTCCTCACCACTTTATCGTAAGCCTTTTCCAAATCCACGAATGCGCAATAGACCTTTTGACCTTTGGCCAAAAACTTTTCGGCTATGCATCGCAAGGAAAAAACCTGATCCGTGCATCCTATACCCTTTCGGAATCCCGCTTGTACATCCCATATTTTCTTGTCGGTTACTTCCATAACTCTTTCAATAAGTACCTTTGCATACAATTTGCCAACAATGCTGAGAAGGCTAATGCCTCTATAGTTTTTGCAATCTTGTTGCGAGCCTTTTCCTTTATAAAGGGGCACAACTACAGCTGTGGCCCAGTCATTAGGTACTCGGCCGGTGGTCCAGCACAAGTTATATAACCGCTGCAACTGACCAACTATGACGCCCTGTCCAGCCTTCAGCATTTCGACTGTAATCCTATCATATCCTGCAGCCTTACCTACTTTCATACTTCCCAGTGCCTTCACGACCTCATCCACGCCAATAACGCTTTCATCATTGCTATCGTTACCATTCATTTCAGCTATCGGTGTCTCTATCGCCGACCTTTCAAATAAACTTCAAAATACTCTTTCCATCTCTTCAGCACGCAAGATTCATCATTTACTATCTTTCTATTCTCGTCTCTGATGGATGTGTGTTCTGAGGATTGAGGTTGATTTTGAGATTTCCAGAAAAACTTAATGTTTCTCTGGAAATCCTTAGATAATCTGCTATCAAACTCATCTTTCTTTTCCTCTTTTTTCCTTTTAACCATTTCTTTCACTATTCTTTTTGACCTAACAAACTTCTTTCTTGCTTCATCTATGTCTAAACTCGTTGCTTTTCCCATTCTTTCATTTGCTTTGGCAGCCAACCAATCTGACCAAGCTTTCTTCTTCTCTGACACTGCTGATTGTACATCCTTGTCCCACCATGTATTCTTAACCTTTCGTATTTTCCTTCTCTTGATCACACTACATACTTCAGACGCTACACATACTACCTCTTCTTTAAAGGCCTGCCATAATTCTTCCATATCATTTATGCAATCGAACCTCTCAAATTTTGCTATCAATCTTCGTTTATACTCATCTTTCACATCTTTCTCTTGTAGATTTTCTACCTTAATTCTTTCCAAGACCCTATTTTCATTACGCTCTCGGTGTCGCCATCCTTTAAAGAGCCCACTTATCCGGCTCAACACCAAGAAGTGGTCTGTGTGGATGCCGATCCCTCGATATGCTCTTGTATCCAACACATTCTTTCTCAATCGTTCATCTACTATCACAAAATCAATCATACTTCTTCTAACATTTTTCGCCTCTCGCGTATACATATGTATCCTTTTATGATCAAACATGGTGTTTGTCACACAAAGGCTCCACTCCAAACAAATCTAAAGCGGTACTTTTAAATTTTCGTTCACACTCTCATCACCAAATGCACCTAACACCCTTTCAAATCCATCTCGCTTTACTCCCACCCATCCATTGAAATCCCCTAACAAGATCAATCTTTCATTATCCTTGCAGTTCCTCACAATCCCTCTTAAACTCTCCCAAAACGCCTGCCTTTCGTCTTGTTCATGTTGTGACATACCCGTAACTTTATTGACCGGGGCGTACACCCCCTTCAATAAAGAGACGAGTAAGTCCTACTTTCATTCTCATCCACAGTAGCCTAGCATTTACACATTCAAACTCTTTTACACACTCATTCATTCGCGCAGACAGTATTACACCAACTCCCTTACAGGCTCTGGTGGTACTATCTACCCCAGACCAATACGCCGTATATGCGCCATGCTTGGTGGTTTCACACCCTTTTCTTTTTGTTTCATTCACACAAAGAACATCAATCTTTCTATCATCCATCATCTGACATACTTCATCCAATTTGCCGTTCATTCCTCCTCCAACATTCAATGTTGCAAACCTGCTCTCCGTAGGCCGCTTTTCGCCCTCGCGGGAAGCAAGACGTGATGGGTTGCGAACCGCGTCGCGCCCTGTGAGGAAATATTATTAATTGTTCCCATTGCGTTCCCACGAGATTTAGGGTTTTTAAATGTCCATCCCCATAGAGCCCTTTACGGGGGTAAGGCGGAATATCACGTGTGCCCTGTGACCACCAGCACAGGCACCCTCCGTTTGCGACCAGCTTACCCTCTGGCCACGAATCCCTCGGCACGGGTGGGTTTACACCTTAGATCGGGGTTTTGTGTCGGGTATGCTCCCTGAAAGTTGGTTTAATTTCGGAGTTTTCCTTCTCCTAGACAGGTTGCCAACCAAGGCTAACGAGGCCCATCTCCCCGAACGTTTGGTTTAATTTCGGAGTTTTCCTTCTCCTAGACAGGTTGCCAACCAAGGCTAACGAGGCCCATCTCCCCGATAGATTCAAAATATACTAGGTGTAATCAATTTATTTCAAATCAATTACTTTACAACTATTAACATTGACACTAACTATTACTTATTTACTATTTACAACTAAAACTATACTGATAAACCTAAAACTTAATTGAAAAGAAAAAAAATAATATATAGGTATTTATAAAAGGCAAGGCACGAGGCGTTTATAGGCGTCGTAGTATTTCTACACAACACTGTCATCGGGTAACGTTCCCAGAAGGCTGGCAGCATTGTCACGCTGAATGACAATGCTGGTTTTTTGGTCACGTGAGACTCGATCTAGCGTTTGGAGATGTCTTGTGAGTGTTTACTAGGTGTTAATTAAGATTATCAAGATGCTACACAAAGAGACTTTACTTCTAGCCCGAGTGTTCTGTACAGTTTCTCTCATACAAATCCAAATGTTCTTATTAAAAACGTTTCCGTTGGAACAGCTAACATTGGTCAATTTAATACATGAATCTTACGTAAAGTATATATTATTTTAACTAACAGCTAAACCAGTGCAATATGCACTGCTTTAGCTGTTAGTTCCCTCTATTTATGTACAGGGAGTATGTATATGTATATGTATGGTAAAGGACCTAAACCTTACAATATAACTTAAATAACGTAATTGAAATGTTAAATTTAACAGACTAGAGAGAGAGAGAGAGACTACTCGTTAGAAAGGCTTCTAGCTAAACATAAAATGAAATTGCTCAACGCAGGTTTTTCTGTAGACTTCTTTGTCGTTGTTAATATTTCTTTTATAAAGATTTCAGCAAATTTAATTACGTTTTTCATTGTAAAATGTAACCTTTTATTCAGTCAGCAACAAAATTAGCAAATTTGAAAAACAATATTATTAAAACATTTTTATGTAGGTATATTTCTTTTGTAAACTGTGTATTACATTGAATTATTTGAAAAGTAACCAGCAATCTCCGAGCAATCATAAGTACCTTAGTCCCAAAGCGGCAAAGACTAACACGAGTTTTGCACAAGACGTAATAAACGAAATATTTTACTGAAGTGAAAACGATGGATTTGATACCTTACTTTCTTGTATGCCACAGAGTGTAAATTAATTGATGCACCATCTCGTGAATTTCACTACATGATCAACACTACTTATGAGCACAGCTGACATCCAAATGCAAACTTTATTGACTACTGCATGCCGCGGCACGTAGTTCCCCAAATGTCATAAAACGGTACCGCGCAACACTAGTTTAACCATGCTTAATCGAAAGCAGCGCGCGCAACTAATCCCCTTAACATTTATTATATTACTAGCTTTTGCCCGCGGCTTCGCTCACATTAAATTCGGGGTAACACAAAACTCTTTCATCGTTCGATAGTAATTTTCGTTTTAATTCTGTTCATAGGAACTAATAAGAAATAGAACCGCAAGAAGTATTTAAAACATTTTTGTAAACAGTATTTTTAGAGTTCCGTAGTCAAAAATGGCTAAACATGGAATCCAAATGGAATTCTTATTGACGCGCTATGTCTGTCAGTCTATCCGTATATCATAGCCACTTTATGCCGAAACTATTCAGTTTACACATTTGAAAATTGTCTGTGAACCGCTTTACGACGTTACAGAAAATAAAAAAATATTGAATATTAAGGCTTTACATACATGGCACTGATGTAGAAAATGGGTTGTCGTTTGAAAGATAATACGGTTCCAAAGTGGTAAAATAGGTGTGTGTGACTTACCCCTCTAACTTTTAAAGTAAGAGAGGGACAAATCTAAAAAAATACATGCTGTAGATCGTTATAAAAACCTCCAACGAAAATTTTTTATTAATAATAAATAAGCAGTTTTTGAAATAAAGCACATCTTAAAAACCGCAAATATAGCTTTATCGTTTATACAAATACTTTTAATATTTAGTCGAAGATAATGGTTATGGTAAGTGGATACCTCCACTATGGACGCCTTCATAGCGAATAGCTTTCATAATGTTTCCTCCTAGGTGTTACTCGTAGCCATTTGCCATTACAAAGCTTTGCGCAGTAATATATAATTATGTCAATGTTTGATTCAGCATTAACAGGACTAGAACACCAACGATCAGTCTCAAGTTGCGTGAGGGTACTCCATACTCCTGATAATTGTAAGGAGTTCAGACACTATGGGGGACGAAGAAACTTGGCCAGTATTCATGACTTATCTACCGAAATACAGTCAAATGTCATAGCCATGGTCCGATATATCTCTATATACACTTTCGCATTTATGAGTAGAGAATATTGGTTCAGCCGGTTTAGCGTGAAATTGGTACATTTTTGCATTTATACCTTATATTAGTAGGTATTAGCCAAGGCTTTTTCAATAACTATTAGTTTATATAAGTAAGCGAACGAAGTAATGATATTGCACATAATGACAATGTATAATGTGACAGTACTGACAGATAGCACATGCGCAGTAGTCAATTATTACAGCGGTTTGTCCCTACAAACTTCGACCCTCTTCAAAATTCCTCCCAAATTATGTTTTGCATTTTATTGTATCCTATGTGTTTTTCATGGTTTTGAACTAACTACCCACTAATTTTCAGCCAAATCGGTTAGCCGTTCTTGAGTTATAAATAGTGTAACTAACACGACTTTCTTTTATATAATTATATAGATTTGACAAATATACTATACCACCCGGCAGTAATAATGAGACAAAGGCAACATCACACAACCCTGCCTCCGGCTAAGATCCCTAAACTTTATATTACCCGAAATTAATCTTTATTGCACACAGCACTGAGGTACGAGGGGGCCCGCGATATGCGCTGTTTCCAAAGAAATATAAATCAAAGCAGTTGGTTAGTCTTTGTTAATAATAGTAACTGTTGTAGAAGATCTATGGTGCGTTACATTTTGCTTTCGTATCAGAAAGATCACCTCTCTCTTTCTCTCTGTCTAGAGTGACTACACCCTTACTTGGGACAGACGTTTTACTGCTGGGTATTCTACACTAAACGCATATATAGAACACCCAAGCTCGAGAAAATCTTGGTATTTTGAATAAAATTATTTTTTTGGAATGTTTCTTGTCAGAAATTAGTCTATGATTTGATGCATTTATATATGGCGTGATGCATGACATGATCTAATACATGGCGGTCTGTTATAACACTACACCATTCACGCAGACAATTCTATCTGTTCGTTCTATTCGTAAAATTAAGTTACTAATTACATAAAATTTTATTTAAGTGCTTTGGAGCGTTTATATTATGCGTTATCAAGGATTTTATAATAGCACATTCTAACAATCCTTTGAAATATTTCATAAAATATATAAAAATAAACGAAAACAAGCTGTATATTTTCGAAAAAACATAGGTATTATTATCTTCAAATATAATATGATGACCTCATTAACAAGAACTATCTACTACTTACTTACTGCTAGTGGCAATATAATATTAATTATCCTAATAAGCTATATATGATGCCTAATAAGCAATATATGAGAAGCTTAATTATTCATAGACTCAGCTTTGTCTATTGTATGTTGACTTAATTTTAAGTTACAAATTTCAGGTCAACTGAAATAACTGTTTTTTTTTGTTCACTACGGTGGGAATCTCTTCTTATGAGTCATCTCAACTCCGCCAACCCAGCCATTAGAACGGCTGGGCTTGGGACTGGCGGAGGAGGTATGTGGATGCTCTCCCCTAATGGCGTTCGGGGCATACCCACAAAAACCCACCGCGGTGTCCCTACGGGTCCCGTCTGTTGGCGGGGTCACGCGATTCGCGAATAGCATACTTTCTCGCGACCCCGCCCGGGATTGGCCCGCCAACACCAACGGCGCGCCGTTGGTGTTGGCGGGCCCCGTCTCGTTATGATCTCGCAATCATCCGTCAAACTTTTTGCGTCCATCAAACTTCTTGCATCCATTACCTTACAAAGCTACTAGGGAGGCGGCGAGGACACGCGCCGCCTCCCGCCTTTTGGCGGACAGGGAGCAGCCCCAGCGCTCACCATCCGCAGGCACTAACTTTAGGGTGGTCGGAGGTCGTCTCTTGTTTGACGTCCCCGACGCCTGGACCTACGGTTGGGGAGAGGGCGATGCATTTCCCTCTCCCGCTCCGCCGCCTCCTTGCTCAGCATGACTGCTTCGCGGAAGGAGGCGACGGCGTTCCAGGACCTCTCACTCCGGACCATAGACAGAACTACGGCCGGGAGCGAGAGGACAACCGTATCGAGAACCGCGACCAGATCACGGCGCTGCGATGCCCAGGCTGGGCATTCCGCTAAAGTATGCAACGCCGTGTCTTCGACAGGGTCGCGGCTGCTGCCACAATGGTGGCATCCGGGCGTTTCCTCCCGGCCTATCCTCCACAAATACCGGCCGAAACAACCATGGCCGGTAAGGATTTGAGTTAACCGGAAGGTGAGGATGGCGTGACTTCTCTCCAATCACTCTTCAACCACGGGACTTACCGCCACTATCGTGGCGTGCCCGAAGTGAAATAACTCTAGCTTAACCTAATTTAATAATAAATAATAAATTAACAATTATTATGCGATAATTGTTTATTGTCGTTCAATTTTTTTTAACACTGTGGATAAGTCCTATGTCGCGGGGGACTTTATAAAAATTCATCCAAAGGACGCAAGTTACAACCAAATCCAGAATAATAATAATTTATGTATTGTACAAAGCGTTGTTACGTACAGAGATCGAACTCACAATACTTGGCAAAGTGTTAGGCGGCGAGGCGGCCACTTAACCCACTGCGTCATACATACAGTCAATATGTTGTATGAATTTAATAGATATCTACCATTTTTTATAAAAAAGAACGTGACTTTGACTGTACGGGAGTTTATAGAAAAATACGTTTGCCAGTTCATGGCATTGTCTGTGTGGGACTTGGACAAAGGATATTTTATAAAACCTGCAGGATATTGAAATGAAATGCGTCATAATCTTTGGTCTGGTTTACATTTGGTTGCCAATTCGTGGAATGTATGTGCGGTTAAAACACTTATATCCATTACCTACCTACATATTATTTGTTGAAATATGTTGGTGTGGAATTGAAATTCAGACAAAATATGACGCAAATACTCGATGCATTTTTCAGTGCATTTAATATTCATTTGTATTACATAGCATTTTTATTATTAGACTACTTGCCCGCGTGGGATCGGTTTTCGAGACAACAGTAGCCCATGTGTTGTTTTGATGGTAACTGCAAAATTTTATTAAAATCCGTTCTGAAGTTTTTTGGTGGAAGGATAACAAAAAGAGACATAAAACCACCCGTCCTCATAAACTTTCATGTTTATGTTCTAGTATTAACTGGTTAGTAGTTATAGTAAAATTAGTAGGAACAAGTGTAAAACAATTAATGAATAAAAAAGATAAAAACAAAAGCATTATATTCGATTAACTGTTAGAATCAAAATTCTTCATCAAGTAACCGAACATTTTAGCTGCTTTAATTTCGATCCTATAAAAATGCTTGGACATCATATAGGGTCGCATGTTAGTAAGAATATCTCTTAAAATAAAGAGTATATACGCGTTTTATGACTTTAAAGGGACCCCACTGTTAATGAAATATTATACTATTGTACGTAACATGTATTCTTTTAGAAAAATGGGTATAATAAAAGTCTTTTTTTGTTAAATTATTAAAAATTTACTATTCTCAGAAAAAAAGGTTCATTGATATTTATTACTTATTATTCATCTTCGCCAAATATTATGGAAGCTGAAACATCATCCAACAGATATTTAATAGTAACATTGCTGTTTAAAATAAAGTAGGCGTTTATAAAATTTTAATTTTTCCCAACATCGCGGTTACATGCGGCTCTTAAAAGTAGCAAGAAGTATAGAGCAATTGGTTTATTTGCCCTCATCAATATTTTTTTGGAATTATGTGTAACTAGTCACTAAAACACAAGTTTTGGAAAAAAATATTAGTGATTTTATTATTCTTAAAATCGGCGTTAAATGGCTGTTACAGTTTACAAATACGATAAAAATGTGAAGCTTAATACATATACTGATGATTTATATATAACAAAGTGATAGAAACCGACGAATTAAAAAAAAAACAAAAAAATGTTTGAGTAAATTTCTTTAGAATGGGATCAGGTCTGTTTTGAAGCTCTTTAATTCAAAAATAAGCGTGTTTTCAACTTCAAATTCAAATCATTTATTTGCGTAATATGGGTTTACAGGGATCTTAAATTATCAATACAGGGTATCACCATACTCAGCTTTTAAGCATGCAAAATTTCATATTTAACATTATTAGGTATGTATTTATTTAAAACATTATTGGACACAAGTATGTCAGCACTTATGATATAACTTATGTATGAATAAATATTAAATAGTTACAAGGGATGTCAGAATTAATTTGAATAATATAAATTAAAAACAAATCAAACATGTCATACAATTTAAATAGTGTCACAGTCATGTTTTTATAAAAATCTATCTGTTAGATATACCTTGACAGAATAGTAAGCTTTAGCAAGCAGTAATTTTTTTACACCACGCTTAAATATAATAAAATTCGTTATACTTAACAGTTCTTTTGGCAAGTGGTTATAAATGCGTGTTGCCATACATAATATGCTTTTGTTCACTTGTGCAGTGTTGTTAGCAGGGATGTGTATTTTCATATTGTGCTTTCGACTGTTAAGTTTCTCAAATTTATTGATATTTTTCCTCACAAACAAGACAATTTCGAGGATATATATACAAGGTAGCGTTAGTAGCTTTAATTGTAGAAAATAAGGTTTGCAGCTATCAATCATTCTTAATTTGCAAATGGACCTTATGCATTTCTTTTGTGCCTTAAATGCCGCTTCCCAATCTGTGGAGTTTCCCCAGAATATAACTCCGTATGTTAGAATAGGTGCTACATGACCATGATATGCTATCAACACGGTTGATATATCTACAGTTTTTGACAGCGCATACAGGGCATATGCAAATTTATTTATTTTCGCACACAAAAGTTCCACATGTGATGTCCAATTTAAACAAGAGTCAATATTAAGTCCTAAAAATTTAGTTTCGTCTACTTCCTCAATTGTATGTCCCAAATAATTAATGTAAATTTTGCCTAATTTATTTATCCTATTTCTAAATGTCATAAAATGTGTCTTATCTAGATTAATGTTTAAGTTATTTAGTGTCAACCAATTAATTATACAATTTAAAGTATTGTTAATGTCCTGTTTTAATAATATTGTATCATTTTTACCTGTAAATATAATAGTACTATCGTCTGCGAATAAAATAGTTTTATTGTTCGTCAATTTCGGTAAATCATTAATATATATAATAAATAATAATGGACCCAACACACTTCCTTGTGGAACAGAAAAGATTGTCTTTTTACCTTCTGATAAATAATTAATGACTTTTTTAGTTTTTGGACATAGCCTAGAAATTTGCGTTAGCTGTATTCTGTCACTAATGTATGATTTTATGAGATCCAGGACATTTCCCCTAATGCCATATGCGTACAATTTATTCATTAATATTTCATGATCTACATGGTCGAAGGCTTTTGTAAGGTCCATGAACAGTGCACATGACTGGTGACCTTTATTCATGTTACAAAAAATTGTATAAAGAAAGTCGTAAATAGCTATATTTATGCATTATTTTTTTCTGAATCCGACTTGTTCTTCGCAAAATAACTGATTCATTTCAACGAAATTGTAAACACTATCATAGATAACCTTTTCAAATATTTTAGAAAGAACAGGTACTAGTGCAATGGGACGGTAGCAACTCATGTCTTTTCTGTCTTTTTTTTTAAACAACGGTTTTATTAATGTAATCTTAAGCTTGTCTGGGAAAACTCCATACTCAATACATATATTTATTATATAGCTTAATATATATGATATTTTATCAGAGACATGTTTTACTATTTTGGTAACTATGTCATCATAGCCAGAACTATGAGTGTTATTCAAATTGAGTATTATTTTATTTATGTCATATGGAGTTGTAGGTTGCATAAATATGGATTTATGATAGTTCGTTATATTTAACGGGTAATGCTCTGGGGCCAGTTTGGTAATTTCATCAATGAAAAAAATATTTAAACAGCTTGCTATTTGTTGCGGTTCGCTAATTATACGTCCATTGACATGAATTTGTTCAATATCATCTTTTGGTACTACTGTGTTATTGTTATTTATAACATTCCAAGTCGCTTTACTTTTGTTGCTCGCATTGTTTATATAGTTCATGTTTCGAGACTTTTGCGTAAGTTTAATTATTTTATTAAGTCTCCATGATAGGGCGGTAAACCGTGACTTATTTTCAACACTTCGCTTTTTCCTATATTCCTACAGCAGTTTCCTTTTACGTTTACAGCATACAGCGATTCCTTTAGTAATCCATTTTGGTCTCATTTTCGTAGATATCCTGATAGTTTTAATTGGAAAACATAAATTGTATAATAAACAAAACATTTCATAAAAATTGTTGAATGCTATATTCGGATCATTATTATTAAAAACATCCGAGAAACTAAGGGAGTTTAAATAGTTTGAGAATTTATCTATACTGTCCTCACTGTAGTCACGTTTTTTTGTGTACCAGTGTGTTAATGTACAGCGGCGTTTTACAGGACATGTTAGTATTTGAGCAGTGTGGTCAGATAGTGCTAACTCTATTAATTCCGCTTTACAACCTCGGATGTTATATGCAAAATTATCTATACACGTTCCACTTGATAAACGTGTAGGACTTTTTATTCCCAGTTTAAGATTGTAACTTTGCATCATATGTATAAATTCGTAAGTTTCGTTAGTTTTATTTAAAATATTAATATTAAAATCACCACATAGAATTAATTTCTTTTTATTATAGCATAAACTTGCAAGCAACTGATCAAGCGCAATGAAGAATGTATTTAATGTTTCCATTGATTGTTTGGGAGGTCTGTATATACAAACAATATATATTTGACTGTCAACTAATTCTATTCCAGAACATTCTATTACATTTTCGATTGAGAATTTACCGATTATATTATGGATAGTGTTAAAGCCTATCGAATTATGCACTAAAATGCAGGATCCGCCATGACGGCTTTTCCTGGTAAATACGGATGCAGGTTTGTAGTTTTGAACCTTTAGGAGCTCTATGTCTGTGTCTATCAGATAATGTTCCGTTATGCACAATACACTAATATCCCCCCGTTCATTGCTCATAGATTCAAGATTAAGCGTTAACAGATCGGATTTAGAAATGAGTCCATTTATATTTTGGTGTAGCACATTAATTTGTTTGCAAGAGAAAAATCTTGTTACATTGGAGAGATTGATCTGCTTTTTTCAATAAAGGTTTCGTCGGTGAGTCGGTGGTTAAGTTAGTATTTATGTATTGAACATCATATTGTTGTTCAAATGTGTGTATGTCAATTAATATGCCATCCATAATGCGGCCATATATGTTTCGTATTCCACGTTTATTAATTTTTCCAGTTGAATAAGAAAACATTTCAAGGGTTAAATCTAGGTTGCTGTCAAAAAAATATGCATAGTCATTATTTTGTAGGTCCATACATAGAAGATTATTAAACATTTCGACTTTAAAATTGTAAATTGGTGCGCCTGTGATGTATGTAGGTGTACAAATAATTTTATTGGTGTTTGTTACTGTTTTCAGAGATTCTTTTATATTGGTTATAGTCCTTTTATAATCACTTTCCATTTTGATATCCTCTTCCCCAATAAAAATAATGCAGTAGTCGCTTAGGGTGAAATTTTTAAGCTTAGTCTCGATATTGAGCAAAAGTTCCTCTGTTCTGCCGTTGGTAATTACATAATGGCAGTAATCAAAATTGCTTGAGAAGATGTCTTCAATTATTGATAAAGAATATTTGTAATTGTTACTGCTCAATATACATAGCTTGTTCTTCTTTTGTTCCTGGTTTACATAAGTATCATTGATTATTTTCTTCTCTCCTTCCTTCTGTTTAATTGATGATGGTGCCTGGGATGGTTCTAATTGTGTGTGTGTGTTGTCTGTGTCCCTTTATTGTGCATATTAATTTGTTGTTGTTTATCAAGTGAGCCATGGTATGATTGGTCTTGGTGGTCAATTTGCCGTTTTCGTGTTGATTGTGGTGTAGTACTACGGTGTGGAGTCAGGCAAATTTTTTTGTATGTATCCTTTAAATTGTTACTATTTTGTAGGTCACATTTTAAACGATAGTTTTCACTATGTAGATTTTCTATTTCTTGGTGAGCACTGAGTAGCTGCTTAGTAAGTGATTTTATTTGTTCTTGTAGGTCTTTTAAATCGACACTATTATCAAACAAGGTATCAGGAATACTCCTCATTGTAGTGTCATGTAACGTTTTACTGTCACGACTACATATACTTAAGTTTGTTAAGTCGCCTGTTGAATTTGATCTGCAATGCCGTCGATAAGTGATGTTGTCTTCACAGTATGTATCCATTTTTGAGTTAACGTTTATTAAGGCGAATAACTTATCAGACACGTTGAAGTGATTTCTTACTTTTTGAACTTTGCTTCGATACACTTTTATACTCGAATAAATTTTGTATTGAAATTGATGAATCTCAAAAAGTCACTTCCACCTCGCTGTGATTTCGAACACAGAGACACCGGTGCACGTCACTACGTAGGTCGGTTAGTTCCCAGCCACGCCACGACAACTTGTTACAAATTTGTTAAAATTGAAGTTCCATTTATAAGTAGTTTGTAAAGAAGTCGTTACGATGATTCATGTTGCAAATATTTATTTGAATAGTTCAAGTAATTTTTGCACTGTCACTTTGAAATGTTTCCTGTATTTTATTCACTTTTACAAATTGTTTTGTTGTATTTATATTGTTTACTCACTAATTAGGTTGCAAAAAGCACTTTTTGAATTGTTTTTGGTCAGTAACACAATATTTGACAAATTCTAAGTTTACTACTCTGAAGAACTTTTATTTATTTTATTCACGATGTTTGTTTGTTAATTTACACCGTTTTATACTATAAATATGAACTTTAACTATTTTTAAATCTTAAATAGATACAGAGCTGTTTTTATTAGATGTTCACTCGATGAGCGCCATCTAGCGGTCCGGTGTTTTAAGGGCTTAATTATTCATAATTCGATGAAGTATGTATTCATCTTTCGATATCACATCACATCTACTCTAATTGATTAGATTGCATATTTATTTTATTTATTTTTACACTTCCTACATTTTTAATGCAAAGGCGGACTTAATGCTATATAGCATTTTCTGCCAGTCAACCTTAGGGTAGTGCAGAGATGATTGTGGCAGGTGTATAAACTACAAAGATTGAAATAGTAATCCAACATTATACTACTTTTTATATTATATATAAATATTATGTTAATACATACATATTATATAAATAATACTTTCAAGTGACAGTTTGATGTAATATTGGCGCACCTTAGCCCTAAACGTGAAACGATTCGTCGCCATCCTAATCTCGAGAGGGAGCGCATTCCAGAGAAGTACAGATTGTACAATGAAAGAAGAATGTACAAGGCTTGAGCTATGAGAAGGACACGAAAGAAGAGAATTATTAGAAGACCGAAGATTTCTGTCATGGTTGGAGCAGCGGTATTGAAAGTAAGGAGCTAGGTAGCTGGGGCTATTAGATGAATTAAGAAAAGTGAAAAGAGTGGTCAACTAAGTGATTGGACTCAGATTAATTATAAAAAAATACTTTATTTAATTATAACAGCGTAACAGTATACTTAAGATATAAAATAGTAATCACTAACGTTAGATCTACAAAGGTATTTATAATAAATTAATGCTAAGATGACAATAAGATTATCTAGATCATTTGGTGGGGAGAGATGTGCTGACGAAGCTAACGTTGTTGGGTTCCGTACACTTAACTCCTCCCTCCCTAGGTGAGAAATTATCTAGAGGCAGCTGTGTTGGTTCTAGAGAATTTCGATTACAAGCTACCTTGGTAAGGAAATTACATTTATATAAAACAAAGGCTATTATTAAAACTATTACAAATACGTATATTCCTAGAGTACCTACACTGATCTGGTTATTAAAAACAAAGGGTTCAGTTTCACTAACACTTGCACAATATTTCGCTCTGGTTAGCAAGTCTTTGACGTCACCGAGGTCCACACCCCGAAGGTCCATCTGCTTGGCTGGCGAATCGACGTCGCTACGAAGCTCGGGCAACTGTACTGGCGGCAGGCTAAAGAATACAGAGCTGCCATTTGTAGGTGTAGTGATGTAAGTTTCGACGATCTGCAACGAACAATGCTGACTTGGCAGTAAAATGTATGTTCCTCGTAGGTTGTATTTCCTCGCCTCGTCATTGCAGTATTCGGTTGCTGCGATTTCTTTCTCAGCATATATCAGCCAATGATTGCTTGACACAGGCTGCACCTTGGTTTCCTCGATTTGCACCTGGTATTGCTGGCATTCGCTGAAATTTCCTTTTAGCAGCATTAGTTGTTCAATACACGTTTCAGTGTGGTATTGTAGTATATTTTCCTCTGTGCATAAATATTGCTGGTCGTCTATTTCTCTGCAGGTGTCTACTACGGACCTGTATTTCATTCTGTTCACTATAAGGTATGGGTATTTAGGAATAATGACGAAGGTTTTATGTTTGGAAGGGTTGTATATTGGAATTGGAACAACTTTGTAATAAATATATGTGGTGTTGTGTATCAACGGCACTTCTAATAAAAAAACGACTTTATTGCTATCTACGTACCCTTTTATCTCTATATTACCTTCTAATTTCACTAAATTCTCAATACTTACTGGATAAATCAACTGGCTATGCTTTTCTATTTCTTTTAAAATATTGAATAACTCAGTTGTATTTACTATAGATTGATGTAATATATGCATTTTGCTAAAAGCTATAGCGGTTTCAATTTCATATATAATTGTATAAATAGTACGAAAATTATTAAATATCTGGTTCAAGTTATTCATTATCGTGACTAAATTTGAATACTTGGTTTGGTTTTGAATAAGTGACTGTAATTGTCTGACTTTATAGTTTAAGTGTTTAGTATTAAAAATGATATCGTCTGAGACATTAACCAATCTATCGAAAGCCTTTTGCATTAAAGAAACTTTTCTTTCCACTGAGTGTTCTCTATTACTTAGCTTACTTATCTCTAAATTATTAGGTAATAATTTGTCCAACTTACTCCCATCAGAACTCATATGATTGACCGGAATTTTGAGCGGTATATAAGGTTTAACCTTAAATGGACAAGTGACAGTCAAAGTCATCTCGACATCTTTACAATTTTGTAGTATTGTATACGCGTAGTCATTAACACAATTGACTAAGGCACAAGGTATCCCAACTCCTTTCGTTAATTCCTTATACTCTAATGAAGCATCACCATTTTGTAGGGTTACCGGTAAATTAGCTTTCAATTCGCTTCGGGACGGTCTTATAAACTTATAAATTTCCCTTTTTCCTGTTGGGTAAACAAATGGTATACTATTATATTTGGTATACAAAGTCAATGATTTGTAATCGACTTTAGCATCCAACTGTTTTAATAAATTACTACCGATTATACCATCGTAGTTACTAGCGACAGTGTAAATATAAAACTTATGAGTTTCGTTGCAGTTAAAAATGTTTGGCAAAGGGGCAACGACCACCTCGGAATGTATACTATTTCCATGAGTACTCACTACCTCGAAGGGTTCTTTATAAATATCATTTCTATAGTATTTCATAGCTAAACCTAGGTTAATAAACGACCTAGTTCTGCCTGAGTCTATCATAAAAACTGCATTATTCAGTTCTGGTATAATAATATGCGGTAGTGAACGATCATTATTACAATTTAAAACTATTCTTTCTCTGCTTGAGGGTTGAATGAAGAAGTTTTGTACCGAATTGCTTTCGCTAGACGTACTCGGCTGTGGTTCCGAATTAAAATCATTATTATGATACGTCATATATGCATCATTATTTGTATAATTAACGCGTCTAGAACTAGCAGTTCGCATCGTAACATCGGTGTTTGACCCCGTCTTCGCCAACTGTGCATCATGCGCCGGCGACGAAATGTGCTGACTACGCCACTGTGCTGAACTAGTTACGTGAGGCCACCGATTTGTATCGTTTTGCACATTATTAAATCTAAAGTTATGATTTCTAAATTGCGACGAGTTATTATGCGAATTAAAACTTGAATGGTTTTGTGAATTATAGTGACTGTTGCTAACCTGGGGTTTATTAGGTGCATATGTACCGAACAACTGTCTCGGCGGATAGTTTTGCCGTTGAGAGTTGTTATGGAATGACTTTTTAAATGGGTTTTTCGAGTCATAAACCGTATCAAAGTTTACTTCCTCTAACACAATTCTTAGTACATCTTCTAAGTTATTGGCGTTTCGAAAACGTACTAATTAAACTAAATGGGACGGTAAATTATGTAAGAAAACATTCAGTGAAGAATTGTTATAAATATGGTATTTAGCCTGTCGTAAAGTAGCATCGGCTATTGTTTCGTTTACTTTAGCGATCAATACACTGCGAATATTCTGTATTCTATGGCAAAAGTCTAAATAACTTTCTTTAAGACCAGGCATTCCGAAATATGTTTTGCGTAAGCTCCGCCTTTTCTCCCCGCTAGCGGCCCCGGGCCGCCACCTCACCCCGCAGCTCGCCGCTGCGCGAGGTGAATGAATGTCTCGCTACGCGGGCTTCGATTGGAGTAGAGACGACTTTATGTATTTCATATTTTTTTGTATTATTAATAGTTATTTATGATATGATAATAAATTGACGAAAATATGCCATAAAAGGCAGAAATATGAATAATTCAATTGATTTATGCGACATGTTGTAGTCAAAGCCATAGGCTGTGAAATCTTGTTTCAGAATGTCTTATTACTAATTTTTTTTTAATTTTTTTTTTGATATTTATATTAATGATATGTTTCTTTTTATACTACTTTCATACATCAACGGACACGAAATAACAAATACTCAGGTGGGAATCGAACCTACGACCACGGCGTAATGCCATGTGCCAAGAAGACCTCTGAAATCACTATGCCATGCGTGCATATTATGACATAAAAAAGAGAAGTTCTTATTTATAATTTACTAATATCTAATTACAACGACTACGTTACATTGATATTACAATGTAACTTACTTATTATATTACAATAATCAACGATTATAAAACGGATTGCATTTTTTCTTGGGGTGCGGCTTTGACGTCGTTTTGAAGGTGTCATAGGTGGCGGCTATGAAAATCACGCCTTTTTAAGATTAATTACGGTGTTTATTTTAAATTGTCTTTCAGGATATATACCACGTACCTTTATATGAAGTAACCGATATGTCGTCACTGTTGCAAGCGCCATGTTCACGGATGTACATGATGTACGGATGATGTACGGATGTACACGCTTATACATCTACATTTGATTCCTACCAAACGGAGACGAATGTTTTAAAACAGTTTTAAGTTCAACCTAATTACAACCATGATACCTAGTAATAAAGTCACAAATCGTAAAACTGGTATATAATACTTACGACCAATCGTCGAACATTTGCGGCATAAACGGCTGTATCTTTTTAATGCATAGACTTAGAACAGATTTTTAGTCTATTGTCCAAGGGACAGAAGAACTGAGTATTTGGTATACATTTCAGTTCGCGTTCCTGAGGAACGCGTTCCTGAGGAAAAAGTAAAAAAAACACGGCGATGTAGGTATTTCGAGCTCGCTCTTCCAAATAAATAAAGTAAAGAAAATGTTCGTAATGAATGATTGACCAATATAATGATGATTTTAATTTTCGTAAGACAAGAGACATACATGTAAACATCTTTATATGTATATTTCTTGAGTGCGTGTGTACGTCACTGAACTCCTCCTAAATGACTGGACCGATTTTGATGAAATTTTTTGTGTGTGTTCAAGGGGACTTGAGTGGTTCACAATGGTTTACCATGGGCTACCATCGCAGTGTTAAATATATATTAATAAACTCGTACGAGTGTCTATTTTTTTAAGCCAAAAAAATATTTCGTTTCCAAGGTATTATTTTCGCGTAGTATGACTTGGCATGATGTGCAAAACGAGTAGACTTCGGCTTGGTGATGGGTCTTGTGACATCCTGTATATCATATAACATATAAAATATAACATATAACATATAACATATAACTTATAACTTATAACCTATAACATATAACACATAGCATATAATATAAACTTATAACATAACATAAAGTGTAACATATATATGTTATAATAACATATAGCTTATAACATATATAACGTATGACATACGTCATATGACATATAATATAACATATATGATATATTACATACGACACATGACATATAAACATAGGTATTATAAAGATAAAAACAGATAAACCTACATATCTACCGGCCTTCAAATTACATCTAAGATGTTGCCTACAAAGTTCTATATCTTTCACTGAAAGTTCCATTCAAATCTGTTTAGCCATTTCAAGGATTACCCCGAAAAAACAGCAAGACAGACAACTTTAAAAAGAAAAACTTTGGATCGTGTAATATGGTCTTATATGTATAATATAATTAAAAAAATGGGCAAGTGCGAGTCGGACTCGCGCACGAAGGGTTCCGTACCATCATCTATGAAAGGAAATCACGTATGTTGTATGCATACTTAAATATCTTTTAGGTTTCTACCTGTTTATTAAGATCAAGTAACAAATTGCTTAAAAATTACGTTTGATGTATGGGCGCCCTCTTTAATATTTATTTTTTTATTTAATAATTTATTTTGAAAGGTAATATTCATCTACATATTCTGGGAAAATTTTAAGCGTCTACCGGTTACCGTTAGAAATATTGAGCAAAAAATACGAAAAAAACCACGTTTAATGTATAGGACCCTCCTTAATATTTTCATTTTTTTATTTTTAGAATTTGTTGTTATAGCGCCATCGGAAATATATTATTTGTGAAAATTTCAGCTTTCTAGCTATCACGGTTTATGAGATACAGCCTGGTGACAGACAGACAGACAGACAGCGGAGGCTTAGTAATAGGATCCCGTTTTTACCGTTTAGGTACGGAACCCTAAAAAGACTTAGTTATCTTGAAATCACAGAGATACACTTGAATTTTGTGTATATGTTTAGATTACTATAGATTCATATTCCACACGAATGAAGTCGCGAGTATCGGATAATACTAATATATAAAGCTGAAGAGTTTGTTTGTTTGCTTGAACGCGCTAATCTCAGGAACTACTAGTCCGATTAGAAAAAGCGAGTGCTTTTCAGTGTTAGATAGCCCATTTATCGAGGAACGCTAAAGGCTACGCAACATCACGCTATGTGCCACGGGAGCGGAACAGTAGCCTTAAATAACGTGGGTGTAACCGCGGGCTCAACTAGTGTTTAAATAAAGAAAATTGGCGATCACGGCGAGCAAGTGTAGCCGGTAACCGTGGAAACCGGGCTTGTAGGTATCGACATTTCGTAGAAAAAATATTTTTAAAATATCTACATGATAGGAATTTGTCAAAATCTAATACTAAAATAAAAATCTGTAAATCTATTAGGGATAAATAAAACGAACATGACACGAAAATATAATCATGTTGATAGTAACATAATAATATAAAGCTTATTTTATAATTTATGATGAAATCGACTCCATAGTTCCCAGTTCTAATACTTTATCAAAATATTAGGTAAATTAAATTCGATAACAAACCTTTGCATATCTCATGATTCTAGCATTATTCTTCAATAAGTCACTTTCTTTTTATTTTTTAACATAAGATCTCTTATTAACCTTGTTACCCATTTAATTTTTTATGTTTTATTTCTCATTTTACGAAACAAATCGTAATAAAAATACCTATAGTTGCGCGCGGACGCGATACACGTCCACGTCGGACGGAGCGCGTAGCTCGAGTCATAGATTATACACTAATAACTAGAGATAGATACGCCACTCTTGAAACAGTTTTAAAAAAACGATGTACTGTGTCCGCTAGATGGCTCTG
The DNA here is from genome assembly GCA_944739405.2 of Euclidia mi. Classification (NCBI taxonomy): domain Eukaryota; kingdom Metazoa; phylum Arthropoda; class Insecta; order Lepidoptera; family Erebidae; genus Euclidia; species Euclidia mi. The sequence continues at coordinate 74,503,132 of OX123183.2, read as the reverse complement.
ACGCCTTTTTAAGCGTGGTGTTAATAAATAAGTAAATGACAACTATTTTATAAAATAATATGCAATTTAAAAGTAAAAAAATATAAAAATCACAAAAAGTAAAAACTAGTTTCTTGTTAAGCGTGGTCTCGATCCACGGACTTATAATCTGTGGGCACAGCACGCTTTCACTGCGCTACGCAACTATTAGCAGAGTTGACGAAATTACCGTTCAGTTATCGCTACAGATATTTCTAGATATAATAGCTAAAATGACATTCCGCGGGCGCTAGATGGCGTTAGTTTGTATGGATAATTTTTAATTACGGGATTGTAGGGAAGTTTCATAGGCCTGGCTCGAGTGACAAGCTAGCGCGCCCGGCTGAAGTAAACGCTATGACATCAGGAATAACGTTAAATATCGGGTGCGGGCGTAAAGTGGGTCAAACCACTTCAAGCATGGAAAAAATTGAAAATCTTGTGTTGTTTATTAATATAGTAATATTTGTCCTACAGAAAAAATGTCTTGAACTACACTAAAACGTAGGTTTCTTTTATGTTTATTGTATACTTCAGAAAGAACAGTGAATATTTTATTCAAATATTTTGAATATGCTTTGCAAGTAGTGTGATTTTCAAATGAAAATGTTATCGAGCGAATATCGTCTAATTATGTATCTGTTCTTGAACAAAGACAGACAAGGGCCTAAATAATTGTTTGCTGAAGTTTCACTTTCCTAGTATCTATGACTGTTTCAGAATATCGCTTCAAAATAGCATAAAATTCGGAATGCCTGCTCTTAAATTGGATTTTCAACGATTCCAACTCTAATACTAAACATTCTTCGGTTCTAGGGTCGCCAAAATGCTGTGACAATAACGTTTTCAATTCATGCCAAGTATCAATTTGGTCCCTTTCTCCTACTAAATTTGCTGCCTCGCCTGTGAGCCTACTAGTAATAACGTGAAACAGATATTCGTTTTGTAAATCGCCACCTTTGAAGGTGTTTAAAATATACTCGCATTTCTTAATGAAAAGTGGGAGCTGTCTCGCATCCCCACAAAATACTGGAATAAGTTTTATGAATTCAGCTGGAACTTTCTCAATACGTTCCATTTTTAGCTATATATGGTACACACAATTATAAAAGAATAGGACAAAAAATTCTAACGTTTTACTACGAGAAGTATATCGTAATAAAAGAAAAATGTTATCACGGCGGTTAATCCCTAATAACACACAATACACATATATTTAAAACAAAGAGGGTAAAGTATGAAGGAAAACTGAAAGGATAGTGAAAAGTTTTACTCATAGTCCCGTAGCTTCTCCCATCTCCTTGCTGGATTACTATAATCTCACACTGCGTCAGCCTCTTGAGTTCTAACTTAATAAATTTATTTGTTCGGCGATCTCTGCTAAACCGTAGAAACAGACGTCAAACTGTACTTTGTAGATTTGGATACGATACAGAGTAACTGCAGAGATCCTACCAAAGTTCACCGATCAAATAGGTACATTAGAAATGAGTATAAGGCCCACGGTACACCTACGACTAAAAATTTAACCAACTAAGGGCCGGTTTTTTGATCCCTAGTTAAGAGAACCAATGGTTAAAAATAGTGACAAATGGTTAAATTTCCGTAAAACCCGTTTTTTGATCCCTAGTTAAGATAACTAATGGTCAAATAAGTAACCATTGGTCAAAATATTTAACCACTGCTCCATCGAGGGTTTAGCAAGATGGCGAATAGTTAACTTTGCTATACCATTGTTTCGTGTGATTTTATTTGAAGGTGTGTTGGTGAATAATATGGATTTAAACGTGCCTTGAATAGCAAGTTACTTTGATATGTTGGAGAGTTCATCAGATGATGAAATTTTTATAGAATATATCCTTATGAGAAGGCCGAAGGTATTTAGACCACGGAATTCAATTCACCGCTAGAGCATAGGGACGATACAGATTCTTGCAAGCGCTACCGGCTTTCGAAACAATCCGTAGTTTGGATCGTCAACGAAATTGCAAATGAATTAAAATACTCACTGAGCGAAATCACGCCGTTACACCACTGGAACAGTTACTAATAACTTTACGCTTTTACGCCACTGGGAATATGTAACAATTTTCTGGTGATCTGTCTGGGGTATTCAAATCCACCGTATGCAAAGCTATTCATACTGTACCAAGACAAATTTGTTTGAAATTAAAACGATTTATTGAGATGCCAAATTCGATTGAAGAAATAAGAGAAGTGATAGGTGCTTTTTATAGAATTGCCAAATTTCCTAGTGTGATAGGAGCAATCGATTGCACGCATATACGGATAGCGAGCCCAGGAGGTGACAATGCAGAGCTGTACAGAAATAGAAAAGATGTATTTTCTATCAACACCCAAGTTGTGGCAGATGCAAACCTAAAAATAAGAAACATTGTTGCTAGATGGCCAGGATCTGTGCACGACATTACAATTTTTCATAGCAGCAATGTGAAAGATATAATGCAATCACAACGACATGGCAGATGCTGTCTTTTGGGTGACCGTGGCTATGCCTTAAAAAAGTACTTGCTTACTCCACTGGCAAACCCACAGACAGCTGCTGAGAAACTATACAATGAGAGTCAAGTACGGACAAGAGATGTGGTTGAAAGGACTTTTGGTGTGTGGAAGCGGAGGTTCCCATGTGTAGGATCAAAATTTAGAGTTAAATTAGAAAATGTTCAACCAATAATTGTGAGTACTGCTATTCTACACATTTTTTTTAAAATGATATTCTACCAGAGGGAGCATTAGCACATGATGAAATGCACGATATGGAGGAAAGTAGTTCGAGTACTATAACGTCCACCAGTAGTGATCAACAGTACCGGCAGGAATTATTAGAGACATACTTTTCATCGTTGCTGACATCAAATGAATAATGTTTCGATTCCCAGAAGTTATAAGTACTTTACACCTATTATAAATATGTACCTATATAGTGTAAATAAAAATAATGTGCTTTACAAAAGTATTGATTATTTTATTTCATTAATTTCTAACATAGCTTTTTCTAATAGCAATTTATGATATTTTTCTTAAATTCAATTTCAATACTATGAAGTTCTTGCTGCTGCTTAATGTATAAATTGTGTTTTTCTTGCATAAATATAATTTTGTTCATGTGCATCTCTTTTCTTTCATTTAAATTTTGTATATGCTCCTCTTCTGCATACTTTTTCAAATCTTCTTCACATGCCTTTCTTTTCATAAATAAATCAGATTTGCTTTCCAAATGACATTTTAGTTTTTTTCTTGTTTCTTGAGGTGTAAATCTTCTTTTCTTACTGCAGCTGCTTGCTGAAAACAAAGAAATTAAATTACTTAAGTACGTATTATCTTACTAATATAAATATAAAATATTTTATATGGAGTACACTTGCTTTCATTTTTGGGATGGTTTAGCGAAGTACCAACTAGAGGCACTAAACAATTGAGTGTGGAGCCAAGACACAAATATGTGACAACTAGGTAATTAATGCTAGGCTTCAGAGCATGGGCATCAATGCAGAATGGCAAGTACATATTATGTTGGTATTTTACCCCATACATTTCAGAAAGATCTCTACAAAAAATGGAAAGATTGAATTTGAGATACGAGTACATACATGTAGGTAGTCAAAATATTGGAACAAGACATATCTATTATTAAGCTACATTTTAAACTGAATAACATGACCGAAGTTGTGGTAGTGACTCAGTAAATTACAATTCATTCATCATCAGCCTTTAACAGTCCACTGCTCGACTAGGCCTCTCCTTTGAAAGGAGGAATTGGCCTACTATACCACGCTGGCCAAACGGTTTGGTATAGGGTTTGTATCAAGTTTTCCTTCTCTTACAGTGCTGTTCTCTGCATAATATGCTCCCTCTGTCGGCTCTTACGACACCCATGGGATGATATGGGGTGGTGACATTATGTATTCTTAATCCGTCACCACACGGACGAATATACTTACATAATTGTTTTGATATTGGCTTCCTCAGGAATTTTTTGTAGATGTATCATATATTAATTCACAACCCTTTGAGTCTGCTCCTGGAATAAAAAAGATATTATGCTTGTAAAGATGCTCACCTTTCTGGCTGTTTTCTTCATGTTATTGAATTTTTGTTGTAATTTCTTTGTGCTCCTATATCTCTCTCCGTCCGAGTTGAATTTTTCGGCAAGACGCCGCCAGGCTGCTTCTTTTTGCTGATTACTAACATGGTCAGTTTTTTTGAGGTAATGATGGAAAAGACTTTCATTAAGTAAGCGAGCTTTGTTGTCTCTTCTTTATTAAAATTAGCGGTACGATCCCTGGAAACCGTATTAATTACAAATGTGTAAATATATAATATATTAGGAACATTAGATATCTATTTGCAAATTATATGTATTAAATACAAATGTTCATAAAACAGCTTACAAAGATTACTTACTTCGCGTTTTCTGCTTTGTTTAATTCCATTACTTTACTTATATTCGTCGTTTTTACAAAAATACACCACAAAATTACCTTTGAAAACAACCACGAGATTACTATATTATATATTTATCTTTTGACAAGTAACAAATAATGACAACTTTGAAGTTAATTTTCGCACTATCTGTCAAAATGTACAAGTATTACCATGTAAAAATAATTACCCCCTACTCTACTATCGGTAGAGCAATGCTCATTGAAATGGCAATATAGTAAACTATAGTCAATTCTAACCATAGTTAAAATGTGTATCAAAATGAGTTAACCATTAGGTAAAGACTTAATTATAGTTAGATTAACAAATGGTAGGCTTGACTTTTACTAGGGATCAAAAAACCGGCCCTAAGGCTTTTGAGAAAAGGTCATTTCTTTATTAGATCTTTCACTACTATTATAAACGCAAAAGCGGGATCAAATGATGGATGGATGCTTATTACTCTTTCACACAAAAACTTTTGAATGGATTTTGATGAAACTTTGCAGTAATATAATAGCTTATAATAACAGACAAGCACGTGTAGCTTTTGTCTACATAACCGACCCCGCGCGCCCAAAGCCGCAGGCGAAATCTCGTAATATTATGATTTAAGACCTGTTATCAGTAAATTACAAATTCTGGTCTCGTATCACTTCTTTAAATGACTTTTTTTTAAAGATATGGGGAAAAATAATGTGGAAGGTTTTTAGGGGTAAAAAATATTTAATTATCCGATTGTAACATCGGCTAATCCTTGGCGAGTTCACGTTTACGGTAACGGTTATTGTAACACCTATTGAACGTTTTATGGCTGAAGCTAAATAATAGTGCACACTTGTTTTTATTAAGCCTAATGTTATATGACATCGCAGGTAAATAAAAAAGAATTGGCCCTAATGTTTACGTGACGTGAGTAACAATCTATTTGCTGACATTTTATATGTCTACCAAGATAAATATAATGGCAATGGGTATGATAAAACAGAAAAATAGTTCTGCAAATTCTCTATATTGCTCGTTATATATTTTTTAATAGATATTTTGCCGTAAAGGAATATGTATTAGAATTAATTGTAGCGCTGCCTGCCGATTACACATAAGCTAGCACGGAGTTCCCACGTGCAACTTCATACAAACCCGCTTCAAAATAAAACTAAAAATTTGTCAACGCCAGTTCTAAGCCCGTAATTGAATATTAAATATCAAAGGTTTATTGTACAAATGTTGTTGTGTATAAAAGTTTGTTCTTTTTTGTTGTAAATAAAAATAAATAGGTGACTGTTCCAGTGCGGTCGGTGTTAGGCGTTAAATTAAACGGTGGTGCGACAGTAAAACCTAATTGAGTGTATGTCCATTAGGGGTGAGGGAATCATCGCGACGTATCAGGCGATTGACAACGAAATTTTTATGCCGAAATGGACTGAATGTTTATTAAAACGCCTGATATCAACGATATAGTTCATTATTTCATTACGTATTCAGCGTGGATATCGCAATTTTAAATTATTCTAAATAAATCAATCAGGATTCGCAGTCGAGGCGCAGTCGTTTCAGAGACAAACTCCGTAATGTCACGGGATACTAGAACAAAATTTTGGCAGTCTTAGCGACTATCGATCTTTAGTCTGTTACTTGAAAATCAAAACTAACGATAAATATGTATTTTGGGTAAATGTTCTAGGCATTATACAAACTATTTCTAGTTCTAGACTACTGTTGGTAGTAAGACTGATAATTAGTAGTACCTAGATTATAGACAAGTGTAGCGCCGCTTTGTGCTACATACAAACGAGATTTTAGAGATTGTAAATTATAGGTATCAAATACGGCTTTAATTGGCAATTGAGCTCAACATGCTTTATATATAACAGTTTGGCCGTGGGTAGGTATATCCCTATTTATTTGAACATGTGGCTGCAAAACTTTTGATGCTTTCACGCAACGCCATACGATCAGTGGTGGTAAATCAAACGCGTGAGGTATTTGAGTATTAAGAGTAAGAGTATTAAATCACATTGACACGGACGGCATGTGATTTAATACTATTCATCAAAAAAAGTTTACAACTTTTACTGTAACACATTTATTGACGTAGTAGGAGTCGAGCGAAACGAAAACGTTTTGTAGAAAATACAAGAGCATGTTCACGGGTAACTTCAGCAAAATAGTTTAATGTCTAAAAATAAAGTAGTGGTCTAAATCCGACCACGAAAAATTCATTTGATTTTTACAAGTTCAGATATTAGATCGGTCCTTTTCTTCAAAGTTAAGCACCAATTTTTCAGCATTAGATTATGTTTACATTTGGTCACTAGTATTAAATAGTTCGTCAGTTAAGACATAGGTAAATTATAATCGTAATATTTTATTGAAACTTAAAATATTTTTGAAGATTATCTATAAAATACAAGTTTAGTGTACTTTGTTTTTTGATACGATTTTTTTTCCCTTTATTATCAACTAGACTACGCGCGGCGCTGCCCACAGCAATTATACACCTAAACATTCCTTGGAAACACCATTAGATAATGGTGTTATTTTGGTAATAATTGGTGAAAATGTTTATCGCGTTCATACAGGAAGACAGGAGGCAGGGAGGACTTAATTTAATAAATAATAATAATAATATTCTACCACATTCACATAACACCATCTAGTCCCAAACTAAGCAGAGCTTGTACTATCATCATCATCATATCAGCCAAACGACGTTCACTGCTGGACATAGGCCTCCCCCAAAATCCTTACATATTATAGGTACATAGAAGCACCCAGACCAAGACAAACATCCATGTTCATGCTCACAAATGTTTGACTTGAGCGTGAATCGACCCCGCAACCTTCGACGTAGCAGTCGCTTACACTCTCGCTGAGACAACCGGCCGTCAGAAAATATGTATAGATTTATTACACGACACAGACCGGTCTTGAGCCGCCCGCATCCAACCGCCTCCCGCGATCTTGACGAGATCGTCGGTCCACGTTGCGGGGGCCTACCTCTGCTGCATCGTCCAGTACGTGGCCGCCACTCCAGAACCTTTCTGCCCCAAGGGCGATCGGTTCTTCGAGCTATGTGCCCTGCCCACTGCCACTTCAGCTTGGCTATCCGGAGAGCTATGTCGGCGACTTTGGTTCTACTGCAGATATCTTCATTTCTGATTCGATCTCGCAGGGAAACTCCAAGCATAGCTCTCTCCATCGCCCTCTGAGTGACTTTGAGCCTCGTGGTAAGGCCCATAGTGAGCGACCACGTCTCTGATCCGTAAGTCATCACTGGCAACACACACTGGTCAAAGACTTTCGTCTTGAGACACTGCGGGATATCGGACGAGAAGATATGTCGTAGTTTCCCGAACGCTGCCCAACCGAGTTGGATTCAACGATTGATCTCCTTCTCGATGTTGGACCTACCTAATTGGACTATGTGTCCATGGCTTGTGCTATGGGTACTAGATAATGGATAAACATACCTACATATATACTTTTTATTGTAAATACTTACATATTACCGGTACATAGAAACACCCAGACCAAGACAAACATCCATGTTCATGCACACAAATGTTTGACTTGAGCGGGAATCGACCCCGCAACCTTCGACGTAGCAGTCGCTTACACTCCCGCTGAGATAACCGGTCGTCATCGATGTCGTTTATGAACAGTCATAACGTGTCCAAAAAGGCAAGTTTGGCTGTGCATAGGGGGGTGTTAGTGCCTACCCTTATGTACGGTAGTGAAAGTTGGGTATGGCAGAAGAGACTTGAAAGTAGAATAAATGCTGTAGAAATGAGAGCACTGAGATTTATGTGTGGTGTATCTGTGATGTACAGAGTAAAGAACTGTGTGATAAGAGAGTGGTGTGGGGTAAAGAAAGATGTAGTGACAAGCATCGAGAAAGGCATGTTAAGATGGTTTGGGCACATGGAGCGGATGGATGACGAAAGACTGACAAAGAAGATATATAAGGCAAGCGTTAATGGGGCAGGACAAAGTGAAAGACCTAGGCGGACGTTCTCTGACACGATTGGAGATATCCTAAAAAAAGGACAGGTCAGAAGTACCCTAAACAGAAGAGCATGCATGAGAAACTTGATGGGAGTGAATGAAGCAAGATAGGTATGTCAGGATCGTTGCAAATGGCGTACCGTAGTCTCTGCCTACCCCTCCGGGAAAGAGGCGTGACTATATGTATATATGTATGCATAAGCGTAATATGTAGGTTATAAGTTCAACGGTCTAATATCTCATTCACAAAACAATTTATGCTTCATATTTACAGGCGTAATTATGTATTGGTTGCGAAGCGCATGGAATAAAGCTCTCATATTATTAATGTTAATCGCTGTGATCTAGATTTGTTATGAAAAGCATTACAAATCTGGATCACAATAATTTGTGCTGGATACTATATCACTTAAAAATAAGTGCCGTATTTGCCAATACTAATCTATACTAATCTATTATAATATAAATGCGGCAGTTGTTTGTTCGTCTTTCACGTCACAACGAAACGATGATATAGCATGATTTTTGTGTGGAGATAGTTAGAAGGCTGGTGAGTGACGTAGACTAGGTTTTTGTCGCGATAACCGGCTCCTACAACGACGGCGCCGCGGGCAACGTCTAGTGAAATAAAAGTTATCGAAGTAATCTAAATAAAATAGTGAAAATCGCCTGATTGCATTTATCAAACATAGTGTATCTTGGGGCCGTAGGTGTACCTCGGTATCCTCTAATGATTTGATTTAATAGTAAGGAGCCTTTAGAAAATCATCAGGTTTTCATCTTAATTGGAGTATAAGAAAGTCTATGTTTCACAAGTTGGTAGTTGATAATAATATCTGATATTCGCAGAATAACATAACTAATCGATGTTTGCCCAGTAGTTGGCATATTGAAGCGGAAAATAACTATTCATATTGAACTCGTAATCAAAGTCGGAGTTCCTAATAATAAATTGTTATGAACTATAACTAAGTAAGTTATGTTTAATTTGAATAGCCGCATAACCTTCGTGATAAAGGAAAGTTTCTATTTTCAATTAAAAATATTGTTTAGCTATTTGCGTTATTGAGTAATTATTTTGTGAATCGCAGTGCTAAATTATATTGCGGTAACATTATGAACAAACCTACGCGAACTCTAACAGGAAGTCGTTGAGAAATACGGGTGTTTTGTCGACATTTCTCTTAATAAAGAGAAATGTCGACAAAACACCCGTATTTCTCATTAACTGACTTCTAAATTTATTACCAATTATTGATACGTAATGAAAACAGCAATATTGGATTTTTATTAGTAGGTGAGTATCACGATATATTGCCAGAAAATTATTAAAGCTGTCGTCGGGTATATCAATACTGCCGTCACACAGGGACATTAATAAATAATATAAACTCATTCCTCGAGATCTTACTAGTTGTACCTGCCGCTTTGCCCGCGTAGAATTCTATGCCTGTTGACCCAATCTAGTAGACGTGTAGTCTATACTAGTCAGTACCTACTACGAAGGTACATAAAGGTATAATTTATGTGTGAACGTCACAAAAATTTATTATTTTCACAAGCATCTTGCGGATCCGTAGGTAGTTAATACTTTATTAAAACAAAAGGAATAAGAAAGTATTATAATTAAATTAAACTGCAAGATTTCTCAGTTCGTATGAAAATAGAAATATTACAGTACACATTACAGGTTTTAGACAACTATGAAAATTATTGTAGAGTTTTTTATTTTAGTTTAGAAGGCAAACAAGTACACGGCTGAAAAGTCATCACGGCTGCCTATGGACACATTTTACAAGAGGAGCGGATTGAAGGAAAAGGAGAAGGCTTCCGGCACTCTCACTGGTCGAATGAAAAGCTACAAAACCTATTGATACTTTACGTCCATACTCTGTTAGAGCATAGTAATTCCCCGGTCAAGCCCCCGTTCATGATGAAATTAGCAAGGCTTCTACTGCGTGTAAAAGCATCTATCAAAAGGAATCAACCTTGAAGCCTTTCATGATAGGAGGACTGGCCTATTTTTGACACAAAAAGTCCATTGAAAAGTTTTATAATGCCTTTTATTTTAAAGCTTTATTTATTTATAAATAGACTAGAGGAAGATTGCCGCTGCGCTGCAGAAGTTCAGAAAATCCTTTCTTAGTGCACCCCTACGGTCCTCAAGAAATATACATGCCAAAATTCAGCTTCTTGCGCCTAATAGTTTCTTTTTTTTCGTTCTTTTTAAAAAGACTATTTTCGCACTAGGAATTAATCCTGTGTCGCGGGGGACTTTACAAACATACAACCAACGGACACAATGAACACCCAGACTCGAAACAACAATTAATGGATCACATAAAGTGTTGTCTCGTGTGGGAATCGAACCCACAATACTCGGCGCAGTGTGAAGCAGCGAGGCGGCAGTCACCATTTTTGGCTGTAGCTTGTCTATTAGTCAGTCAGTAAGGCAAGAATGTTAAATTTATATCCAGATTATTCTCTTCAAACATAAGTTAATAAAATTACAATTCTCTAAAACGGAGAAAGCGTGTTCCCTTCTTTAAAATAATACTCATTACGATGAAGCTTTATTTCAGAAATGTTAGGTCATGTATGAAATCCTTATACAAAGAACAGATTATCGGTAAATCTTAACAATTTAAGGAAGGTGACAATAAATTCGGGGACGGAAGCATTCGTTCGCATCACTTGAAGCTTTGTACATGTGCAGCCGTAAGTGGGTGCTTACAACGAATAGGGAATATGTGCTACATATTTGATGGTACTACGAGTTTCATTTACCTATTCCGTAGGCACTGGATTTCGATCGACGATAATATAGTTTGTATATAATATGTAGATGGGCTTAAAATATAACCATTAAAGAAAATAATAGACGACATCTCATATCATTTTATGACATCATGGCGTTGAACAGTAAAGAAAAAGTACCGTTATTCAGAACGTCAGACCAAACATAAGATTGGAACATCGCTTACCCTCATTTGTTAGCAAAATGGTACCGATTTATTTTCCCTTTGTGATCTCGTTTATGGATAGTTTCATCTATTGAGAATATGAAACACAAGTACAATACGAATGTTGTCTACTTGTTATGAAGTATTGGAGGAGTCGGACCGTGTTAGGACAATGACCACAGAATTGATGTACTTTTCGTGTCAAACAGCGTACATAAAGTAGGTAAAGCAGCGCGAGTAAAAGTAGGTACAATATCAAAATAGGCAGGTATAAAATATAGCAAACAAAAATTTACATAATAAATAAAACAATGCTTCCCAAAGAAAAGCAAGAAGATTAATTGTGATCCCGATTCTCTTGTACGGGACCAAAACTTAATTTTGTTTCTTAAACTTGCCTACAGTAAAGCTCTGGATTAAAATCTTTTGAACTCTTCAAGCTGGTTGCACCAAACTTAATACAGTTACAAGCGCTGGCTTAACAATAGTTAGCGCTAAACGAAAATATTTAAACAGATAATTGCAGCAATTAAATAATCTTAGCAAATTGTTTTAAAATTAATTAAACGTTTTGTTAGCATTTTGTTAATAGCCCCTAAAGTAGTTTTTAATTTGGTGCTATCCATCCAGGAGATTTATCCAGGAGGGATTAAGTAAACTCTCCACTTATTACTTAAGTACTTAACTTAATTAAAAACTAAAATTTTATTTCTTCCTAAAATTTAATTTAACTCGGCTTTCGTGATTTAACGACACGAGTTTTATTAGTAATTTTACAAAATATTTTATGTTTGCAATAAAAGACCTCAACCATTGCTCGTTTATTTTGAGATTGTCCGTTCTGTAATAAACTGGTTAAAAATACAATGGCTAATCTTGGCGACTTATTCCTGATTACTTCGATCCCTAAGCAGTTCTACAAAAGCCTGCTTTATCCCTTGCCTAAGACCCAAAAACCGCTATGCAAAATCGATAGCGGGGCTCTTATTCCGTAAGTTTTATAATTTGCGTGAAACTTGACACCCAATGCTTACGAACTCCATACGAACTTGAAAAATTGCCGTATGTTCGGTGTTCTTGTCGTAAAATAAGTTAAAGATTCCAAAATTAATTTTACTTTACTCAGGGCACACGAAGGAAGAAAAGAAAAGTTTAATTGCCACCAATAAGAATATTATTTTAACATTATAAAATATTGTTATCAATCAATCACCTAATTGAGTACGCTTTAGCTTAGTAACATTTTACTTTTTGATACAGAATACAGACTACAAAAGCCGCAGAATAGTAATGGAATCTAATCTCGAGTAATGAAATTCTAATCTCCACGTGTCGCCGAGCAATATCTACCCGTCACAATACATATTTTTTGTATTGCAATAAAGGTACAATAGAGAATGTTATGGATAATTTTGTTTCAGTGGACAGTTTATGTAAATAACTGGTTGCTTTTGTGTGGGCGTACAAAAGGGACTGATAGAAATTATTTATTTTTACTAACGTTCTCCGTTCGCATGTGAGAGGACTTTTTAAAACTATGGAGCTTTTTAATCATGTGTTGTGAAAAAAGAGTGTTAAAAGGTTTTGAATCTAAGTACGCGCCCATATTATCAGAATCTCACAGGACAGACGCAGGTGGGTTGGTAGTTCGCGGACTATCTACTCAACGCAATTAAAGATCGTAATGGTGCGAACGGAGAATGGGTGCTCGTTCCTTGCTTAGAAGTTTTCTTCACAAATGCTGGTACTGTGCGATAAAAGCACTACTGAGTAGCAGGTAATGTTATATCAACTGTATTGTTATTTATATTTAAGAATCGATACATCAACACTCGCGTTTGATTGTGTTTGTACAACCCGCAATATGCGTACGTTGCGCATTTAAACATTAGCCGGTGTTAGCCACAGTTACACGGGCTTTGTTATAAATGATGCCAATGTTAGCGGATTATTGATTTATGTCCTATGTCCCTAAATATAACATGTTTTCTACATTAAACGTATCGTTACCTGAACAACAAAACTAACAATTAGAGTACATATATAATCTGAGGTCCTAGTTAGTCCAACCGAAGCGGTTTACTTAACTTTTAAAAGCTATGAATTTCAGTGGAAATTATTACAATTTGGAATGTAGTGGTGTATAATTCGCAATCAGGATCGCTTTAACTGGACCTCGCTTGAATAGGGTAGCCAACGAGCGTGATTTTGTGCCTTCATAAACTGTGTTAGTTAGGGATGTGGTATGTATCATTATTTAGCGAACCTACTTATCTTATATATAATTACGTCACTGGCGTAATATGTATAATTTATTACACTTTATGTAAATATGTTACACTTTTGAGGTAAGGTAGAGCAACAACTTGAAATTTTGCTTCACTTCAAATTTTATTCGACGGAAATGAAAACCAAAAATGGTAATTGATTCTGAAAATTCTAAGATATCGGAATCCGCATCACGATACCTATCAGAATCAACACCGCGTCGAAGTTTTGTTTACGCTTTGCAATAAAAGAAAATATTCTTATTGAAATAAAAGTACTTTCTTATCTCGACCGTGACTAGGAAGATTATTTCTAGGGATTAATTTTTTGTAAGTTCGTGTTAGGTTCCTCGGTTTCCGTTCAAATGCATCCTCGATAGCGTCTCTGTTAGCTTTCACATCAGCCTTTCCAGAGTCGAGTGATCATCATTCCTTATTCACTCCTTTAGTTTTCGATCACACACGTAGTACCTACTTCACTTTGTACTTTCTTTGCTTAATGGACAAGTAGATACCAGCTATAAGCATGACAGTTATGCTCAAGACAATGATCTCGCCATGATTACGATATTATTAAAAAGTTTTTCGTTTCCTCGGTTAGAGTGCAATACTACCATTAGTATTGCTAACACGGTGATCAGTGCTTTTAAAGTAGAATACTTTTGAATCTATTTACGATCGTTTAATATTTTACTATCTGCAAATAGTTATAGAGCGTAAAGGAGTAATAAGAGTACCTAACTAGTTGTCGAAACTATGTATGTTGTAAAATATGCAAGCAAATAAAGATTATATATCTGTACATTTTAATAATTCTTTTATTTATTATTCCATAACAATGTGTCCGGACAAAGCGGAATAGTTAACTAACTAAGTCAGAGTTTGATTGATATTAGTCGTACATAGTTAATCGATCACAACTATCTATTTGTTTAGGGTCACTGCTCATCGCACGTGTCTAAAATTATGATAAATACATAGAAAGCTTTCATTACATTTGTTTTACTGCAGTGTATAAACATTTGAATAAAATTTTAATATTTTTTGCGAGAATGGATAAAATATTATTTTGTATTTTCTTTCCTTGTTTTTCGGTAGGTAGGTATATACTTATATAGCTTGATTTCGGTTATTAAATATATTTTCACCAAATATATAGTGAAATTCACATAAATTTAAATACTGTTATTTAAAGTACCTTACATATTGCTGTACATATGAACTTTAAAATATGTACGTATAAACTATCGTTACATTAAATGCAAATAAGTGAGCTTTTCTATGTGGCTTAAATAAATTAGCTTCGATGTTAAACTGATAAGCGGAGACGTTGTTCCGGGTCGATCCCAATTAAATTACAGTGCCTATCTCGGTAAAACCTATTTCCGTCATGTTTACAATCTTCTTTACGTCAGTTACGAAACTCAACTGTGTGACTAACCGAGTTGCGAAGTTACCGGAAGCGAGCGTCATGAACAAAATCTAAGTGAATTTGTCAAACGCGACTATATAATAAGCTTTCAGCAAAGTTGTTTAGTAATTTGCGACGTAGGTAAGTACCTACGTATACGCATACCGTTGTATATTAAGCATGGATGTTTTTATTGCGTTGTTGGTGTGGTTTTGCTTGGTTGTTTCTATATTGAAATGACTCAGCAAAAGCTTTTGAGACATAATATGATGATGTGTACAGTTAAATAAATTAGTAAGAAGCAGATGTAACAATCCCGCGGATGAAAGACTTTACATTCTATTTAACACCATGATTAAATTTATAACTTGACAATCGTTATGATTTCGTTTTCTATGTTGTCAGATTCAGTTGACTACGATCTTGTAGGAAATCACTGTGGCGTAAACTAAGCGTCAAAGTGACGCGCTTAGGTTCATTTGCCGAAATAAACAAATAGAGCACTAAGCAAAACGATGATTTAGCGTGAACGTCTCCATGTTTACGTCAAATCGCGTCACTCAGGGGAAGATTCACAAACTCGACATCAATTTATAAATAGAGAGCAAAATTTTCGCGGAAAGCCGCTATGCGATTTCCTTGGGGATGTATTCTAAACGCGTCAAATAATACTACTTTTAAGTTATAAACTAATAGCGGGTGGGGAGCATTTTCGTCTTTTTACTTTCCAAAATTAAAATAAAACCAAATATTTTTGGAGGATATCCTGAAGCTGTCACGTTAGTAAAGGCGACAGCCGTCTATAGAACTAAACATATTGATACCAATTTATGAAACGGGTCTGTATCACGTAACAATAGTTACGCGTGACGTTAATATTTTGTATCGTAATTTCAAACGATTACTATTTGATAACTCTACCTTTATTGATTTTTAGAGATACGACCTCAATGTTGACTATTTAAGAAGTAGAAGTAAAATAAAACCAATGGAGTTTGTAACGATAAAATACCGATGCTACCCCGAGCTTGTACAGTTTCCGACGCTCGTTGTCAACGCGGCCATCTCACGATAATATCGATACAGCAGAATGTTTACAAAAATTCGTCATGTGCGCCCTCCCTGAGGGACTCAATACAATTTGGGAACATAGGGATAGTTGATTGAGTCGAAAGGCGCAAGCTTTTAAAGAATTGTAGATAGAGGTTTGTTGGTTGACTTGATAGGAATAACACCATCTTCATATAAAGTATCTACAACATCTAGTACTTAGGCACTTTTGTCCGTATTCCACTTGATATGTACCTATACAGAAGGATGCTCTGCACCTTGAAGTACTTTGTTTGTTTATCCTTCTTTCGCGTCACAACAGATCGATGTATGATTTTTATGTGATGAGTTTTTAAGAGTTGTTGTCGACATTGGTGGCTGGCGGGTGAGTTCGGCTAATTTTTGGTGAGGCCGCGGGCGAAGACGGGTATATTTATATTCTAATACTGTTAGCGAAAGTAAGACAAAGATTCGGTGGACAAACAGTCACGTGCGTCGTAACACCTATTTATTTGGGTTAGTTATGTTTCATAGACTGCGATAGTCTAGTGCAGAGACCGACAGACTGCTACGCAGAGGGCCCGAGTTCGAATCCACGGCACGCACTAATGACTTTTCGGAGTATGTGCGTGTTGAATTGTAAATTATCGCTTGCTAAACGGTGAAGGAAAACATCGTGAAGAAACCTGCATGTCTGAGAGTTCTCCATAATGTTCTCGAAAGACATGTGAAGTCTGCCAACCCGCACTAGGCCAGCGTGGTGGACTATGGCCTTACCCTTCTCATAGTGAGAAGAGGCCCGTGCCCAGCAGTTTATATAAGGACTGATGATGATGACGTTCCATAGAGATGTGTCGTCCTTTTTATAGAATTTGTGTGCTTGTTAACATTTCTTACCGTAAAAGGTCAGTAATCAAAACTTGAAGAAATCAATACCTATTACAGAAAATCATAGCCTAAATTTTGAAGATTATAACTTAATACTAATTGTTATTCAAGGATATGGGTGATATTGGGGCGCGTAACTTTTTTTATATCATTTCAGCCGTTCAATTTCTTCGATCGCTATCTTTCGCAATTTGGGTTCGCGATCATGATAATCGAGAGGCGACAGCGAGACATGGAGCGACTCTGATTTATGACGCTATATTTAGGAAGGGAGACGATGCGCATCGCCCTCTGCTTCAAAACAAACGCTTTGTGGTAATCTTTTTAAACGACGACTTATAGGAAAAATCAGCATGTCAGGGTTTACTGATTGACAAATGATTTCTGTGATATCTGTGCTGATTGGCGTTTAGTCGACAATGGACGTTGCCAGTGGTATAGAAAGAGATATATTTAGTAGATTGCGGTAATTGTGCTGACTTTTTAATAATCTTGTACGGATTAGACGTATGCAACGTTTGAATAAAGCATGGATGAGTAGGTATTTCCCTATCTAAGTACCTTTATGTGTTTGGTTTCTTACTTACATAACATCTGTTGCATTAGAAATTGTCCCGTGTTGGGATAAAATTCATATCTTACAAAGTAGCTAAACACGGAATCAAAAAGCAGAGCTGCTTTCAATAGCCTTGGTCCATTGCTATTGTCTAGTGATGTTTACTTTCATTCTGTCAGGTCGCTAGTTTGGAGAATCCTGCATGTTTATCATGAGCAAGTATGAGCGTCCCAGCACTGCAGCGATACCTACTAGCTACCCTATCACAGAATATCGCTACGTTATGAAAATCGTAATGTTGGGATTGAACCGTGAATTGTACCCCAAATGTACTTCGAATTTGGATGGCGAGAAATATTTTCTACATTAAGCAATGAAACTACAATACACAGTGATGTGGTCAACGTATGATGTTGATCTAAGCTTAGAAGCCCGAAGGCGTAGGCTGAGGTTTAAATATTACATCCACGTTTGACCATGAATGATTTAGGTCCCACGGTCCCAAGGGGCGAGCCTATTGCCGTTACTGGGCACATCACCAGACTTCGGGTTGCAACTGAGTATTTGGAAAAACCCAGTAACACTTTTGCCCGACCCGGGAATCGAACCCGGGACCTCCGATCAGCAGTCGCATACGCTATCCACTGGACCACGGAGACAGTCTTTAGAAGTTTCCTGCAGTACTTTATTTGGGTTTTTTTAGAAACATACTAACGGTGCAAGATAGTAAATAACAAATAAGTCACTGTGACATCGACCTATTAGTAGACTTCGGGCTGCTACTGAGTATTCGGAAAAACCCAGTAACACTTTTGCCCGACCCGTGAATCTAACCCGGGACCTCCGATCTGCAGTCGCATACGCTATCCACTGGACCACGGAGGCAGTCTTTAGAAGTTTCCTGCAGTACTTTATTTGAGTTTTTTTAGAAACATACTAACGGTGCAAGATAGTAAATGACAAATAAGTCACTGTGACGTCGACCTATTATCCAGTGAAGCCAAATCTGAGCTGATATCTCAGTTCATGTACTTAAACTATATTTCTCCGTACTATGAAATAATATAATAATAATATTCTACCACATTCACACAACACCATCTAGTCACAAACTAAGCAGAAGCTTGTACTATGGGTACTAGATAATGGATAAACATACATATATATACTTTTTTTTGTAAATACTTACATATTAGGTATACATAGAAACATCCATGTTCATGCACACAAATGTTTGACTTGAGCGGAAATCGAACCTGCGACCTTCGGCGTAGCAGTCGCCTACTCTCCCGCGGCGCCAACCGGTCGTCAAATGAATGCACAATCATTTTTTTTGCAGTAAGGAAAAATAGTGTAAACGTTGACAATGCTATTATTTAACTTTGCGACAGGGCAATAAATTAACGTATATTGATTATAAGATTCTTTAAAAACACTTTATTTGTATAAAACTAAATGTTCGCTCTTTCATAGTACTAGCTTAGAGAAAACTTTTAACTACTATATAATTCTACCCCCTTTGAGTAAAATTATATAGTTGTTGAAAGTTTAAAAGAACAACATTAAAGGGAAGGAAATGTGAGTGGAATATTGGTCAACGAACATGCGAAACTACTTTTTCATCCATCAAAAAGAATTTCTACAGTTAGGGAATTTAAGCGGCCTTTTTCGGTTCGGCATACAATTTCGTCCTAAGCTTAAGTTAATCCTTTAGTCATAGTAACAGAAAATGTTATAGTAATTTGGACTAATGGCCATTTTCAATATTCGATCCATACATGGATTTTGAGATTTAGGTTCGTGTTTGACATATTTTGTATGGAGCTTATGTCAAAAACGAATCTAAAATCTACAGATCTATCTGTAGTTCGAATATGAATTCCGTAGTAAATCTCCGTAGTATTTCTCTATTCGATCAGAAATATTGAAATTTGAATATCTTCTTTCTATTTTCAAAACTATCTCTTTGGTGTTAAAGCTCAGAGGCCTAAAATATATCCAGTGGATAGAGCGGCCATTTTCAAACTTTTCTATTATATACGAGGGTCAAACTGAAAGTTCTTAGAACTGGCCACTTATAAACAATATAATAAAAAAAATATTCTAAAATTTGAAAATAGAACTCTTTGCCAATATTATTGAGTATATATTTCATTCATTTGTCATTTGTTTTACGATTTGGCGGCAAATTGAAAATTGTCTGTGTCACGTCAACATGAATTTAACACGAGAAAATTTTCGTGCAATGATTTTTTATGACTTTCGATGTCATTTAAGTCAACAAGAAAGTTATGATAGACTACGATTGGCCTTTCACGATGAAGCCCCATCTCGTGCGACTGTTTACAACTGGTTTAATGAGTTTAAACGTGGTCGCACTAATCTCACTGATGATGTACGTGAGGGACGGCCTTCTACGGCGACGACTGAAAATAACATCTGTGTTGTGCGGCGTATGATAGAGACTGACAAAAGAGTGACCTATCAGCAGATTCGGACAAGCTTAGGCATCGGTATGAGTCAAGTGCACAAAATCCTCCACGAACATTTAGCGGTCAGGAAGCTTTGCGCCCGGTGGATACCTCATAATTTGAATAAGGCTCAAAAACTCCATCGTGTGGATTGGTGCCGTAAAATGATTGAAAGATTTAACGGAGGTGACTCAAATGCTGTGTTCGACATACTAACAGGTGACGAAAGCTGGATTTACTGTTATGATCCTGAAACCAAAAGACAATCTGCTCAGTGGGTGTTTCCTTTCGAGGAGTTGCCAACTAAAGTGAAGAGAGATCGAAGTGCGGGAAAAAAAATGGTGGCCTCGTTCTTTGGAAGGATAGGTCATTTCGCAACAATTGTGTTAGAGGATCAAAAAACAGTTTCTGCAGAATGGTACACTACCAATTGTTTGCCACTTGTCTTGGAAAAAGTTCGAGAGAAACGACCTCGCAGTAGGATCCTCCTTCACCACGACAACGCCTCGTCGCACACCGCCAAGCGAACGATCGACTATTTGGCGACATCAAACGTTGAATTACTGGGTCACCCGCCGTATAGCCCCGACCTCGCGCCTTGTGATTTTTATTTATTTCCAAAAATTAAAGAAAAACTTAAAGGAAAGCGGTTTATGAATGCTGAAGAAGCGGTGGCTGCGTATCGCGATGCCATTGAAGAGACCCCTAAGGACGAGTGGGCAAAGTGCTTTTCCCAGTGGTTCCATCGCATGCAGCGGTGTATTGACGTCAATGGACAATATTTTGAAAAGATATAATAAAACTAATAACTGGCTAATGTAATCAGTTTTTGATTTTCTAAGAACTTTCAGTTTGACCCTCGTATGTACCTATTCATTCCTAATCCTGTCTATTCTTGTGACCCTCATTTCAGCTGAGTGGAGATATTTTTCATCGACGTATATCATCGGCGAGCATTGTAAACCGGACAATACCATAGGTCTTTACAATAGACTTAGATGAAGGAGTATTATTATTCTCAATTTTAGAACATGACTCAGCCTCATATTGTGATATTTCATTGGCTTAGAGGATTTTGAATGTTAAGTAGTCTAAGATCCTAAGCACATAATCCTAAATGACATTGCTCAAGTTGAAGCTCTCCTTACTATGCTTTCAGTTATTTTTAAAAAGTTAAAGGAACTTGGATTGATGGTATAATTTCATTATTTCAAGTTCCTTTACTTTCGTTGTTTGCGTCGCATAATAACTATTTACTTAAGTGAAGGTTTCGTTAAAAAACGCCCTTTACCAATCTATTCAATGGATGAAACGTTTTTATATTAAATCTAGTTGACTGTTTTATTATTTTATTTATAAATAGTCTAACTAGTTTGTATATTTTCTAAGCAGAATAAAAAAAAGTGTATAAATGTCGGCCATACGATGAAAGTAACCTATTTGTACGATACGTTTGGATAGGCATAATACAGTTTGTACTACACAATAAAATAATTGCTACGTTTTTCAGAAAATTATAATATTATGTTCTTTTAGAGACCGTTGTTGTATTTTTGTTATAGGTATGGGTCATTCTCAGCCGGCTCAAATAAGCGTGTCCGGGTCGAAATTCAGTACTAAATGGATAACTAACAACTTGATATTTTTTTCTATAATTGATAGGACTCTATATTAGGTGCCGCAAGTATTATTTTTTAAATAAAAAAAAGGCAAGGGAATAAAAAAAAAGAAAAACCTTGAAAATATTGACCTCAGTGCCGCGTCCGGCCCTCGGATTGCGGCGGAAACATTTTTTTTCTATTTTTCTACAATAAATGTCACTATTTTGCATGTCTTCACAAACAACCAGATAGTTATTTATTCAATGTATAATATTGCTACGTCATAATAGGCCATGCTAAACAAGTTACAACTGATTGTCTTGGCGTCCAAAGTTTAGAGTTGATATCAGTGGCGCGCACCGATCTGTTCATAAATCCTGTATTTTAGTGATTTCGAGACTATTTGCTAGAGTAGAACAAACAATTAGTAGTGCCGCGTCGGTGGTAAGGATAACACGTCTGTGCGTCTCCGTGCAACTATTTTATTAAGGTTCTTAGTCGTATTCGGTGGCTTGGTATCCTTAAAATTGATTTCGGTGAATTCATTTTATTCACAACTATTTGAATTAAAATTTTTAAACTATACTAAACGTGTGTCTTATGTTTATTCGATTCCAATATAAGAGATTGATATTAAAAAATCTTGTTACTTTTTAAAATATATAGGATTTTTCTAATTATTTTGATTTCAGTGGCATTGATTTAGGTGCTTTCGGTGGAAATAAGTGCACCGAAATCAAAGTTATAGGCACCGAAATACATTAGTTATTTATTTACATTTAAAGATTGTTTATTTAACTTTTTCATCACCTCTCATGATGTTTCAAACATTCTGGCATAATCACCAAAGAAGGGAGTAAAATCGGTGCAGCCAATTCTAATAAACCTCAAATTTTATCGAACATTCTGATTAAACCTGGTAGTAGCTATTCTGTTGACTTTGCTGATGACTTCTATGAAACCAAGCATCACCTGTCCCATACCTTAACAGACAGACGTTGAATTGCACGAAAATGATAGCTTCTGGACGCATGTGTCGTGAAAGAATTGCTCCGATAGTAATGAATGAAGTTACATTGTCTAACATTGACAGCAGTGACGAGGAATATAACATTTTTTTATTCAGGATTGAAAACTTGAATAAGTATAAAGTTTTTATAAGTTTTATTGTTGTTAATTTAATGCTTGTTGCTTAAAATACCTAAAAATATTTTGATTGTGCTACAACCAAAAGGCAACGTAATATTTTTAATACAATTACAAAATGGGGTAAAAGAAGATGTAGTGACAACCATTGAGAAAGGCATGTTAAGATGGTTTGGGCACATGGAGAGGATGGATGAGGAAATACTCACAAAGAAGATATATAAGGCAAATATGAAGGGGACAAGGCGAAGGGGAAGACCTAGGCAGACGTTCTATGACCAGATTGGAGACATCGTAAAAAAAGACAGTTCAGAAGTACCCTAAACAGCAGAGCATCCATGAGAAACTTCATAGAAGTGAATGAAGCAAGAGAGATATGTCAGGATCGTTGCAAATGGCGTTCCGTAGTCTCTGCCTACCCCTCCGGGAAACAGGCGTGAGTCTATCTATGTATGTACATATGTATGTACAATTATAAATACTATTAGTCAAATAAGTGCCTTCTAGATAATTGTTGATATTTTTGAAAGACTGATTTTAAGTGATTTTGTAATAATAAGTAAACTATTCTCTGTGATTAAGCTAAATCTCAATGAACAGTTCAGATTTGTTTAAATGCCTATATTGTCAGTTTTAGCGACTATTTACTACTTTTAATAAAAGTTAATGTAATAATTTAACGCTTCCTTCCAAAGTTGATTCTTGTAAAATTTCCTACATGTTAATAAATGGGGCTTTAGTCTTGATAAAATATAACGTTTTATTGTATAATTACCTAACCTGCAATCTTTACGTAGGTACCTAGTACGTATCATACGTATCTACGTGCATACTTGCTTAGTAGACAATATAGGGACATAAATAGTCTTCAGAATATAAATCATTTGATATGTTTGATTTCGGTGATATGAATATTGATTTCGGTGGACACTATTTCAAGAAAATTGAATTCCTACTTATCTATTTGGTCTATGTCATTCCCTCTACTACTAATATGTTTTAAATTAAATCTAGATTTGATATTTCATGCTAATAATGCCTAAATTAACAAAAACAGAATTGCCACCGAAGTCAACCAAATAATGAGTATCCTGATAATGACCCAAATGTTAGAACAAACCGTCTATGGAACAAACACAATCTTTACATTTACGACTGACAGATTTATTTTCCCAATGCTTATTAAAAATAGAACACACGATTGATCTATGGTCTCGTCTTCAAATTGTTATTTGCAGGTTTGCAAAGTAGGTATTTATACTTACAAATGTAGGTATCTCTATAATGCTATGCCAGTTCCGGGTACCCACTAAATATTCCGTGACAGTAATGTAAAATGTGACTAGGTAGTAAACCTTGTCCTAAAGTAATTTTGCGCGTAGTATTACTTCCATTAATTTGTGATTTAGTCGAAATTATACACAGGACAGAAATTGGTATTTCATAAAAATAATATACCTCATGTCTTTCAAATCTTTGATTACCATAAACGGAGAGTGCTTATATGTAATGGTGTGACTTCATTTGATTTCATGTCTGTAATAATCATGGAAGGGTAGATCGAAGCTCATAATCGTATCATAACGATTCATATATGACAATGTGATGGACCAATATAATAAGGGGCGAACCATTACAAGGAAACAACTCCAATCTCAGAAACTGAATATCTTCGATCGATATCTATAATGACTTATGTTTAATATCAACAGTAACCGGCATGAATATTAGAAAAAGATGAGTCCTTGTCTTGTCAGCCATCTTTGTCAAATATATGAATGGCATCATTGGCAAATGTGACTTGACAACGTGTCATTTTTGTCTTATAAATAGTTATCCTATTAAAAAAATTACAGTAAAATATATCGCAATACATTTGCTTACACTGAACTTATAGACAAAGTAATCTCTTCGTTAATTACCTACTGAATTATATTCTTAATTTCGAATGAGCTGTTGGACCTCTTTTAAATAAATAAACGTTACCATAAGATTATATTAAAATATAATAATATTTTAATATAATCTTATAATCTAGGCTATCTTATTATCTAAACAAAGGCATGATATTTATTTGTTGAATGCAACAAATAAATATCATGCCTTTGTTAAGCATGAACTAGCAAAAAGGCCTAACATTCATTTTTCTATAACTTTTATGGGAGTTACTGGAACAGGCGCAGATATGTGTTTGAAGCAGATCATGATTGCAAAGAACCCTCACATTAATAAAAGTATCACGTGTGTAACGTGCGACCAACTGCTATAGATACCGAGTAGTAGTGCCGTACGTAATACGAATATTCGTGAATATTTGCCGATACTTGCTCGCCGGGAACTTGCTACTTGTTATAATGTTGGAATATGTTTAACTAGATTTACTAGTTGTCCGTGTGGGGACGGATTAAGAATACGGAATGTCACCACCCCATATCATCCCGTGGGTGTCGTAAGAGCCGACAGAGGGAGAATATTATGCAGAGAACAGCACTGTAAGAGAAGGAAAACTTGATACAAACCCTATACCAACCCGTTTGGCCAGCGTGGTATAGTAGGCCAATTCCTCCTTTCAAAGGAGAGGCCTAGTCCAGCAGTGGACTGTTAAAGGCTGATGATGATGAGATTTACTAGCAGCAACTGAAAGTTACGCCATTTTTGTTGTATATATTTGTTTTGTGTATGTTGTAAAATGCTTACCTATAATTCAGTAAATTACATTTGCAGAAAGTTTAGCACCTAATCCGTGTTAGCACCTTCAGGATTTTATTGATAAACGAAACAAAATAATAGAGATCTCTTCGCAGTCTATTTAATGCAGATTCAATTGTTAATTGCAAAAACCTAACATGTAGATTTTGCATAGAATTTTAATATAATGTAGGCATATTCAAATTCCTAACGGCATAGTTAAACCTAAAACAAACTCCACTCTGTAATTTATTTCAACCCACTATGTCGGGCTAATACAGATTACCTATATATGGCCGTACGTGAATTATGAAAATGTTATAAACGTGCGTGTACGTGAGTTACAAACATGTTTGCCTCGTAAAAGTAACAGAGCGCCCTCACAGTTTGATGTTAAATACTTTTTAGTTAATTACGACACCCGTAACGGTTGAGTGAGCAATTTGGTGGGCGCCGTCGTTACGTCATGGCTCCTCTGTTTATCCGGGATCAAACTCTACATTACGACGAAATACTTTCACTCGTATAAAGTCACATATCGACGACTACACCCGATCGAACGCTTTAACATTCAAATCCATACACATAATAATAGTGCTACGTTTCCTTGCATTACCTTTGATTTGCCCCAAATTGAATGTGCTTATTAAACACAAGTAAGAACAATGTAAATTTCTATGCTCAAAACGTTTTACAGAACCACTTTTCCTTGTCAGAATAAGCTTTATACATTACCGAGCAATTGCGAAAATGAAATTGACTGCTACGCCGAAGGTCGCGGGTTCGATTCCCGCTCAAGTCAAACATTTGTGTGCATGAACATGGATGTTTGTCTTGGTCTGGGTGTTTCTATGTATAATATGTATGTATTTAAAAAAAAAAGTATATATGTATGTTTATTCATTATCTAGTACCCATAGTACAAGCTCTGCTTAGTTTGGGACTAGATGGTGTTGTGTAAATGTGGTAGAATATTATTATTATTATTATTAAATTCATATTTTTATGAAAATTACTTGACAGTTTAGCTATCATCGTACCACGAACACACCTGAGATTTGCACAAACCCAGCAGCTACGAAAAATTCTTCGTCCGGTTTTTATGTTGTCATTTGGACAAGCGGAAAGGTCCACTTTTTGCATTAGGGTTTTTCGTGCAAAATAATGTGACATTAATAAGTCTCACCTCCCTTAAAGGGAGACGTCACGTATGTATTTGGGTCAGCTCTTACATTCATGTCACTTTGATAAATAATTAGAGTTCTGTTACAAAAAACTACGGTGACCTCATGCAACTCAGACGTCGGACAGTTCATTAAGCATAAAATTCTTGAAAGTGATGTAATTTATCGTGGGTGTTTATAGTTTTTGTGTAATTACCTTTGGTTCTCACAGTCCCAAAAAGAAGCGAGTGTAGAATTCGTGGTCTGCGAATATGTGTCGCACTTGACCGCTTTTAATTTAAATTGGGAACCCGTACGAAACGTGACCTACTTATAATTCATGTACATTTACGACTAACCAACTTACAGAGTAAGCGAGTAAATTAATTTCGTCAGAACATGTTTGTAGGGAATTGAATTTTCTGCTAGTGTGAATGCAAACTCATAAAACACGAGATAATGAACCATATCAAATAATAAATTACACATTTAAAGGCACCTTTTGTGTATGTTCAACGAGGTAAGAGCGTAATTCTCACCTGTCATACAACCCGCATCTTAACTCTTGAATATAATAATCGTCAAGAAATCATACCGTGTTGTGAATCACGTCGTGGATGAGCAAAATCAAAACGAGAAAATAAGTAAAGTGTGTAGACGGTGAAATCGAAATGTTCACGGGAACATTTTCCTCCGAACATACGAACAGCCTTTATTTGCATTGTAGCGAAAATATTTAATCAGGCGTATAATCTTAGCGTTCCGTACGCTTTTGTGGTTTAAATGTACCCATCAGGGCTTGGCTCGGCATGCGTGTTCGCTCTGCGCACTGAACGCTAGACTGTTTGACGACCGCCGCCGTCTATTCTTTATTTTTATCCACATGTGTTTGTTTATGCAAAAAACAGGAATTCTTTGTAGTCATAGGTGTTATAAGTACACAACTTTATTCAAGCACATGACTTTTTAAAGACAGGGAAAATATGTGTGCTTTTTTGACAGCGTAAAGAGTATGTAGGTATAATTTATTAAAATCATCGTCATTATTATAATAACCTGTCCTGACTGATATACCATCGCAGTTCCCAATGCTTTAATAATACGGGACTTAGGGAAGATTTATTTATGCATATCAGAAGATAATGTTTATATATTCAGGAGTAAATGTGGGATTAAAAGTTTGAAAATTCGCAATATATAATGCAAATTCTAACTCTATGAAAATGCCGGCAACAGCTAATGATATAAATATTTCTAATGTATATTGTAGTCGTGTAGATAACTAAGATTCTTTTTTTGCTCTGGCAGCGAAATCACGAAGGTCTACCTTTCAACCGTTATCTATTCAATTGTCAGATAATTTGGATAGTTTGTGCCCACTATGAAACTAGCATAACCGTCAGATACCTCCACGGCTGCTAGGGTATTCAACGTAGCTCATTGCCATACATTATGTGAACCTTTCTAACTTTAGAATAAAAAGCTCAATATTACTCTAGGACTAAAGCGTTTGTATAAATTGAGATAGTCTGACCCCTATCACTCTAGGTTCTAATATTGTTATCGGCGAGCTGTAGATTTACGATGATTCTATTTCTAAGGATCGTGATTGTATGTTTATTGCTGTATGTAGCTTAAAGCTTTCGTAAGATGTTTTAGGTAAACGGATTCGGACTTGGAGCGCTGAATAAATGAACACTAAGATTCTATATATTAAAAAAGATCGTAACGTAATGATCATGTAATGTTCGCAAATAAACGAACCACTTCTAAGTTACATACTCGTTTAATGTAAGTATAACAACATTTTCATGATTTTGGCATCACATACTTTGGAAACATACACAACAAGAATACGTAAGAACAACTATTAGAAAAATTATACGTTGATTACAACACAAAATGGCGCAAGGGCGCGCCTGCCATAAAGTGTCACAAAGTATAAAGTGTAAAAGGTGTCAATCATTCGTACACTACAGTAGTCAGCGCTGCTGTTTATTCACAAAGAGTTCGTTTTATTTCACAAAGAGCCTCGTAACAGTAAAAAAAACTCCATCTTAGCGCTACACATTTGATATGGGAAACGTCTTTGTTTTAGAGCAACTTACTCTACAATACTAAAATCCGGAATGCTCCGGTAAATATTGACGAGAAATACAAGAAAGGAGTAGAACGCAACAAGAGAATAACCGTATTGTATAAATATATGCTTAGTTTATCAAACAAAGCTTTCTGCAGTTTCTATCATTATCATCATCATCAATCAATATAAACATTCTTTCGTTTACTGACACTGACAGACAATGCACAGCCCTAGCTACTGAGCGCAAGAAGCTGCAATTTGGTATGTGTGTTCCTTAAGAAGCGTAAGGGTTTTGTGCACCGATAAGGGATTGTCCAAAATTGCTACAGGTTCAAGCAAAAACGGGTAAATTAAAAAGGTAATATGCGGTTGTAGCTGGGGGCATCTTCTAGTTCTCATATAATTAAGAGCAGTAGCAGTTCCATCTCTCGGGATCAAACGCGCATACCTTGTTAACCTTGACTCGCGTGAGCTCGTCGCTACAGGACTTTGAGGACACCGCGGTGGTTTTAGTGAATAGGGCTCGAACGACTCTACGAGAGAGTTACACACACCTCCTTAGTCAGCCCTAAAATCAAATAGAGCAGAATAAAGATATCCCTGTTATTATCCCGGGACAAAATCTAAATATGTTGTGAACATTATTGAATATTATTATACCTGAACTAACGCAAACGCATGCAGACCATTGCATTGAAATCAGTCCAGCCATATATATCTATCTATAGTTCAGCGACCAACACATCGAATATAGATAACTTGAAAAAAATTGTTTGCAATTTTCTTTTGGCACTTTATGACATGATATTATACAAATAATAAAGCTGGTTCATTTCAGAGTTAAATACTTCACTTGTTAGTTCAAAGCAAATAAAACTACAACACGATTCAAAGACGACTAATCGCATGTACTACGTAATTCTACGTGTAAGTACACGTGGAATTATAATGATGATATATAGATGAAGCGATCGAATTCAAAAAGGAAAACAAAATTCTGAAAGTCAAGATTGATTTAGATTTCCATGGAGCACGGAGGATTTGTATGACGCCGCTTTTACCCAACGAACTATTGATCTATTTTAGATATAATCATTATTCCTATCATTTTGTGGGATAATGCGTAAAGGTATCATCATTATCATGGCAACCTTCTTCGTATAAGCCCACGGTTTGGGCGGTACTCTATTCTCTTTCATTAGGGTCTCGAGCCGCGCCGTCTTGTATTTAGATAAATGTAATAAAGTAAGTATCACTTCGTGTACGTAGTAAGCTCCATACAAAAGCCGAGTGCGCCTAATATATTATGCGTTATTCGGTTTCAATCTATCGATTTTACTTCGTCGTTGTTAGAAAGCGGGACTTTTGCGATTTTCCGCGCCATTAGTGATGTGACAAACGGCGGTTTGTACTCACGATGTCGTTTTCGTCTAAAACGACATTTCAAAGATCGAACATTCGTATTCGCTCTTTTTACTTCGATCAGATATCGC
The DNA here is from genome assembly GCA_944739405.2 of Euclidia mi. NCBI lineage: Eukaryota > Metazoa > Arthropoda > Insecta > Lepidoptera > Erebidae > Euclidia > Euclidia mi. The sequence continues at coordinate 74,472,883 of OX123183.2, read as the reverse complement.
AATTACATATCTTCGCAATCTCAAAACTTTTACGGATAATATCTGTGATAAATATGACGATGACTAATCTGTACTAAATAAAGCGTCCGCCAGTAGAATTTATTTTGCCGACGCGTAATTTAAATAAAACGAGCATCTGCCCGCCTCTGAAAAAAGTTTTATAAAAAGCTTTTAGAACGAACCTGCTGGTAATTGAAGACGCAAATGTTATTATTGAATAATAGAAGGGTCGTAAAGTCAATAAGCCTTTTTATTTCAACAGACGTGATTTAATTTTATTTGGTAATTTATATTCATTGAATATTCGTTATACTCATCATCATCATCATCATGTCAGCCTAGAGACGTCCACTGCTGGACATAGGCCTCCCCCAAGGTTCTCCACACAGACCGATTTTGAGCCGCCCGCATCCAACCGCTCCCCGCGATCTTAACTAGATCGTCGGTCCACCTTGCGTGAGGTCTACCCCTGCTGCGTCGTCCGGTACGTGGTCGTTCGTTATACTGTTTGCATTTTCACCAAAATAAACACATATTTATAAGTAATATACAAGAACCCAAGCTGTTTCCCGCGATTTCACCCGCGTCCTGAAGGAACTACTTCGCTTATCCGGTAAATTTATAGCCTAAGTTACTCCTTGGTACATCAGCTATCCGCCAGTGAACGTTCCGTCAAAATCGGTCCAGCCGTTCCAGAGATTAGCGAAAACAAACAGACACACAGACAAAAATTAAAAAGAAATGTAATTTCGCTATATTTACCGTCAATTATGCATTTAGTAAAAAGCGGTTATTTTAATGTTACAAACAGACACTCCAACTTTATTTATATGTATAAATTAAGCAAATAAATTTATTCATTCATTTGTTGTCTATCAGAAGATTTTCTTTTTTATCAAAAGGTTTTGTAAAATCTATGTAGGTGCATCCGTCAATAATAATGCAGCATTATACAGGTAAGCTTGACATTTAAGCCGTAATTACATAAATATATATACGCATCATATACCACGTATGAAATATTGGTTCGTTACCTTTTCACGGTTGTAGGTAAGTAAATATTTCACTACATCAAAGAATTCCAATATGTTTGGTTTGGTGGTTTAATATTGCCTCCACTAGGGAGATTTTCAAACGTCTGGAGCGTTTGAAAATCTCTCTCTCCCCCTCGTAGCCATTCGGTAAAGTAGTTTAGACGATTTGACGCTTGAAGGATTTTATAAACCAGCTAATGTCGAAATTAGTTCTGTTTCATTGCTTTTAGCGTTGCTCTATTAATATTATTAGTTAAATATCAATCTCGTTTTCTAACGTTTGTATACATACATTAATAATATCAACCGTATACATAAAATGTATTAACAAGACGACATAAAGTGATCTGGCAGGAATTTATTCACAATAGCGAAATATGGCAAGTTCTCGTGTCGGAGACCAACACTCACTTTGGGTCGCTGCGATGTCAAGAATTAATGAATGTACTTAAACTGTCCCACTGCTGAGTCTGTTCTCACTATGAGAACGGTCAGGCCATTGTCCACCACGCTGGCCAAGTGCGGGTTGGCAGACTGCACATGCCTTTCGAGAACTCCTCCTTTTTTCTTGTCGCTAAGCTAACGATAATTAACCATTTAATAAAATATGTATATACTAATTCTGAAAGTCAGCAATATGCGTTCTGGGTTTCCTCTGCGTGGTAGGCAGAGGCAGATAGTTCTTGCCTCTAGGCTATCGCTGCTTTTGTTTAATATTTGAATATTATTCTAATATCTTTTCTTACAAATTGCAATAATACTAGCAGAAAAATTGTACACAATCTCCTTTATTTTTATAAAACAGAGTCTTGCTATGAACACCGGAGAACCGACATTCGCCACAGTGCCTGACACACTATTATATATCAGAGCTTACTACACAAGTCTAGATAAGCAGAATGATTCTCTAGATTAATATCATAAGTCCCATGGATCTTTAAAAGCTCTTTTTGAAATTCTTCTGTACCAATGCATGACATAATCCTTATCTGTATTTACAAAATTCTTACGTTGCTGACTGACTGACAGACATCGCACGCACAGCCAAAACAATTAGGTGCAGGCAGCTGAAATTTCGCAAGTACATGCCTTGGCGACTGTAGGGGTGCACTAAAAAGGAATTCCCCACAATTAACCCGGGATCAGGCAGAAAATATTAACTTAAAATGTAATGTGCGTGGCGGAACTGCGGGCATCCTCTAGTATTTTATAAAAAGAAGCCCTATCGCTTGTGCATGTTTGTATGTTTACTCGCGATAAATTATAAAAAGACTACGGTAATTAGCCCGATGCGTATCAGCGTTCTTACTACACTTATTTTTGAGGTTTAACTGTGAATGATATGAATGAAAAAATGAAATATGAATGAGCCAGTCTAGTTTTTTTATGTAATTTTTACTCTCCATAAATAGTTGAATCTGATCAAATTAGTTGAGGTTTTGTAGGACTTGAAACTTTCTAAGCTATGAAAACTGTATTTCAGAACTTAGAAGGTACCTTTAAAACTCGAAATTGCTGGCAATGTATCAACCAAATTTCGAGTAGGTATAAGCTGGAAGTGAGAATCAGTTTTGTATATTTGTCTTTCACTATTTGTATAATTTCTAATGTAAACATTACAGCAACAGCGGAATGATGAGGTTGACTCAAGATCGTTCCATTTGAAGAGCCTTGCTATGTCCAGCAGTGGACGTTTTTCAGCTGATATGATGATGAAATATTATAGAAAATGAATTTTGAACAATTAATTATGCAAGATAGAATATTAACAGTAGTAGTAAATTATTAATTATTCTATCTCGCATTTTATAGCATGAACACCACCAGTATCATTTTCAATCTACGTATCTATAGTCTCAAGAATCTGGAAGTATTATTTATACATATACGTACTGTTCCGTTGGGTGACGGATTAAGAATACGGAATGTTACCACCCCATATCATCCCATGGGTGTCGTAAGAGCCGACAGAGGGAGCATATTATACAGTGAACAGCACTGTAAGAGAAGGAAAACTTGATAAACCCTATACCAACCCGTTTGGCCAGCGTGGTATAGTAGGCCAATTCCTCCTTTCAACGGAGAGGACTAGTCCAGCAGTGGACTGTTTAAGGCTGATGATGATGATGATGGTACTGCACAAGTAATGCGCTTATGAGCTTTATGAAATAAGTGATGTTCTTTACGCGACTTTTGTAGATCTCTGGTCTGCTATGTACCGCAATATTATTATCCTTATTTCGCCGGGTTTAATATGAATTTGTTTGAATTACGTGTAATAAAACGGTGTTTACTGTGCACATTTTGTTACACGAAGCCGTAATATAACTAACTGGAGCAAATCAGAATAACTTAAGTGCCAATAATGTAGTTATTTAGTGTTACACATTGAGGTTTAACCATCATATGAACTAAATACATTATTAATAAAATACAAATATCTATCCATATTATTATAAAATTAAGTTCTTCTACCGTCTATAAACAAGCGATAAACTCGAAAACCGGTGCATAAATGTTTGTACTGTTTTCACCAATTCGTGAAGATGGTTTAGGTGTCACATTCAAGCCGCGGCCGAAATCTAGTTTCTTAAGAGAAAGCGTTTGTTTTAGTGAAACATGCCAACAGTTTAACGAACAATATATGTATATAGGTTACCAAATAAGTCACGTCTGCTTGAAACAAAGAGCTTATTGACTTTACAACCCTTTTATTATTGAATAATAACATTTGCGTCTTCATTTATTAACAATGTTCATGTATTTGTAACAAAGTTATTTATATTATTTCGAAGAAACTTTAAGTGTTAACAAATAGTGCTATAGCTGAAAGACGTTGCAACTCTCAAGTTGAATCTGCAAAACAACTATTTCAGAAATGTATCATACTTCATCATCGGCCCTTTATCCAGTCCCACGGGCCTCTTCCCATTATGAGAAGGGTAAGGCCATAGTCCACTACGCTGGCCAAATGTGGGTTGGCAGACTTCACATGTCTTTCGAGAACATTATGGAGAACTCACGGACATGCAAGTTTCCTCACGATGTTTTCCTTAACCGTTTAGCAAGCGATAATTAACAATTTAATACGCACATAACTCCGAAAAGTCAATGGTGCGCGCCGTGATGGAATAGTTTATAAACAATTTGGCGTACTTAATAATTCATTTAAGTTAAATAATGGAAAAATGTCAAATGTAATTGTAAAATGTCAACTTACAAATATATAACAAGTATCTCCGCATATTTTAATAGAACCGCCCAGTGGCCTTTGCCTTTTAAAAAGCTCCACAAATCTGTTTTGCGATGCTGGGAGTAACTTATAGCTTAGCGCAGCAAACGTAAGTAGTTTAACTGAAAAATAATATTAGTACTAACTTTAGAGATTTTCTAGATTTACGTCACTTGGTTGTCTTTGCGTCGGTATAAAGAAGTCCTCGGGATAAAGTAAATATAAATAAGAAATCTAGTAGAGTTCAGCACAGTAATGTACGTAGTATCGCCTATCCTTATTTGGTACCGATCGCTGTTAGTTGTGTTACGCCATCTATCGGAGAATGGGGGTACTAGCAGAGATTGAATGTATCGGTGGTTTAAAGGTAATTCAGCTACTCTGTACTAGATGGCGGTTGCTGTATCAAGCATCGGACTGTTCGCGATTATTCGACAGTTTTGTGGAAGCGTCTCGAAAAGTCTAGTGATGTTATCCGGCCAGTATAAATAGAGAGCGAGCGAACGGACCGGACAGTTCAATTGAATACGGAAAGCGATCAACAAGAAGCGAAGAAATAAGTCGGAAGTGTTTAGCGTTGTTCTAGTGGTGTGGAATAGTGTGTTTTATTAGTGAAGTGAAAATTAAGTGTGTGTATCTAGTGTTATTGTGTTAGAGAATAAAGTTCAATTTAAGTGGCATAGTGAGCTATAATTTATCGTCGAACCCCGGCTCGTAACAAATTGGTGTCAGAAGAAAGGGATAAATTATGCCGGTTATGCCGAAGGAAGAAACTGAAGGTGTGCGTACCAGGAACCAGCGCCAGCAAGACCTGGACCAGAGACGCTTCGGAGACGTTCCTTCTCCATCGTCTGATGGATCAGGCAACTCCGCGGCTGCAGAGGAGCCTGCAAGCGCACACTCCATGGCGGTGCCCGACATCGCGGCTCTGATGGCGTTCATGCAGGAGCAGGCCCGCCGTCAAGAGGAGCATGCACGCCGCCTGGAGGAACAGCTACAGCGCGACAAGGAGGAGCAGGCTCGCCGTCAAGAGGAGCACGCGCGCCGCCTGGAGGAACAACTACAGCGCGACAAGGAGGAGCAGGCCCGCCGTTTGGAGGAACAGCTGGTGGTGATGAAAGACCTCAGCGCCGCTGTAGGGAAGGACCTGAAGGTGGTAAAGGAGGAGCTCCAGCAGCACGAGGCTCGTATCAGCGACGTGAAGAAGCTCGTACACGACCAGCTTGAGACTCGCGTCGCCTCTATAGAGAAGCGTGTACACGACCATCACGAGACCTGTGTCGCTGAAGTGGAGAGGAGATTGCGTGGGCTCGGATCCAACGAAGTGACATCTGCGACTGTAGTGCCCTCACCTCGTGGGTTTAAGGTTCCACCATTTGATGGCTCGTCATCATGGTCTGCATACAAGATCCAGTTTGAGGCTGTGATGCGATCGAATGGGTGGACCAAAGAACAGGCCTTAACCGCCCTAACCTTGGGCCTTCGCGACCGGGCCTTGACAGTGTTGGAGGCACTCGGACAAGACGTCACCTACGAGAAGCTTCTTGAGGCGCTGGAGGCGAGGTACGGAGACGCGCACCTCGAACATGTGTATCGTGCTCAGCTGAAGGACAGGACGCAACGCACCGGAGAAACTCTGCAGCAGTGGGCTCTAGAGGTGGAAAAGCTGGTCAGGAAGGCATACCAGTCGTCCCCTGCGCTTATTGATGGGAACCTCGTACAGGCGTTTACGGATGGGATCCGGGACCTGGAGGTAAGAGCAGCAGTGAGGCTTGGGCACTTCAAGGACCTCAAGGATGCCTTAGCCCACGCTCTGGAGGTGGAAGCAGTGCGACGCGACGACCGAGGTCACCGCATCAGGGAAGTTGTGTCGTCACCACGGTGCTACAACTGCGGGGAAAGAGGCCATATCCGCTTGAGCTGCCCAAAGCGTAAGCGGCACGTTGGTACCCTGTCTCCACCAAAAGGGTCACCTGACGTACCTGTCTGGCGGCGAGAGCCACGTAGCGCAGATGCTCTGACGCGTAGGCCTTACCCCGACCAATGCAAACACTGTGCAAGACAAGAAGCGAAGCCGGCAGCGCTAGTGAGAATGTTGAAGACGGATCTGAGCGACGGATGGAAAGAAGCTTTGCAGCATGCTCAGCAAGAAGACAAGGACGTACAGCCGATTCTCAAATGGAAGAAATCAGGCGCTCCTAGGCCCAAATGGAGTGATATCGCAGCAATGAGCCCTGTCACCAAGAGTTATTGGGCACAGTGGGAAAGCTTGGTCGTCCAGGATGGAGTTCTGTGCCGCAAATGGGAAAACGCTCGCGGTAACCAGTGCCATTTGCAAATGGTAGTGCCCAAAACTAAGGTGCCGGAAGTACTACGGCTCTATCACAATAGTGCTTCGGGAGGTCACATGGGTGTTAAGAAGACGCTTACTAAGGTCCGAGAGCGGTTTTATTGGCTCCACTGTCGGAATGACGTCGAGGATTGGTGCCGCAAATGCACAAGTTGTGCGGCTGTGAAGGGGCCACATACTCGTAGCAGAGGTGCATTCAAGGTGTGCAATATAGGAGCTCCATGGGGGTCGGGACGGCGGATGTCTGGGAGGATGAGGACTCGCTGCGACCGGAGGGCGAACAACAAGGGCTTCGATGAGGGGTCATTGGTGTGGCTTCATAACCCAGTACGAAGCAAAGGAAAATCGCCTAAGTTACAAGCCAGATGGGACGGGCCATATCGCATAATTACCAGGATGAACGACGTCACCTATCGAATCCAGAAGGAGTCGCGAGGTGCACCGAAGATTGTTCATGTGGACCGGTTGGCTCGTTACCATGGGTCCAACGATGTTCGAGACGAACACGTTTAAGAGGGGGGCAGTGTTACGCCATCTATCGGAGAATGGGGGTACTAGCAGAGATTGAATGTATCAGTGGTTTAAAGGTAATTCAGCTACTCTGTACTAGATGGCGGTTGCTGTATCAAGCATCGGACTGTTCGCGATTATTCGACAGTTTTGTGGAAGCGTCTCGAAAAGTCTAGTGATGTTATCCGGCCAGTATAAATAGAGAGCGAGCGAACGGACCGGACAGTTCAATTGAATACGGAAAGCGATCAACAAGAAGCGAAGAAATAAGTCGGAAGTGTTTAGCGTTGTTCTAGTGGTGTGGAATAGTGTGTTTTATTAGTGAAGTGAAAATTAAGTGTGTGTATCTAGTGTTATTGTGTTAGAGAATAAAGTTCAATTTAAGTGGCATAGTGAGCTATAATTTATCGTCGAACCCCGGCTCGTAACAGTTGTATTATAACTTGTATTCTGTAGCACACTGATAGTACAAAAATAGATTTAGAAGTGTAATTTTTTTAATATATTTTGCATGTAACGGAAAACCTTATCCTAACCTAAGTGTTATACTAAAGTCAAAGTGGCCTAAATTGCTTTTTATTTTTTTTATGTGAAGGTCCAACAGCTTATTCCAATTTGACCAAATTATTATAAAAAACACGTAACACACTGAACCAAACTACAATATGCATATGACAGATAGCGGAGACTATTAAACGGCGCAAATACTTAAACCTAGTAGGGGACTATACATATATACACCGCTATTTTTTAATTAGTACAAAAACTTTAAGGACAGATTAGCGAAGATATTATTATCATATATGTGACGTAAGAATTTCATAATATCAATAAAGAGCAAAGTTATTATCATTTGTTTATTGTAGAAAATCTCACTTAAATCATAGTCATATTTTACAATCCATTCACTAATTCATTGATAATATTCTTCTCTATATCTGTTCTATATCTATCGCACTTATGATGTAGGTAGCCATAGAAAATAAAATGAAGAAAAATAATAAATGTAGGTAGTTATTTTTTATTTTGTTAATTCTACCCTCTCCTTCATACTTCATTCGGGCTTAGGACCGGTAAAATTTATCGTTTAACAAGTAATTAAATACGGAGGTATGTAATTAGAAAGCAAACAAATATCAAAATAAAAGAAGGTGTTCTATACTAAAAGAAAAGAGTAATTTTGGCGTATTTATGAAGTTAGAATCATCTGCTATTTACAAATATTATTTTATCATCATCATGTCAGCCTAGAGACGTCCACTGCTGGACATAGGCCTTCCTCAAGGTGTGTGGAGAACACAGACCGATTTGGAGCCGCCCGCATCACATTATTATTTACTTAAGTACGTATTATTTACTTAACTTACAAGTATTTCCATTGTCCTTCGAAATGTCCACCACCGTTGTCAAAAGCATCCAATATGCACTGTTTTAATTGTTTGACACTGACCGGATCACTTTTGTACACTCACTATAAGATGTCCATGGGTACACAGCTGCACTCGCGATTTTTCCACTCAAAAAGTACGCATGAAGCATAGCTACATACTCCCGTGTTATGAACTGATATGATAGGCCATCGCGTCGGGCAAACGTAGACAAACAATTAACTTTTGCAACGAAATTAGATACGCTCACTTTCGCTAGCAATTTAGTACTGTTTGTCGCATCGTCGGGGCGTGGAGCAGGCGCAGAGGGGTGGGGGAGGGGAATTTATCAATGGTTCATTTTACTATGATACTCGTAGTACTCGGGTCGGTCATAGTATTAGTATTGCATTTACCAATTATCACGTATTTTTGTGGACAGTTTTGAGACAGTTTTGGGACTTAGTGTTTTTATTTTTTAACTACATAAATATGATCAGTTAAAGATACTTAGTGCTGTGTTAAATTTTTTGTACTAATTAAAAAATAGCGGTGTATATATATTTGAGCTATTTGGTGTCGAAACCTTGGGGTCGAAATGACCATATCTCTTAAAGACACTGGCCGACGCCTCGCGTGACTAGAAGACTGAACTATATTTAGCGCAAAAGATCAGCATTGCCATACAATGCCACACTTATTACATCATCGGCTGTCAGCCAGGCAAAGTGCTGTCAAAATTGGTCCAGGTCTTTTGGAATGAGGGTGTTTGAATTTTTTCTGCCACCAGACGTCGTGTCATATGCGTCAGGTCCAAACGTGTACAGATGCGTACACACACATGAAACAAACAAACACAGATGTGCAAAGTTAAAGGCGCTTTGACACATTTGACAGTTTTCTGGACCTGACGTCTCAGTGCTGCCGCCTATTTATTTATTTATTTATAAGGTTAACCAACAATTGTTTACACAATACATTTCAGCTAATTAGTGTCATACATTTACACTTGTAACAATTATTTACTGGCTAACACCACATGCACTAATATAAGTTAATTATGTTACGAATTTAGAACATTAAACAATAATAGATAATAAATACATTAAAATACTCGTTCATTTAGCTATGAAATTAAACGTGAAAATTTAATGAGTGACATAATAATAACTAATTCCAAAAGTAATAAGATAAAAATTAAAATCAAACAATATAAAATTAAATTCAAAGAATATAAAAATAAAATCAAACAATATAAAATTAAATAACGGATAAAAGAATCTTAAACAATTGACAGAAATCGAAAAATATATTAAAAATAAGATTCATTTCATGCATACGTCTGTTGCTGCGGCCTTAATGATTTTGCCTAAACCATCGAAGTGTATGTCTACTAAGTCACTACAACTATTCATTTCTATGCAGTCTTGGCATGGCCTAGTGGCCATAATTTCAGAAAACCCTCATTGGCTAGCTCAAATAAAAAAACGGACAGACAGACAGAGAAAGGCAAGTGAAAATAATATTTTTTTAAGTATATATTATATATTATAGACACGGCGTGACATAGGTCGCTTTCAAATTCATTTAAGTAGTAAAACTGTTTTTAGAATTAGAGATGTATTAAAACCTCATTTATTTGTCTTTGATACTAGAGGGCGTATATTATCTACTCAAAGTGCCATAAAGACTGAATAGTTTCCCTTTGGACGAATTTCAATCACAGTAAGGTTTCCGTGTCTTGGCGGCTTATGGCACCAAATTATCGCGCGCGGCCAATATGTCGGGTGTCAAATAATGTTACTCAGAATTAAGTGACAATGTTCTTGTTCCGATAGTTCAATGTGCACTCATATAGGATTTTGATAACTACGAGAGTATATTTATTTATTTCTTAAGGAGCAACAAACTGTTACACTATTTTATCCGTATCCATATAATATATAATCCTTTTGCGTCACAGACTGGTTGACAGACAACGAACAGCCAAATCTACTGGGTACTAGAAGCTGAAGTTCATCATGAATGTTCCTTCAGGACCGTAAGGATGCACTAAGAAGGGTTTGCCTGAAATTACCACACCCAAGGGATCGGACAGACATGGTTTAATTAAAAGAAAATGTGCGCGCGTAGCTGTGGTATCCTCTAGTTAGTGTAGCATTACAATGGCAATGAAGAGCATAACATATCACATATATCTATCTCACAGAGATCTGTTACAAATTGTTAATATGATGTACCTAGAATCAGTAATTTTAACGGCGATAGGGCATTAAGAAAACGTATACCTTATGTATTAAATAGTTTGCCTGTGGACATCAGGAGAGAAAAAAATAAATTCAAAAGAAAGTTAAAAAAATCTTATTAGTTTGTATAGAACGTAAATATAATCAATAATATTTTATACTAACTACATATATACATAATAATAATGACATAAAACCATAACTATTTCTCTATTACTTAAGCACTAGAATGAGACTCAACTGAGTCCACAGTCAAACTGTTCAACACAGTTTTGTGGACCTTTATGGATTGTATTCTTTATTTAATAATTCATCTGATACCGTGCTTCGGAGGGCACGTAAAGCTGTCGGTCCCGGCTCTTGTCTAAGGATAAGGGGCGTTAGGCCATGTCGGAGGCCTTCGGGCGGTCTGAAAACTCCGACACCAGAGTTCGCCACACACTCACACGAAAAACAAAACAAACAAAACAATAATTGAAATAAATAATAAAAATAATCTATAACTATAAACAATATAAGATAATGTACGCCGTTATCTACGTTATAATATTGATGCGATCATAACATTAATTATTTAATTGTTAAAGTAATTAATTAAAGAATACTAAATCTAAATAATCTTTTAGGATCTCTATGGGATCATTGCGAAATTTAGTAACAGACAAAGCGATATACTTAGTGATAAAAAAATCTTTTACTTAATTTCTTGTAAGTCATTATGAGAAAATGCAAAGATACAGAACTGGGTAACTACCGAATCACTGAAATGTTGTTTCTTAATCGGTCTAACTTGGTGTAATTATAAATAGTAATGTGAAACTTTAAAGAGATCCCGGGAAGAACATGATGTTTATAACGAGAGCTGGTTCAAAGTTGCGCGTAGTAAGTGAATAACATTTTGGAGAGGTTAAGTAGTAAGGCAGAACTAAATTATCTATAAACGGAATACACAAAATAGCCTTTAACAGAAAATAAAATATCTAGGACTCTCATTGATTTTCTGACAACGCTCTACTAATATCCCAAAAACATGCATACAAATTTATTTCGACTACCATTACTATATGACTTACATTACATTTGGGGTAGGGTTAGATATAAGATGACATTGGCACATAGTCACATGTTACCCAAATTCGTAGGCTAAAACGAGCTGAGTGAATTACGCCAGTATTGTTAATATTTATAACGAAATTACTAGCATGCCATAAGCACGCCTATGTAAGTAAGTAAGTTTAAGTAAGTACCTATTAAGTTTAACTGGATTAGGTAGAATACAGCTATTATATTAAGACACTTTGGCATTTCATCGCGCGTGTACAAAGACGTCGCGACGTCACAGTGTCTAAATGTGTTCGTATAATTTGGTCGTAGTGTGGAGCGTAAAAGCCACCTAAGGGGCTCAAGGGAGCCGCAGAGCCCGGCGCCGGAAGGACGTGCCGTAGCACAGCCCGCTACCGGTGGCGGCCGCCATCGTCACTTCCGCCACACTGAGGGGAATTATTTTAACGCCAGTACGAGCTTATTCCAGCTCCCACTCAGCGATTACATTAAGGGCTTTTGATGCAAAGTTTTTTTTATTGCAACATGTGCGAATAGCGATGCTCAGCTTCACAGTTATGAATAGACTCCGGCTAAATTAACGAGTTGCGTTCCGAACGGTACGTATCGGTTCGCAGAGCATCATGCTTATAGCTTCGTACATTATATTGTGTATATTTTTCACTTCGTTACGTTTTCAAAAGTAAAATAAAAGTTTTGGGTGTATTTTGAGCATATAATTCAAAGGCTGTTGATATTTTATCTCAATCAATGTGTCCGCTAGTATTGACGTTGTATACGCCAGCTAAGACTAAATGTAAGTAATTTAATATAATGTTGTGTAAAATTACTATGCTTACCACCAGGGGATACAGTTCTCAATCTATGTTTGAGTATGAATTAATGCAGTTTGATATTAAAAGAGTCACTATTTTATAACTATTTACAGCAAGCCATTTTTCTTAATTAAGTCGCTTTAAAGGAAAGTTGCGCTCTTAAGTGCAACATAATTATTCAATTTGTATTTGCAAACAATTAAAGGCAGTCTTAAGTACTTTCCGTTCGGTAAGTTGCTAAAACTTCATCTCGTTTCTCTTAATGAAATTACGTCTAACCGTTTAAAATAATAAAATAAATAAAGTTACAAAACCTTCGCATTTGTATAATTTATGTCGTATATGCTTCCATCGGAGATTTAAGAAGCGCTTTAATTATTTACTAGAGGATGCCCGCAGATTTTTTATTTAACCGTTTCTGCCCGATCATGCAGCAATTTTGGGTGCACCCTTCCTAGTGCACCACTAAAGTCCCGAAGGAACACACATGCCAAACTTCAGCTTCTTGCGCCCAGTAGTTTCGGCCGAGCATTGTCTGTCAGCCAGTTATTAACGCATGAATTCTATAAAATTATGCAGATCATGTGCTACTTGAAAAAAGATGCTTATTATTAATTTAAAAATACGGATGGCGTATAAAATGATGACTTTTTACCTCCGTCAAGTATCTGTGGATTCTTTTTTTCCTTTTCATTGTGAGTTGCGTCGTTCTTTAGACATAATACGGATGTTAAGTGTCTATATGGTTTCGTGTTCTTCCCAGTAGAATTCTGCTTTATCTGCTTTTTTCGTATCGACTGGGCTAGATTCTGTGTATTATAAGAGTCTTAGCGTCAAGAAAATCTTGTGCTGATTCATACGTGAGGTGAGAAAGAATCGTGGACAAACACTTGTTTTTATACTTACTTTATTCTTGTGGGGTATAATAAGGACCGAGTTTTGACCCACATGTACACAAAGAGTGAATTTTCTTGACCAACATACTTTGTGTATTATAATATTCTGTAAGAGAAGACAATTCAACTAATTAACGACTATGAATTATGACAATAATTTATTTCACAATTCCTAAGAACCTATCTTTTCTTTCAGTTTTACGTTATCGATTTTCGAAGAGATTCTAGCAACATCTTCTTTCGCCAAAATGGTCTCGGAAGTTGAGTCGTAAAAAGGCTCAACCACTTAGGTACTCGTACTATTTCATCATAGATATTGAATTCGGTGAGACTAAGACAGGAAGAATAATTTGATGACTTATATTTTCCAAGTTTATAACAAACTTACTTGAAAAATTATGTCCATAGTTGAACTTTTAACTCTAATAATGATAAAATAACTGTTAAAAATGAAGATCTTTTAGTTAACACTAACAAAGAAAACGATGTATATAAAATCAAAAGGGCTTCTCCCGACTTTTATTTCCTTTGTTTGGCGACAATGTATTCGGATCATTAAATTTTGGCAATTACAGTTCCTTCCTTCATTCTCACATCGAAACCAAAAGAAAACGTATCTTCGTTGTAGGTAAGGAATTACCTTTATTAGGTAAAAATCGTCGTGTCTGTGTTTACTTGGTACACGCCATTACAACAATAAACAAGCGAGTCAGTTAAATACAAGCGAAGCCTAACAGGAAGAAGACCGATTGTGTTCATGACTCGAATTTTGTATGTACTAGGGATTTATGTACTGTACATTTATTTAATTGTGGAATTACGTTTACGTCGCTATTAACAGTTGGTCTCTTAATGTTCTGAATTTAAATTGGGAATTGAAAATGCGTATAGGATTTGCCTCGTGGCCGTATGCATGGAGGCGTTGACTTTATTGAATGGAAATATTTTGTCCAAAGAAATTTGCAAAATAAATAGAAATAATAATCAATTGTAATCGGTTACGACCGTAACAGATTATATTTGCTTAGAAAATTAAATGAAGTTTATACAAGTGGCCCAAGTCTCTTTTTTTATATGACATTGATATTATAATTTGAATGGACTTAAAAGCGGTATTCTGATAACCTAATGTCACTATCGTATAATTTAAAATAAACAGTTCGTCGTTGACACATATTTTGACACTTGTTTCAATTTATGATCACGTTACTATTTCATCCAATTACAGAAGAATACGATTTTTGTGACGTAAGTATGACACTGACATAATATCGAAACTGTATTTATTTAGGAGAATTGGGCCCCAGATATACGAACAATCAAGTTACTAAAAGGCTTCAATTTATTTATTTAAATAAAAAGATATAATTGTACTGTTTGTTATCTTAAAATAATTACAGTCGGTAAGTTTTATGGTTCCTTATACTAGTTTTATAATCATTGAATTGTAAATTACCGATTGCCCCGTGCCTCGGAGAGCACCTTATAAATAAACTAGCACTAGTCTAAACCATGGAATATCGGTATCCTTTCGAGTTGCGGAGGTCAGACAGACATTCGCTCTGTGGAAAAGCTAATATTCAGCCAAATCCAGTTAGACTAGTAGGCGGACCCCAGGTTAAAACTGAGATAACGCTAGGAGGATGATGATAATGCTTTTATAACCAAAAGCCATTTTTAAGAATTTAACAGTCTGTTACGGGTAACATTGCAATCGACTGAGTCAATTTTGCAAAAACTTTTAAAAGGAGGTTTATGACATTATAAGATACGTAATTTTTTGCTTTATATAATTATTATGTTTAATATTTTGCTAAATCACAAAAATCTTTAGTAGGAGAGCTTTAGTAAATAGTCAAATAATTCTTCACGTACACGATACACGCACAAATCAGCGCACTGGTTTAAGCGGTTGCCTTGCCTTTTTTTAAAGGGTGGATTTTGTTGGGCCTGATTCCCACACGTGACAACGCTTTGTATGGTCAAAAAAATATTGTTGATGATCATATGTTGGTTGATTGTTTGTAAGGTTCCTCGTGGCATAAAATAATCCTAGAGCACGATTATCGAAAAGAAAGAAAATAGCTACTAGCACTTTTATTTAGGTTAATATGTATCTACCATTTTCTTAAGTTTAACGTATTTTAAAGATACTCAACATGTTAATACGTTTTCAACTTATTGCAAGCGGTTGCCTTGCCTTTTTGTAAAGGGTGGATGTTGTTGGGCCTGATTCCCACACGTGACAACGCTTTGTATGGTCAAAAAATATTGTTGATGATCATATGTGCGTCCCTTGGTTGATTGTTTGTAAGGTTCCTCGTGGCATAAAATAATCCTAAAGCGCGATTATCGAAAAGAAAGAAAATAGCTACTAGCACTTTTATTTCGGTTAATATGTATTTCCCATTTTCTTAAGTTTAACGTATTTTAAAGATACTTAACATGTTATTACGTTTTCAACTTATTGCAATAGAAAAAAAAGAACAAAATGCTCCACCATTAGTGTGTTCTAGTAGCGAACTGTATTTACTTAGTCATAAATGGCTTACTTTACCGCTTGTCCGCGAGTGACGGCGCGTTGCTGTGTGCCTGTTGACGGCGTAATTTCACATCGTTACTCACACATTTACACGTCAAGCTTACACATTCATGCAGTGACTGGCTGAGATTAAATTTGTATGTGGTTCGGCTTACACCGAAACCGTAGGGTTCTAGGCGACTTGGGAAGGATTAATCGACTGTATTAGGGCGAGTTCTGGGTCGCCTAGAAAGGAATAAGGGAAGAGGAGATGGATACGGGAGGAGGTGATTGAGTGGGTATAGGATATTTCAAGGATGGAAGGCACTTACCTTATACAGCCTTCTTCGTTTCTTTTCCTCCTGGTGGTTTCGTGATGCAGCTGCTTGTTTTCACTTCACTCACGAGCGGGTTTTCCTTGGTGGAAGCGGTAAATCACATACAACGGTGCGGCGCGGAGCGGTGTCGAGACGGCGTTCTTAGCGAGCGGAATGTTCTAGACTGTCACTCGCGTCCACGATCGCGTCGACGAATCGGGCGAAGGCAGTGCCTCCTCCAGGGAGAGGGAAAGAGAGAGACGGAAATATGATATCGCTCGCACTAGACAAGCGTGGAACGATCCATGTTGATGCGATTAGTTATATATAGGAAGGTAGATGGCGCTACCATATCCCCCCGGCCCTAAAGGGTTGCCTTTAAAAAAAATAGAATTGAACTTAGCTATGTTGGGTGTACTACCGCATAACCCATCAATAGGCTAAGACAGCGATATGACAATAAAATTAATCTAAATTAACTTTAGCGAAAGCTACAAACGCAATAATAGCGAAAACTACTAACTAAATACTTAAACTAAGAGGTAAGTCCAACTTCAGGCTAGATCTCACTGAGTTGGAAGCGGACAGAGACGTACAACAGGGCGCACGTAACTCCCCTTGGCGGTTTTTATGGTAACAACGCGAGTTGTACCGTCCTTGGAAGTATGCAATTTCTCTACGATGGCTAACGGCCATGAAAGCGGCGGAGCATTATCATGTATTATGACGACCAACGTACCCTCCTGTATAGGGGATGCAGGACTATTCCACTTGGATCTAGCCTGAAGCTGGTGTAGATATTCCGCACGCCAGCGCCGCCAGAACGACTGCACGAGTTTATCCAGCAGAGTATGTCTCTGGAGCAAGCTTGAAGAGTCTGCTTCAGGAGCCGGAAATGACGATAATGGCACTGTGTTCAGAAAATGTGCAGGGCTTAACGCGGATGGTTCTGCAGGGTCACTACTCAATGCCGTGAGCGGACGCGAGTTGATCAGTGCTTCGACTTGTGCAAGGACAGTTAAAAGCTCTTCGTAAGAGAGGATCTGTTGACCTATAACCTTGAAGAGATGCGTTTTAATTACTTTGACCATGCTTTCCCAACATCCACCGAAATGCGGTGATGCTGGTGGAATAAACTTCCAGTCGATATGATTTATGGAAAGTTCCTCCTGAAGACGAGTACGATAACCCGCGACGTGATTGAAAAAAGTAGCGGGAACAAGTTCAATCAATTTACTAACGCGGTTGGCGACAAAAGTCTGCCAGCGGTGAGGAGAATAAATCCTAGCGAGCACTACCTTGGAGTCGGAAAATGCGTATATTTATTAATAGAGTGGTGGGGCAAAACTGTGCCTTGAACCTTGCAGAGCAACTGAGACAGCAGAAGGGCCGCGCACAACTCCAGTCTCGCAACCGAAATGGTTTTAACAGGCGAGACCTTAGACTTGGCACAAACTAAGTGCACCGAGTAGTTAGAACCAATGCGTACTTGCAGATATACGACTCTGCCGTAAGCACGCTCGCTGGCGTCAGCGAAACCTGTAAAGTTGATGGTACATCCATCTACCAACCCAAGGTGACGCGGAATAGTAATTTGATTGAGCGCGGTAAGCTCAATACAAAACTGGCCCCAAGCGGCGACAATATGGTCAGGGGGTGTTTCATCCCACTCACACTTTGATAGCTAAAGCTCTTTGATCAAGAGCTTGGCGTACAAAATTGTGGGAGCCACAAAACCCATTATGTCCCATAGTCGAGCCACTGTGGACAGCATAGTGCGTTTGGTGCACTTATCATCTGGTGGTGAGACGTCAAACCGAAAACCATCGCAGGATTTGTCCCAGCGTAAACCGAGAACCTTATGCGGTACAGACTTCTCAAACTCAATGTCTGGAGAAGCCTTATGAGAATCTGGTATGCGTGCGAGAACCTCCTTAGAGTTGCTTGTCCATTTGACAAGATCAAACTGGCCTCGCTTGAAAAGCTGAATAAGCTCTTCACAAAGCGAAATTGCTAGCGGAGCGGATATGACATTACAGGCAATGTCATCTATATACAGAGCGGATGTGTAGTATAGTATAGTGTAGCGTAGCGTAGCTTAGCATTGCATAGCGTAGCATAGCATAGCATAGCATAGCATAGCGTAGCATAGCGTAGCATAGCGTAGCATAGCGTAGCATAGCATAGCGTAGCTAATTAGTGCTTTATCTTACACACAGTTTTAGCACCCACCTTGATCTCTTGAAGAGCAGAACAACAACAAGACGTAATACAATGAGAAGTATGTAACGTAGGTACGGTATCCATAATCACATACCCAAGTACCGTCTCAATAGCGGGCGGTAAATCATATCGCTCACTACGAACTATGTTAGTTAGTAGCAAGTGCGGAAATATTGAAGCTCCGATCAAAAGATCAATGCCTGCCGGATTCGCAAACTCCGCGTCGGCTAGCGGCAATGATTCGAGATGAGTGAGTGATGCTACGTCTACATTAGCGTTCGGCAATGCGTCCGTGATACGCTCCACGATAAGCGAAGAAATGTTAAAATTAATGTTCCTATCAAAACGCGAATGTATTTTAACATCTACGGAACCCCTGCAATGCCTTTCTGATCCGCCTATCCCTTTGACGGTTGAGTTAGTATTTTTAAAGTTATTCCATAATCCGAGGCGTTTGAAGCATTCCGATGTTATTAGATTGGTCTGAGATGCGCTATCTAGCAGACAACGTACCATGTGCGGCGACCCATTAACATCATATACGATAACTTGCGCTGTCGCCAACAGTACCGTGTTAGACGCCGTAAACTGCGTTTTGGCCCTGCGCGGATCATTATAGATGCGCGAGTGCCGTCCTCGCGTGCGCGTCGCCCGCGCAATGGATGTCATACAAAACGATACTTCGCCCTCAGACGCGGAAGGCGCAGCTACCGTGGTCCGCTGCACCTGCGGCGCGAGTGTGTCAAGGTTAGCGGCTTGGCTTGATAACCGGTTATTTTTATCCAAATGTAACAGTGTATGATGTTTTTGTTTACACGTGCGACATCTCGTTCTACTGGAACAATTACTCGTTTTATGTTTTATGCTTAAGCAATTAATGCAAGCTTTGTTATTACCGTCAGACATAGATGCGGTTTTTGAGCATTCATATATGTTTTGGATGCGCTCAAATAAAATATTGCGTTTCGCTTCTAAGATTGTCATCTCTTTGTCTTCCGACACGCGTGACTTCTTTTGTTGTGACATGCTTACGTAAGTATAAGCTAATGAGAACGAAACAAAATAAGAATATCTAATGTATCTATTATTTTACCTAAGTAAATAATTAGGCAACACTTTAGAGCTGAGGAAATAAAAGTTGCTTGAAATATGAGATTTATAAGACAACTATGATATTTCCAGAATTAATAATTTAATAAGTAGGTAGCTACATAAAAGTTTACCTACTGATGCGGGCGGAAATAACCATGTGACGGTTATGTGAATATATTAGGAGTATAGCTAGGTGCTATAACTGCCTAGGTATAGCGGTATAACGTATAAAACGTAAATGAATCCGACTCGTATGGATCAAAAAAATGGTTCGGCTTACACCGAAACCGTAGGGTTCTAGGCGACTTGGGAAGGATTAATGGACTGTATTAGGGCGAGTTCTGGGTCGCCTAGAAAGGAATAAGGGAAGAGGAGATGGATACGGGAGGAGGTGATTGAGTGGGTATAGGATATTTCAAGGATGGAAGGCACTTACCTTATACAGCCTTCTTCGTTTCTTTTCCTCCTTGTGGTTTCGTGATGCAGCTGCTTGTTTTCACTTCACTCACGAGCGGGTTTTCCTTGGTGGAAGCGGTAAATCACATACAACGGTGCGGCGCGGAGCGGTGTCGAGACGGCGTTCTTAGCGAGCGGAATGTTCTAGACTGTCACTCGCGTCCACGATCGCGTCGACGAATCGGGCGAAGGCAGTGCCTCTTCCAGGGAGAGGGAAAGAGAGGGACGGAAATATGATATCGCTCGCACTAGACAAGCGTGGAACGATTCATGTTGATGCGATTAGTTATATATAGGAAGGTAGATGGCGCTACCAGTATGAAACTAGCTATTTTATTAGTTTTGCACACGTAAGCTGTTCTCGGCGACATAAATATTTGTATGATGAATATGAGCTCTACGCTGCTACGTGATTTAATTAATTCTGTTTGTTAAGAATACTATATGTTCGCGACAGACATTAAAAACTATGACAGTGAATAGTGTATTCGAAACCGCGAGTGAAAATCGTATAAAATCAGTGTTATCTAATCGTGCGTTACACCGGGTCCGGTTCCCGGACGTGTCAAAACGTTAAAAAATAGCTAAAAGTGTAAATAGTTAGATCGTTAATATAAACAACTATGTAATACATGAACATTAGTCTTAAACTTGTGCTAACTGTAGGGACCTAGATATCGATCATAAATAGTGTTATCAATTGTAACAGATAAGAACTAATACTTCATAAAACAGCTGTTTGTTTACATATTCGTTTTATAGTTTTATAAGTGTTTTTTGGGGCTTCATATAGGCTTGAAATCATGTCTAGATACTTTTTTATTGCTAGTTATTACCTTATATAGTTAAAATAAGCATAATAACAAACATTTGTATGTTTATCATAAACTTTGTTTATGTACGATAGTATTTACTTAAGAAATTCTGTATTTTTCTTATGATTCATAAGTTTTCATGTAATAGGTTCGAATTGAATAAAGATATTTTCATGGTGTTTGTTTTAATAGATGCCCCATATAGTTGCACATAACGGCATACCAAAATTATATATATAAATTTAGTATACAATAGATTTTCAATAGAAAATATAGTGGGCGGGCCCTTGTGTGACAGCATTTTTTGGGAGTTTTTATAGTATAACTTAGTGACGCTAGTAGTTAGGTTTAGGTATTGTATACCGATAGATAGAACTTAATGAGACCTATCTAACGATGTATAGAAAATGTACGTATGTATAATAGAAACGAATATATCATATACATCATATACATTTGTACTGTATTTAAAATAAAAATAAACGAAAGATTCTCTGTGCACGTGTTCGGTGCGATGGTCGTCGATAAGGTAAAGTTTCGAGGTACTTAAGCGACCATGTATTCGGCCAGTTCGTTAGCGTCCCAACCACCATCTTGTGACCTATGTAACCATCAAGCACCGAACACCTGAACAGCATCGCTCTCAATGTATGAAGATGTTTTATTTCTGAAGCCCCAACACATCGAAGCCATACAGTCCACACATATAGAAGAACACACATCGTCGTAGGCACACGTCAGCAGCACACTACCAGCGCACTGTAGCGGACTAGCAAAGGTTCGATTCCTGGCATCCGTTACACTATATATTAAAGTTGTGTGTGTATGTGGTTTAGCTTAATAATTTATAGTAATGTTGTTGAGACCCGTGCCATTTAAGTTTATTAAAAATAAGGCGCAAGGAAGTTAATCTTGTATTAAAGGCTTAATCTGTATATAAACGTAACTGACTGACTGACAGTCAAGCTACAGCCAAAACCACTGGGCGCAGTAAGCCGAAATTTGGCATGTATGTACCTTAAAGACCTTAGCGGTGCATCGAGAAGGGATTTTCCGAAATGCCCACGGGATCGCACAGAAACGGGCAAATTTAAAATAATGCTGGCTGCAGCCGTCCTTTAGTATTACATATAAATTAAATGAGTTAATTATTCCTACATAATAATAAAAAACAGAATTTTCATTTTAATTATGTGCAGCGTCCATCTTTACAAGTACTTACACAATGAAAACAAGTTTTATTCTAGGAATATTTCGTTATTAAATTACCCTACTATTTTATATCAAGAAAATCACAGATGCTTAGACTAATCCTGGTGTGCTACAGCGAAACGAGATAATCCCCGCAATGTTCATGTGCTGAGTAGAAAATGTGAAATCCCTGTTATGAAATATTAGGTACGTAGTACACGCGAAATAAAGACAGAGTCACACGCGTATTTCATCCGTCTAGGAGAACGAGCACGTAGATGTAAGATGACGTCACTCCCTAAACGGCTGCCTACTGTACTAGCCGCGCAATAAATAAAAAAGGCGATTTAGGAAATCCCGACATGATTCCTCGGATTTATACAGAGTGTTCTGACGCAAAGTTTTTCTTGAGGTCATCAAAATTCTCCCCCCGTGCCGGCAATTGAATGTTATGGGCCGCGAGACGCTCTCCACGTCTGAGTTATGGCTTGTTGCCCCCTGACATGCTTACGTACTGATTTAATTCAATGATTATGTTTCGCCCGCCACACGAAACCACAAGCTTTCCAGCCCGGCTTTAATAAAAAAAGTTACCTCGTTATGAATAAAGTGCGCACTCAATGTATGTAAATATGTAAAACATGGCCAAACTAAACCGTTCTCGTTCGAAGAGAGAGAAACAAAAATGGTGGGTCTGCTTTGAAGCGTTCGTCTAAATAATCTGTGAAACAGCGCGGCGCGGTGTAACGTCGCGCCACGTCGAACAAAAGTTATTTTTTCTAAGCAAACAATTTTGTGGTGTTCAATATCTGATACTGCTAGCTTATCCACGTCACGTAAGCAATACGAGTACACATACAAATATTATCCGCTAAATTTTGTCAGTAAATACCGTATCAAAATACACATTTATGAGATATTTATTATATTTTGATGTTCACTGTACGATTTCAAAATAATAAACAAGCACCTATTTACTGTTCTTGAAAGAAATTTGGTTTAAAGAAAACTAAATAGATTTACCAAATAAACGTTTTTGATAGAGCGCATGATGGGTTATGAGTACGATAATATTATTTTAGTCTCTTAAACAACTATAGGTCCTTAAACAGGTTAAAAGGTGCAGATACCTCTTGTTATGTTAAAGTCTGAGTTTTTCTGTTTGACTCTATTGTATTGTAATGGGTTCGATTTTAGGATCTATCTTACTACTGATTTCGTCTTTAATTGTGTTCCGAGCCACGTCCACATTAAGGAGTTTGGTTAAATAGCGAATGTTGTTAATAGCCAAGAAACTTTTACTACTTCGATAGGTATGATTCGTATATACGTTTCGTAAAGTAAGCTAGCTGCAATTCCCGTGGCCTAGCCGCATATCCTGGTGGTTTTACCGTTGAATTCAAAATTCCATGTATCCATTTCTTTGAGATTTTAGATAAATATTTGACATAAGCCCCAAACAAAATACATATATCAAACGTATCTCAAATCACCAAATATATGGATAGATTGAACATTGAACCCGGTCGTTAGTCGATAGACCCCAAACGCATCAAAGGAAGAGTCACAGACAATCTCTCTGTATGCTCCATATACGGCAGATGAATAACATTAATGGCAATTTCGCACATCGAGACCCTCTGCGTAGCAGTCCGTCGGTTTCTCCACTGGGCTGTCGCTGCCTTTCCGAGTGACTACATATGTTTATAAGTACAATGAAACCCCGTTATAGAAACAGCGTTAATATGAAGGTGATCTATTACTTTTGTTGTTACTGTTGTTGATCAGTGAGTAGCCGACTTCATACGAAGCGGTAAGTCGATCTAAAACATGGTCAAATGTCAAATGAAAACTCATAACCGTAATACAAAAGTATCTGCAGCCTTTCTTAAGTTCGTCTTTAAATAAATAACTGCATTATATCAGAATATTACTGCGAGCGATATTTGCAATTATTTCAAAAGACCGATAGATTACAAATAAAATTTAAAATAGTTATTCGATATTTTCCATACGCTGTATTTTGTGTTACATACTGTGAAGGCTATGTTAATTTTATATTGTAAATCGCACCGTAAATACGCTGACACACTTTCAACCTTATTATACAACTTCATAATTCAAATATTCCTACAAACAAACCTAACTTGAAGAGAAATAATGGTTTAAAGTGAATTCACTAGTTTAACAATGCAAGTGAAAATTTCCACATATATGCCGTAGCGTTCGTAGACTCGTAGCGGCGTAGCACGTAGCGCTACGTGAATTCGAGGTCATTTATAAATGCACTTCATATCGCGTGATTTGGTTTGCTAACCGGAGTGAGACATGAGCCCCTGTCAGCCGCGCTAAATGTATGGAACTCTCGTTATACTTGCCACGATAAGGCCAATTTATACGGCTCCGTAGTACGGCGCATTAAGCCGCGATAGTGTTCGCGAAGAGACGCTCACATCGCGACTTTATGTGATTGTATTCATAGTTGAAGACTCTTGAAGCGATCGCACTTAAATATCAAAGCTTTCCGATTATATTGATAGCAAATACACTTTTTCCTTAGCTCTGCTATTATATTTTACTGTGACAATATGAGCTTTAAAAAATATTAGCATAGAGAGTTGGCTGTCTGATCAATATTTTTGTGGCAGAATAGTAGATTGTATGACAAGGGAGCAAAATAGTATTCTTACGGCGAGGGCGCTACTTTGAATCACGAGCGCAGCGAGGGATTCTTACGTAGAATCCTCAGCGAGGGATTCAAAGTACATTGTCCGAGGGAAAAATAATTTGCTCTCGAGTCATATACTCTACTTTTCATCCCCTTTTTATGAGAAAATAAATAATTTTCTGTTCGTGGGTAATAAGTTTTGTCGATGTTGTTAGCTTCTGTAGTTATTGTTTCAGGAGTTAAAGCATTCGCTTTCATAACTCGACGCAAACTCATTATTTTTGCAAAATTCAATAAAGTATATACCTACTGATTACGAGTACAGAGACGTAATTTGCGCGCTTTTTTCTTAGCGTGGGTCCCCACGCCCGTGCAGCCATCACGTACCAGCCAGTTATTCATACAATTTGCGTTCGATTTCTATGTATGATAAACGTTCCAAATTCAAATCATTGCCGCCCGCTAAAAAGTTCTTAACAGAAATGAGCTATTTTGCTCCCGCTAAAAGAGGAACAAAGCGACACTTTTCGAATAGAAGGGTGAAAATAAATTATCCTTTTTTTACAGTGTATGTGTATCACGCTGTGCATTTGTATTTTAGTTAATATAAACAAAAACGAATGAACAAAAATTTCACGCTAGAAGTTTAGTGAAAACGCATTTGTAAAATAATGATAGTAATCAATGCAAAGGGTCCCTAACAGTCAATTACTGAACACTGCCTCGCTTAGTGACTATAATAGACGATCTACAGATATTGCTATTGGCATAATTACATCGTTTGATGGAAGCGATCGCTTGTGAAAGTCGATTAGTAGCTATGTTTTAGTTTGACGTTCAATCTAAATAGGGATCAAAATAGTGTGATTCATATGCAGTTGTATAATTATTTATTTTCTGTGATAATAATATCTGGTATTATTACTCCTTGAGCTAAATTAGCTTTCTTCAAAATTTACGTCATCATCATAAAACCTTTTCGAAGTCCACTGCTGGAAATAGTACGTGTGTAGGGTTGTCATCTTTTTCCGTCTCCTTACAATTGCTTCAACTGTATTATTAGCTTTGTGTATTTGCGTTAGTGGCTTTTACTACAACCACGGAATGAAATGGAGTAGGGATACTTTGTATTATTACTATACGGACAAACAATTTACATACTATGGGACTAATTATATATCTATTTGTCACACATTTAAATGGTGTGAACAATAATAATATTCTACCACATACACACATCACCATCTAGTCCTAAACTAAGCAGAGCTTGTACTATGGGTACTAGATAATGGATAAACAAAGATATATAGGTACTTTTTTTTGTAAATACATACTATACATAGGAACACCCAAACCAAGACAAACATCCATGTTCATGCACACAAATGTTTAAGTTGAGCGGGAATCGAAATCGCGAACATCGGCGTAGCAGTCGCCTATACGCCCACTGCGCCAAGCGGTCGGCGATGTAGCAGGGAAAATATTTTTTCGATGCATTAACAAAATATCAATTTGAGAAACATGATACAAATACTCAAACTCCTGTCTGTTTCCAATAGTTTCACATGCATATTTACCTTTTCAATCAGAATATCAGGTAGATACGAAATAAGTTAACACGAGATAGTTGTATGAAGTCAACATTCACGTAGCGACGTGATCGGTATTCTATCGAGTCGAACTCGGTTACTCGCTTCGATAACCGAATGGACAACTAGGGAAGCAATTACCATAAATAATTTGTCACTTCTAAATTAATAAACGTTTGGCCAATAACTCAAATTAAATTTAACGCAATGCGGTCGAAATTACACACCAATTATATTGTAATCCACTTGTATCGTTTTACAGGCCCATTGTCCAGGTTATCGTCCACAAATAGTGTGGACGGGTGCTGTTTTATTGTGTTTTGATATTATTAACCGGTGAAACTTAACGAAATGCGTTTGTGTTCATCTATTCACTTTATTCGGTGTTCCACAACTTGCATTATTTACACAACACATTTTATAACACTGTAGCTATTTTTTTTTCTTTGGTGTCGGGTTGGAAAATGCTCATGGAGTCCCTTCGCCCTGGGGGGGAGGACGAAGGGGACTGTCAGACTCTTACTGACTAAAAACCAACCCGTGCTCCTCATGTGCCCATGTGTCGGAGGGTAGTGTTTCACCTAAGCATTCCTCGCTACCCCCCGACGGGTATTGGCCCGCCAGATGGTCAGGCGGGCCCCGAACGAAACCCCCTTGGCGGCGGATGAAGGTGTTGGGCTCCGCCGCCAAAGCCCAGCGGCCGCAGGGGATAGGGAGGACGGCAACGCAACACCGCATCTCCTCTTCCTCTGCGGCCCCACCGCGACGCAACGATGGTGCGCCCCCATTTGGTCGCGGGAGATATGGCGCGGGGCAACGCAATGCCCACACGCCTCTCCTCCCGCGACCGCACCCGACTGCGAGGGACAGACAGAACTGTCCCCCGCACCCGCACCTATGGACGCATCCTACGCAGGCCTCACGCAAGCCCACGTGGAGCGTCCCCTCCCGGGATCCCGCTTAGCTTCACCGTGGGAGAAAATCAAATCCACGGTTACAAAGCCCCCCCACCACGACAAGGTGGAGATCCCACGGGGGGGATAACATTGTAGCTGCCGGTCGAATGGTATTTTTTTATAAGTCTTGTTTTCCACCTCTGGAATGGTAGTATTGTTTTATTATTTAAATAAAATATTTATCTATTCGAATGTTAATATGAAGCAATAATCATATTTTTCTCTATCAAAGTTAACACTCATAAGAAGAAGAAAATGCAGCACGTCGATTCTGTTAAATTTAAACAACAACTCACATTTCACGTCGCTATTCGCTCTCACTTCGCATAAGGTTCAAAATGACCTTGATTTTGATTGCGAAGTGAGCGTCCAACTGGAATTAGCTTATAGAATGCCACTTTTTACGTCATCTCATACTTTATCTGTCAAAATCTCGAGGTCAATTTAGTTCAACTCACAAACACGCTCGCAAGAGTAGCGCTAGTGTAGATTCGAATTATAAAACGAGTTATAGAATGCCAATCAAGAAACTCACAGCGGATTCAGATTCGAAGTTTAGAATGAAGTCTTAGAGAATCACACCGTTAAAATGGAACGGCACATCGGCATGTCTCCAAATGATGTTTTTCTTGGCTCTCAACTTGGAGTATGTTTTTATCATTATATTCTACAACTAAACCCAACCGCATACATACAACTGCTACATCGATCAAACTGTTTGGTCAAGTTGAAAGCTTTCAAGATTTTATGGCGATTTGCCTATTGACTTGTCGTATATTACATAGATGCGTTTCGACTGTTTCGTCGAGAGTATGCGCGCTCCAATACAAGCCAATACACATTGAACGATATTCGATAGTTGTTCGATTATTATTCAAAAGACGATCGATGAGGTTTTTTATTTGATAGCATACAACTAAATAGTTTTTTGCTTAAAAATTGTATATATGCGGTAGGCCTACAGCGACCTGCGTACATATAATTTCAAAAATAAACGACCAGAATGAAATACCTTGGAGTTCAGTCCGATTTATAAGGTTTCGGTTAAATTATAATCTGCGAATATCGTGCTTTAATTTATGTGTATGGTAAGGCCAACCTCACATTGAGCGTGCGCTTTCCTCGAGCGGCTGGCGTTCGACCAGCGTGCGCTCGGCGTTCACACACGCCGAACGGACGCCGGGCGCAAACTCGAAGAACGCGCGAACGGCCTCAGTCTGCTTGAGTGTGGAGCTATTGAAGTCGAGTGACAACGATAGGGGGTAATACTAGTACATTACATTCTCATACATGCACGCATGTACGTCTATACTCGCGGACAACAACGCGCATGCAATCTAAATGTAGGTGTGTCTAAATGTTCAATTTTTTTTGTTTTATTTAGTTTATTAATTTTATTTTGTCTATAATTACTTTACTACTAATGTCTATTGTTATTTGTTAATTGTGTTGTAGATTAATAAGTCTAATTTTTGTTGTTAATAAATAAATAACAAAATTAGAATGTATATAAAGCGTCTCTAATACTTAATTGCATAAGTATAAGTTGTATGTATTGCCAGAAGATACTAATTCCTTAAACGCAGGTCTATTGTACCCACCTCCGAAGTCACGGCTGAATGTTTTTGTAAATTGTGCTTAGTATTCAAATAAATTTTAATGATTACTATCACAAATCTATTTATATGATCCTAACGGAATCAAACCTAAATTGACACACATATAAAATGACATATTTTATTAAACTTAATACCGTTAATTTAAAATGTCGTATATTTTCACTTACAACACTCACAAGACTTAAAACGAATATTTCAATGTAAAGGAAACCCAACCGACAACTTTAAATAAGTTGTCGGTTGGGTTTCCTACAACAGTTTCGATATTTGAACAAAACTGATTTCGTGTTCAAATAGCTATCAGTGAAATACGAGTAAATCACGCATTAGGCAAGTGATCAAAACATTTCACCTAAACAAAGCGCTTAGCTCTCTCTAGTGTCATATAAAATTGAATACAGTTTGTTGTTTATTTAGTTTATAACCGACAACTTTAAATAAGTTGTCGGTTGGGTTTCCTACAACAGTTTCGATATTTGAACAAAACTGATTGCGTGTTCAAATAGCTATCAGTGAAATACGAGTAAATCACGCATTAGGCAAGTGATCAAAACATTTCACCTAAACAAAGCGCTTAGCTCTCTCTAGTGTCATATAAAATTGAATACAGTTTGTTGTTTATTTAGTTTATAACAGTTACGCGCCAAAACCTAATCCTGCTATCAAAGCGGGAGTCGAATACATTGTTATTTCAAACTGAACACGAATGTTCGCAGTAAACCTTTGTTTTAGCGCAGTCTACACAACGTTACAGGTAAATTACTCATGTTGAACGGCAAATAGAGATGCTACGCTGTGTTAACTGCGTGTGTAAGTATGTAGCGGTAGAAACTACAAACCAGCCTAATAGACATCTAATGTTTTCATTTCTACAAGCAAACAATTCTGTCAAAGCGGTGAGGTATGCGGGACGCAGGGGCTACAAAAATGCATTCTAATTGCCCGGTTCAAATTTGCGGTACATAAATGAAAAAAAAATCGGTAATTCAAAACTAGTGTTGGGATTGGTCTTATGTAAGACGTATAAGTCTGACGTCTTGTCAGAAAGTGTTCGCCGTACGTCTGCCGTCTAGTAGGCTGGGTTGTCGTTGAGTGGTAGCTACAACTGAGGCCATCTATCGTACAATGACATAAACTATCAACACTGACATCTAACATGTAAGTGCACTTAGCAGATCAGTGTCCAGCAGACCAAAAATAAATCCAAGTTCTTATCGCATGCAGCCGAGTTCTGTAGTTCCTGATACTTTTAAGAAATAGTTCTGCCGTTTTTACTTTAAAAAAATCACTAAATGATCTGCTAACTTCACGTAGCAGAGCATTAGCAACATATCAAATATTAAAGTGAGTTTTTCCTACATGGGAATGAGTTCTACAGTTCCTGATACTTTTCAGCAATACTTCTGAACTTATGTTCGAGTATCAGCATAACGTACGAAATAGTAAAAAATTAAAAAGTCCTTTTAAACAATTATTGACAGGCATTACTCTTGGGTTTTGGACAGATCCGTATCAAAACTCCCTCGTACTGAGATCCATATCAGAACTGTAATCTAGAACTCGATTCTAGGTAAGAACTCACTAACACGTGCCAACACTTTTTTGTGAGTTCTGTTGAAAAGAGTTTGAAGATGTGAAACTCTTTAGACACGAAATTCAACAATATTTTTATTTATATATTTATATTTCAAATGTTCCGTCATCATTCTATTGTCAAAAGGGAAACATTGTGATCGTAAATAAATTAATATTGTATTTAATTTATCATATTCAGTTAATAAAAACCAACAGGTTATGGGCCCAGAAAATAATAGTAACTGAGTAAAAACTAAACACTACTGAAATGGCTGGTACATCGTACCGCATTGAATCTCTAAATAAAAACAACTATGACACGTGGAAAATTCAGGCTCAAGCAGTACTGATTAAAGCTGGCTTGTGGAAATATGTAAGTAATCCTAAGTCAACCACAAAAGAAGATTCTAATAGTGATATACAGTACGAGGAGGGTGAACTTCTTGCCAGGTCAGAACTTATTTTAATTATATCATCTCAAGAAATAAAAAATGTTAAAAAATTTAAAACTGCTTATGATATATGGAAAAAGCTTGAGGATGCCTATGAAAGTAAGCGACCCACCAGGAAAGCTTTACTACTTAAAAAATTAATTGTATTGAAGTATAAGGAAGGCGATGACTTGAGAGAGCACTTGGATAATTTAATGGACACCGTAGACAAACTTCATAACATGGATGTTGACATAAATCAAGATCTTTTATCCGTAATAATGCTTTACTCCTTATCATCAAAATTTGAAAATTGCCGCATAGCTATAGAATCACGAGACACGTTGCCTTCACCGGAGGAGCTAAAAATAAAAATTTTAGAAGAAACAGAAGCTCGTATATATACCGAATATACTAAATTGGAAACCAATGCAATGTTTACAAAAAATAATAAAATAACTTAAAAAAAGAAACAAGATTTTTGTCAAATCTGTAAGAAGAAGGGCCATAAAACACAAAATTGTTATTTCCGGAATGCTAAAAGACAGGAAACATCTAACACAGCGATAAACATGTGTTTAGCAACGGAATTAAATAAAAAAAGAAAACAATGGTGTATTGACAGTGGATGCACATCACACATGTGCAATAATTTTAATGATTTCTCTTCGATAAAAAAAAATGATGGGACAATAAAATTAGCAGCACAAGATAGTAGCGCTAAAATTGAAGGTAGAGGAGACGTTAAAATCAAAGTGGACGGCATAAATGTCAAACTAGAAGATTCGTTGTATGTTCCAAATCTTGCCATTAATCTATTGTCTGTTTCAAAAATAACAGAGAAAGGGAAGACAGTATTATTTAAAGAAGATTTAGCTACTGTCAGAGATTCTAAAACAAATAAAATCGAACTTACAGCAAAAAATATTAATGGTTTGTACGACTTAACAGACAGAAAAAATGAAAACGATTTCCCATTACAAGAGGGAACCACTTTTAATGCTAAAATTTACCAATGGCATCGTAAACTTGGACATATTAATGAAACAAGTTTAAAACACGCATTAAAAAATGAAACAAGGAATGGACTTGAATTTAATATTAATGAAAAACTAAATGAATGCGAAGTCTGTGTAAAAGGGAAAATGAGTCGACTACCATTTCCAACCAACGAAAACCATTCAAGAACATCACAGCGTCTTGAAATAGTTCATTCAGATGTCTGTGGACCAATGAATGTAGAATCAGTTGGTGGAGCAAAATATTTTGTGACATTCATTGACGAACAGACTCGATATTCAAGAGTTTTTATTCGCAATAAAAATGAAGTATTTGAAAAGTTCAAAGATTACAAAGAAGAAATGCAAAGATTTACCGAAAATAAAAAAAAATTTTTACAAACAGACAGCGGAACAGAATATATAGATAAGGATTTCGATGAATATTTAAAGAAGTCTGGTATAAGTAGAAGACTTAGCTGCGCGTATACGCCCCAACAAAACGGTACTGCAGAAATAAAAATAGAAGTATTCTAGAAAAAGCTAGATGTCTACTACTAGATGGTAAAATGCCTGAAAAATTCTGGGCAGAAGCTGTTTCAACAGCAAATTATATTCTGAATCGAATTCCATCAAGAGTTATTCATAATAAAACTCCGTTTCAACTGTGGGTGGGAAGAAAACCATCTGTAAAATATTTTCAAGTTTTTGGATCGAAAGCACTCGTACTGAATAAGAATAATAAAAGAAAGAAAAAATTTACTTCAAAAGTAACTGAAGGAATATTTCTTGGATATTCAGAAAATAGCAAATCTTACAGAATATTCATACCAGAAACAAAACATGTAATTGTAAGCAGAGATGTAAAAGTAATGAATAGATTATATTATAAAGACAATACAAATATTGAAAATGAGAAACTAAAAAAAGAGAATGCAGACAAATTGGTCGAAATATTGCTGGAAACTGGCAATGAAATGCATCGGACCGAGGAAAACGAAATATTTTTTGATATAGATGATGGTCACGGCGAACCAGAAGTGGAAGAAAATCACATAAATGACGATCGAATAACATAAACTGAGGTAATACAAAATAATGACGTAACAATAAATGAAAGACCTCAAAGAGCTAAAAAGCAGCCAGTTTGGACTAAAGATTATGTATGTATTAGCGAAGAGGAAAAGCCAGAATGGAACGATGCAATCGTTTCTGAAATTACGGCACACTTATAAAATGAAACATGGTCAATAGTGAAGAAGCCACCTTGTCGTAATGTCATAGATAGTAAAATGATCTTAAAAAATAAATTGAGACCAGACGGTAACATCGAACGCAAAAAAGCAAGATTAGTAGCCCAAGGATTTTCACAAATACCAGGTATTGATTACTAGGAAGTATTTGCACCTGTAACTCGCCTAAGTTCAATAAGGATGTAAGTGGCTTTGGCTGTACAAGAAGATATGCATTTGAATCAAATAGATATCTGTACAGCATTTCTAAATGTAGATATTCAAGAAGAAATTTTCATGAAAAAGCCTAAGAATTTAGAACTGTACCTTGAACAGATTATAAAAACTACAAAAGACTTAGAAATTAAGCAAAAGGCTAATAAAATGTTGCGCGACTTAACCTTAGACAAAGAAAATGCTGTATGCAAACTGAATAAAGCAGTCTATGGTTTGCAACAGTCGGGAAGGCAGTGGTACATGAAGCTAGATGCCGAATTAAAATCGATAGGTTTTACACCTACGAAAGTTGACCCATGTATGTACATATATGCGAAAGGCGGAGAGTGTATTATTGTTAGCATATATGTTGATGACATAATAATAGCGTGCAAATCTCAAGAAAGGATAAACAAAATCAAGAATTTAATTCTGAAGAAATTTGAAATGCGAGACTTGGGTGAAATAAAACACTGTCTTGGTATAACTTTTGAAAGAGAGGAAACACAAATAGTACTGAAGCAAAAAAATTACATTGAGTCCATATTGGAAAAATTTGGATGCAAAGATTGCAATCCTGCATCCACTCCAATGGAAACAGGACTAAAGCTAGTAAGGAGTACAAGTCCAATGAAAGAAAAAGAGTTGCCCTACCAGAATCTCATAGGTTCTCTTATGTACTTAGCAGTTGCCACACGACCAGATATAATGTTTGCAGTATGCCATCTAAGTCAATTTAATAACAGCTACGCATCATCAGCCCTTTAGACAGTCCCACTGCTGGGCACGGGCCTCTTCTCACTATGAGCAGGGTAAGGCCATAGTCCATCACGCTGGCCAAGTGCGGGTTGGCAGACTTCATATGTCTTTCGAGAACATTATGGAGAACTCTCAGACGTGCAGGTTTCCTCACGATGTTTTCCTTCACCGATTAGCAAGCGATAATTAACAAATTAATACGCACTTAACTCCGAAAAGTCATTGGTGCGTGCCGTGGATTCGAACCTGAGACCCTCTGCATAGCAGTCTGTCGGTCTCTCCACTAGGCTATAACAGCTACACTCATGAACATTTTAATGCGGCAAAAAGACTTTTACGTTATTTACAAGGAACCAAGGACTTAGGCCTTACTTATATAAAAGAAAATAAAATAAAATTGGAAGGTGCAGCGGATGCTGATTGGGCATCATGCTTTATTGATCGTCGGTCAGTGACTGGATACATTTTTACGTATGGTCGGACGCCAATAAGTTGGGAATCTAAAAAGCAAAGAACAGTTGCACTTAGTACAGTAGAAGCGGAGTACATGGCCTTAACAGAAGCATCAAAAGAAGCCATTTACCAGAAAAACTTGCTAAATGAACTTAACATAAAAACAGACATAATAGATATTTATAATGATAACCAAGCCGCTCAAAAGTAGGCCTATAATCCAATTATAAGTACTAAGTCGAAACATATTAGCATCAGGGAACATTTTATAAGAGATGCAGTCAAAAATGGACATGTAGGTGTCAAATATCGTCCTATAGAAGACATGGAGGCAGACATTCTAACAAAAACTTTGCCAGCCCAAAAATTTATCCAACTTAGGACAAAGTTGAATATCGTCTAATTTCGTGAGGTGGAATGTTGAAAAGAGTTTGAAGATGTAAAAATCTTTGGACACGAAATTCAACAATATTTTTATAAAGAACATTTTTCAAATGTTCCGTCATCATTCTATTGTCAAAAGGAAAACATTGTGATCGTAAGTAAATTAATATTGTATTTAATTTATTATATTCAATTAATAAAAACCAACAAGTTCTCACCTAGGATCGAGTTCAAGTCAAAACCTGTCAAGGTCAAAACATGTGAAGGTCAAAACCTGTCAAGGTCACAAACGGTCAACGTCACAACCTGTCATGGTCAAAACCTGTCAAGGTCAAAACATGTCAAGGCTAATACCTGTCAAGGTCAAAAGATGTCAAGTTCTAAACCTGTCAAGGTCAAAACCAGTCAAGGACGAAACCTGTCAAGGTCACAACCTGTCAAGGTCACAACCTGTCAAGGACTAAACCTGTCAAGGTCAAAACCTGTCAATTTCGCAAACTTTCAAACTCACAATTTGTCAAGTAGGTAATGCAGATCTCGCGAGATTCGGACTCAAGCGGATTATGAAGAACAATACTGCGAGATCTCGTGAGATTGGCAGTTTTGTATGTTGTTTTTGCAAATAATCTCGATATTTGAATAAATAAGGACAAAAGTAAAAACCATTTTAAGTATTATAAGATAAACATTTATTTTCAATTCTTACTTCTATACTTAAATAATTAACAAATAAAAGCATAATTTAATCATGGAAATCCTCCACATCGCCATCAATTGGACGCGTGCCCAGAATGCTGGCAGCAGGGTTTTAAGAGATATTTCAAAGATCTCTTAAAACCCTGCTGCCAGCAGTCAGTTGTTGCCCATTGCTCTTGAGGATGCCTCGTGCAGAGGCGAAACACGTGTCGAAGAATAGTCGGCGCATACAGCGGGATACTGCAAGTCAGGTATCTTCCTGAAACCCATACCATTCCTATATCCCTTATCCTTTTAGAGGAGTTCGGTATTGTCAACCCTTTTCTATTGCATTAGTTGGGGTGGTCAATCCGAGGGTGCGTGGTGGGTTCCTCTTTCCTTCCATTAGGTTACAATGGAGTTCCGCCAGGGCACTTAAGATCAGCATTGCCATACAACGTGGCAATGCTGCCAGCATTCTGGGCAATACCTCACAGCTCTACCTCATAACAACATCCCATATGACATAACACTATGAAAATAACTAAAATAAACCAATCTAGCCGTATCGACATCGGTCAACCTGAGCAGCTGAGCTAAGTTTCCCTGAGAGATATTATATAACATGAGCACCCCACGCAACTTCGAATCAAGTGATAATCCTATAAATAATGTGAATTCAGTTGTTTCGAGTACATTGTCATTTAAAACTATGTTAGGACCAAGGTTTCTGACATTAGGTAGAGCAAATTTTTTGTTTTTTTAGCGTTCAGTACTAGATTGTTTACATAACCATTTAGTCACTTGAATGAGTGCACTGTTTATTACGTTGAAGTGTTCCTTATTTCTATCTATTTTAAATAAAAAAAAGTATCGTCAGCAAATAGTACAAAACGTCACAAATGTTTCTCAAGTAAAAAGGTAAATCGTTTATGTAAACAAGAGAGGCCCTAGGATGCTGCCCTGCGGCACTTCTAAATCAACAGGTAAGCCACTGGATTTTGAGCCATTTATTTCAACACATGGATCCTGCCAATTAAGTACGACTTAATGACATCCAATGCTTTAGTCTGGACGCCGTAATGTCTAAGCTTGCACAAGAGCGTCTCATGGCAGAACCAATCGAAGGCTTTCGAAAGGTCTCAAAACACACCAACAGCATTTGGGAACCTCGCAAGCACTGCAGATATGTTTGAGTAACGCTGCTCCTGCATCTGTGGTCGAGAGACCCTTGGTAAAACCATATTGCTCACTACGAAGGAGGCTGTTTTGGTTAAAATGTCAAAGTAGTTGCTTGAGTATGATCTTTTCAAATATCTTACTAATAGCAGGTAGTATCGATATTGGCCTATAATACTAGGACCAATCTTACTGCCGGATTTGAACAGAGGTATTATTCTACTATGTTTCATAAGATCTGGAAAACTGCCAGATTGAAAACACTTATTGAATAAGTTGCTTAAATAAGGAGCCACTACATCAATTATACTTGTCAAAATCTTAACAGAAATGCCTCGGAGATCACCTGTATTTTTAAGACTTTAGAGACTTAAAAGTATATATAATATCGGTAGAATTAATATAATGGAACTTAAATGTTACTTCACATTTTCCTACACTAGACTCTAATAGGTTTTCTGTGACTATAGCCGATGATTTTAATTCTCTAGTAGTAGTAAGTGGTATGCTAGCAAAAAATTTACTAAATGTGTGTGCGACTTCTATCAGCATCTTGAAGACTAAAACTTTTACTTATTTTGTCGTCTTGTTGTTCTGTTGCTTCATTAATAGCTCGCCAGGTTGCCTCAACTTTATTCGAAGATTGTTAAATTTTGTTCCTTACGAATGTAGCCTTAGCTGTATTGCACACTCTTTTAAATATTTTAGAATAATTCCTAACATACTCAGTGAAGTTTGAATCAGAATTGTATTTTTTCATACCATACTACTCGTACATTTTTGCTCTGCGTTTATAAATTCCCGCAGTAGCCCACTCATTAAAAGCTCGAGATTACTTTCTCCTTAGTCTTAAAAGTATTCTGAAACGTGTTGTTAACTATATTAAATAAATTGTTAAAATTCATATTTGGTGAATCTATTTCTATTAAGTCAGGATTCATAGTATTCATTCCAATCAATATTTTATTGCGGAATTCATCAAACTTATGCCTAGGTAATGGCCTAACTAATAATCTCTGTACAATGCTATCTATCATTGTAATATGGAAACCTTGCCAATTGACCACAGTGATCCGAAGTTAATTCAGAAGTAACTACTCTATCTGAAACAATATAATTACTAAATATGTTATCAAGACAGGTGAAGGTTGTTGCCGTGACTCTAGTTGGTTCCATAGGTTGCCATGTCAAATTGTATAACATCAAGTTGCGTTCATGAATATGTCTATTCATCGTAACATTTAAACTATAAGCATAAGGCAAAGTCATAGTAATAAATTTGCTATCATATTTTCTGCGAATCGATAACATAACTTCTATTAAATTAATTTGATATTTTTAGTCACCATTTGGCTATCAACACATGGGATAATTATTGTGGACTCCCTATCAAATGTTCTTGTAATTAATTTATCAATTAGATGTGAAAAAGAAAACTCTGGATAACAATAATTAATAATATCAATTCATTTAACTACCTAAGCCTATCAGAGAACATATAAACTTTATTTGTGCTATTCCTACCTAAGGAAGACCTATCTGTTCTATTATTTGCTAAATAATAACTTTTGTCAATATCACAATAATTATTCTGAGACTCACAAGTGGGTAAGGTTGATTTTATGCTATTTAGGCAAGTATTGGTGTTTGTTAAAGCATTCACATATTCAAGATTTTACCTACTTACCTGAGCTATATCATCATATTTCCAGATATAATCCTGAACCTCATTTTCATATGGGTGTTCATCCTATCTATTTGAGACTGTGATGTCGATGTGTGTGATGATGATCAGCAAGGCTTTGACTGCGTATAAAAGCATCTATTAAACCATCTTTAATGGTTAATTTATTTATAAATATACTACAGGACGACTGCCGCTGCGCTGCAGAATTTTGGAAAATCCTTTCTTAGGGCACCCCTACGGACTTCAATAAATATACATCACAAAATTCAGCTTCTCTCGCCTAATAGTTTTGGCTGTAGCTTGTCTGTTAGTCAGGCAGTAAAGCAAGAATGTTAAATTTATATACAGATTATTCTCTTCAAACTTATGTTAAAAAAATTACAATTCTATTATATCGGATAAAGTGTGTTCCTTTCTTTAAAATAATACTCATCACGATGAAGCGGCCTCGTTGGTCTCGCGGCATAACTGTGCGCGTGGGATTGGGAGGTCTCGGGTTCGATTCCCGGGTCGGGCAAGGTGTTATTGGGTTTTGCCGTTAGGAAATTCTCAGTAGCAGCACGGAGTCTGGTATTGTGCCCTGTACGGCAATAGGCTCAACCCCTATTATGTGGAACCTAAAAATTCATGGCGAAATGTGGGTGTAATATTACACCTCTGCCTACCCCTTCAGGGATACAGGCGTGAGTCTATAAATACAAATAAATAAAACGATGAAGCGGTATTTCAGAAATGTTAGGTCATGTATGAAATCCTTATAAGTACAACGAACAGATTATCGGTAAATCTTAACAATGTATGGAAGGTAAAAATAAATTCGGGGACGGAAGCATTCGTTCGCATCACTTAAGGCTTTGTACATGTGCAGCCGTAAGTGGGTGCTTCCAACGAATAGGGAATATGTGCTACATATTTTATGTTACTAAGAGTTTCACTTACCTATTCCGTAGGCATTGGATTTCAATCGACTATAATATAGTTGGTATTAATGTAGATAGGCTAAAAATATAACCATTAAAGGAAATAATAGACGACATTTAATATCATTTTATGACATCATGACGTTGAACAGTAAAGAAAAAGTACCGTTATTCAGAACGTCAGACCAAACATAAGATTGGAACATCGCTTACCCTCATTTGTTAGCAAAATGGTACCGATTTATTTTGTGATCTCGTTTATGGATAGTTTCATCTATTGAGAATATGAAACACAAGTACAATACGAATGTTGTCTACTTGTTATGAAGTATTGGAGGAGTCGGACCGTGTTAGGACAATGTCCACGGGGTGAAATTCGCAGCCAGATTGATGTACTTTTCGTGTCAAACAGCGTACATAAAGTAGGTAAAACGGCGCGAGTAAAAGTAGGTAGGTACAATATCAAAATGGGCAGGTTTAAAATATAGCAAACAAAAATCTTCATAGTAAATAAAACAATGCTTCCCAGAGAAAAGCAAGAAGATTAATTGTGATCCCGATTCTCTTGTACGGGACCAAAACTTAATTTTGTTTCTTAAACTTGCCTAGAGTAAAGCTCTGAATTTAAATCTTTTGATCTCTTCAAGCTGGTTGCACCAAACTAAATACAGTTACAAGCGCTGGCTTAACAATAGTTAGCGCTAAACGAAAATATTTAAACAGATAATTGCAGCATTTAAATAATCTTTGCAAATTGTTTTATTATTTAAGTACTTAACTAAATTAAAACTAAAATTTTATTTCACCTTAAAATTTTAATTTAACTCGGCTTTCGTGATTTAACGACACGAGTTTTATTAGAACACTAGCTGACCCAGCGAACTCCGTATCGCCTTTTTAAGAGTTTTTATTTCATTCCCTTTTTTCCAAGTACCTTTTCCAAAGTTACCACTGACTTAGCGCTTAATCTCTTATCATTTCAGAGTCTATAAATCATGAACAAACAAACATTGATTTTTATATAATATTGCATTCTCCATTCCTTAAAATATCGGAGACGCCCAACTAGCACACTAGTGGAAATAGCAGCCTATTTTGCAACTTTTTGCTGTACAATAGCGCCTTAGGGGTTCAGAAAGTAGTTTTAAGTTTTACTATTGCTTCCGTAACTGCCCATAGCTTTAAATATCACTAGGGGTAGCAGAAACTGAACTAAAAGCCACTCTAGGTTTTATAAGAGTTCATTTTACAACCCATTTGCCTTCTATAGCTTTAAAAGGGAGTTAAAACATGTATGATAAAGCTTAAAGCTGCTGAAAAGCATCTATTGTCGGTGCTGTACGCTTCAGAACTGCATAAAGACTGTAATTGCTGACTTTTTAACGGAACCGTATAAAAGATATATTTATCACTGTTCTGCCACTGAAAGTTTCATTGCAGAAGTGATTTGTTCTTTTGCGCAGACTTAAGTAGGAATTTGATCGTCTGTTTTACTAATAGCTACATTAAGGCTTCACAATAGAAGAAATAGAGTAATGGACATTGCCTACTCATTCGGATACATTCTGCTATTTTAATTGGAGGAATCACATTTCATAAAATATTTAAGCCAGGTTAAAAGAAATATGGATCCGAAAGCATGGAAGTTTAAACAAAGAACTGGTGGATATCGCAAGAAAGTACGGAGAGTATATCAGAATATGCAGAAGTTAAAAAAATTGGCCAAGTGCGAGTCAGACTCGCGCACGATGGGTTCCGTACCATCATCCATAAAAGAAAATCACGTTTGTTGTACGTATACTTAAATTATACTTAAATATTTCTTAAGTTACTATCTGTTTATTAAGATCCAGAAAAAATTTGCTTAAAAATTACGTTTTTTGTATGGGACCCCCCTTAATATTTTATTTTTGAGGTTCCGTACCTATAAGGTAAAAACCGGGACCCTATTACTAAGCCTCCGCTGGCTGTCTGTCCGTCTGTCTGACTGTCACCAGGCTGTATCTCATTAACCGTGATAGCTAGAAAGCTGCAATTTTCACAAATTATGTATTTTGGTTGCCGCTATAACAACAAATACCAAAAATGAAAATATTATGGGGTCCCATACAAAAAACGTGTTTTTTTCGTATTTTTGCTCAAAATTACTAACTGTAAAAGGTAGACGCTTTAAATTTTCAGAATATGTTGTTGTATTTAAAATAAATAATTAAATAAAAAAAGTAAATAATAAATAATAATAATCCCATACAACAAAAGTGATTTTTAAGCTATTTGTTACTCGATCTTAATAAACAGGTAGAAACTTAAAAAGTATTTAAGTATACATAGAACGAACGTGATTTTCTTTTATAGATGATAGCACGTAATAAGTAGATTAAGTTCATCATCTGAGATATTTCAATAGAAACCTTTTAAAAGTATAAGATAATTACTCTAAAGTATTCAAATTACCTAAATTGTTCTCAATTTCTTAGCTTCTACAATTAATTAATTTAATATATTTTTATTCATATACCCCCCTTTTCTTTTGTAACTTTTCTTATTTATTCTGTCTATAAAATAATACTCAAGCCCCATCACATCTCTTCTCTTCTTTGACTTTGCTCAGCTGTTTTCTTATTTTTTAGGTAATTTGTAATCCTTGGCAATGTCTACCCATATGATGACTCGGAAGGCAACGGCCAAGGAGGTGGAAAATAAATTAAGAATAACTCTGCTCGAGTTAAAGAAATACAAGGATGACAACAGTCAACTATTAAGGGAACGCGTTGACTGTGAAGAAGAAATTAAAATTGTAAATGACCGTATATCTGAGCTGAAGACACAACTCACGGAGCTGCATATAGAGCATATGGATGTCTTGGATCAACGGGACAGACTACGAGAAGAAGTTAGGTGTTTCAGCAGCTGCGACGAAATTTACTCCAGACAACTTAGCCGCAATGCGGAGTTAGAAGCAAGTCTCAATGAGGCTTATGGCAGAATTTCAACTCTAGAAGACACAATTGCGGCCTGTAACAGTACTGCTACTCACAACTTATTCTCTGAGCTCCTGGGTGACAAAATTAATGTGCTAAAAGCTCTTAAATGTAACTGTTTAAAAAAATGCCTTAGTAAGAATAAATTTAGAAAATTGTTTAAGTTAAATAAATTAATTAAGAAACTTAGGTCTACCAAATTGAGTCAGTATGCACAAGATAACTGTAAATTAAATAAAGAGTGTGAGTCTCTTTTATTAAAGCTTGAGGAAACAAATGAAGAATTAGTTTCTGGTAGGTTGTTATATGAACAACACACAAGTGAGTTGCAAGCACAAATATCAAATCTACAAGCTCAACTCACTAGAACTATAATGGAACACCAGAATGAGACTCATGAATACATCTTAAAATATGAAGAAATTTCAAGAGTTGGTCGAGAAAATTTAAAACAACTTATCTCATAATCCAACTCTAATAATTACTGTTCCAGTTGTACAACTATGAGTGCGACTATACCTGCTGAATCAATAGAATTGAATGCACATGGATGTCAGTATAATACACAAAACAAACTGCATCCAGTAAAGACTGACAGTAAGAATGTAATAATTTTTTCAGACCAACTGGGAGTGGGTTTAGGGAGCTTAATTGATCATTACACTGAGCAACCAGTACACAACTTTTGTTCACCTGGAGCTCAGTCTTGTACCCTAGTTGATAAGATTAAGAATGCCGACTTGAATGCACAAACTACTGTCATCATATTGTATGGTGACAGCTCATTAGTCTCCAAAAACAGTCTCATAGAATTAACAGACTTAATGATAGATGTTAGCACAAAAATAGGATGTAGCTTTATTATTTGTGCATTGCCTTATTCATATGCTCTCACAGATGACCAAAACAGGCAGATAGGCAAATTAAATCTATTATTGTACAATAGGACATGTCATAGTGACAGTATTTTATTTTTTGACACTAATATTTTTATTAGTAATTTCTTTTTAACAAAAGATACTATGTATCTTTCTTATGTACATAGGCGACAACTTGCTAAATTATTAGCATTTAATTTATATACTGACAGGAGTACTACTAGAGTACTTAGGAATTTGGTAGATAATAGTTATACCAATAGTAGTATTGACACATCTATTAGTTTAAACTATTAGATGAGACAACAGATAGGCATTCATGTGTTTTAAACTTAGTTCATCAAAACATACAAGGCATATCTGGCAAAGAATTAGAAATAGATTTATTTTTAAATAAACATAAGATTGATATCTTATGTATTACAGAACATTGGTTGCGAGGTGACCAATTAATATTTAACAATCAACATTACTCAGTTATAAGTACATTCGTAAGAAAGAAGGCTATTCGTGGTGGCTCTCTAATATATGTATGTAATAAAATGTAAAGAACGTAAGGATATAGCTAAACTTTCTATCGAGCGCACTGCTGAGATTTCTTGTGTTGAGCTTGAACAACATATTATAGTGTGTGTGTATCGACCACCACAAAGCGACTTTACTCAGTTTGAAAGCATTATTGAGGATGTCTTAAAACACATAATTTCTAGTAGGTCTATAATCGTATGCGGCGATTTTAATGTCAATTTGTTAGAAAAATCACCAATTTGTACTAGGTTAGTTAGCTTATTTAGGTCATTTAATTTAAATGTTTTGTTCTCTGAACCAACTAGAATAACCTCACATTCGTCTACATGCTTAGATAATGTTTTTTGCAATTGTCTTTATTTAAGTAAGGTTGTAATTCCAACTAATACAACCCCTAAAGTACAAGAAATTACATGTAGGCCAATGACCTCTGCTCGCCTAAAACACTTTAGTAATGATGTTGCTGCCAAGATCGCCAGTATTGACTTAACCGTTGATGATCCTGATGAATTATATAAATGCTTATTTAAAATTGTTAATTATGAGTACAATAAAAATTTTAAACTGAAGACGTTTGCAAGGAGCATTAAAGTAAATTTATGTGATTGGGCAACAGTAGGTATGTACAAAAGTAGAGCTAGGTTGTATGATCTATATGGTATGAAGAAATACAATTTTAATCCTGAATTTATTCAATATGTTAGAAATTATTCAAAGATTTTTAAGATGACATGTGCTTTTAGCCAAGTCCTTATATTTAAGCAATAAAATCAAAGAATCCAAGAACAAAATTAAAACTACTTGGAGCATTATTAACAATGACACTGGTCGAGCTAAATTGGTAGATAACAATTATGAATTAAAATTTAATGGTGAAATTATTACTAGGAAAACTGATGTTGCTCAGACATTTAACAATTTCTTCATAAACATACCAGTGAACACAACCAGCTGTCTAGATTCATGTCCAAACAAAGCAGAAGTGTTGGTTAGGGGCAATGTGAATGAGTTTGATGTGCTTTTTAATTTTAAATATA
This sequence comes from Euclidia mi, assembly GCA_944739405.2. Classification (NCBI taxonomy): domain Eukaryota; kingdom Metazoa; phylum Arthropoda; class Insecta; order Lepidoptera; family Erebidae; genus Euclidia; species Euclidia mi. The sequence continues at coordinate 74,427,991 of OX123183.2, read as the reverse complement.
TTGACACCAATGACATACTGAAGGTATTCAAGACGCTCAATAATAAAAAATCTGTTGACTTATGGGGCATTTCTGTTAAACTTGTGCGACAAATTATTTCTAGCTTAGCTCCATATTTAGCTGCAATATTCAACAGATGCGTAGATACAGGCGTATTTCCTGATCTAATGAAACACAGTAAAGTAATACCATTATTCAAAAAGGGATCAAACAGCGACCCTAGTAATTTTCGGCCAATTTCTATCTTGCCTGCTATTAGTAAAATTTTTGAAAAGATTATTTTGCATCAACTAGAGAGCCACTTTCACACAAATAATTTATTTCACAGTGAACAGTATGGCTTTACTAAGGGTCGCTCCACCGTTGATGCCGGTGTAACTTTGTTAAAGCATATTTTTAATGCTTGGGAAAACTCGAAGGATTGGTGTTTTTTGTGACCTATCGAAGGCCTTTGACTGTGTGGAACATTATACGCTTTTACTTAAATTGAAACTTTATGGTATTAGAGATACCGCACTCAATCATGTTGCCAGCTACCTTAGTGATAGAATTCAGTATGTAGATGTTAATGGGAGTAGGTCTCTAGGTTTGCCAGTAAGAATGGGCGTTCCACAGGGCTCTATTCTCGGTCCATTTCTTTTTTTAATACATATTAATGATTTGCCGTTCTTTGTACAAAATTTATGTGATATTGTTTTGTTTGCCGACGATACGTTACTAATTTTTAAAGTTGATCGTAATTTAAGTAACTTTGATACCGTCAATAACTTAATACTTATTGTTATTCAAGGATATGGGCGATATTCGGGCGTGTAACATTTTTTGATATCATTTCAGCCGTTCAATTTTCTTCGATCGCTATATTTCGCAATTTGGGTTCGCGTTCAGCGAAATCGCTTCCCGCGTGATAATCGACAGGCGACAGCGAGACACGGAGCGACTCTGATTTATGACACTATATTAAAGAAGGGAGACGATGCGCATCGCCCTCGGCTTCAAAACAAACGCTTTGTGATAATCTTTTTAAACGACGACTTATAGGAAAAATCAGCATGTCAGGGTTTACTGATTTACAAATGATTTCTGTGATATCTGTGCTGATTGGCGTTTAGTCGACAATGGACGTTGCCAGTGGTATAGAAAGAGATATATTTAGTAGGGCATACACTGACTGGTTTACCATCGATAAAGGTGTTAGACAGGGATGTGTAGCGTCGCCGTGGCTGTTTAACCTCTTCATGGACAGTTGTTTGCAAGATTTAATACATAGTGACTGCGGATTAAGGATGAATGGGTTACTCGTCAAATGCCTCCTTTATGCTGATGATCAGGTTATACTTGCATCTTCAACGGAGGAGTTGCAGGAGATGGTAACAATCATGCATCGTGCGTTAGAAAGGAAAGGAATGAAAGTGAATGTAAGTAAAACGAAAGTTATGGTTTTTGAAAAGGAGGAATGCGTTACGGCTTGTAATGTTTTGATCGATGGACAGCGAGTGGAACAAGTAAATGAGTTTGTTTACTTAGGTACGTTGTTTACAAGAGATGGTAAGAATGAAGCAGATATTGAAAGGAGAGTTAATGCAGGTAATTGTGTGAATGGAGCTCTGAAGGCGTTTATGAACAGTCAAAACGTGTCCAAAAAGGCACGTTTGGCTGTACATAAAGGTGTGTTAGTGCCTACCCTTATGTATGGTAGTGAAAGTTGGGTATGGCAGAAGAGATTTGAAAGTAGAATAAATGCTGTAGAAATGAGAGCACTGAGAAGTATGTGTGGTGTGTCTTTGACCGACAGAGTAAAGAATTGTGTGATACGAGAGTGGTGTGGGGTAAAAGAAGATGTAGTGACAAGCATTGAGAAAGGCATGTTAAGATGGTTTGGGCACATGGAGAGGATGGATGACGATAGACTGACAAAGAAGATATATCAGGCTAGTGTGAATGGGACAGGACAAAGGGGAAGACCTAGGAGAACGTTCTCTGACCAGATTGGAGACATCCTGAAAAAAGGACAAGTCAGAAGTACCCTTAACAGAAGAGCATGCATGAGAAACTTGATGGGAGTGAGTGAAGCAAGTGAGGTATGTCAGGATCGTTGCAAATGGCGTTCCGTAGTCTCTGCCTACCCCTCCGGGAAACAGGCGTGAGTCTATGTATGTATGTATGTATATTTAGTAGATTGCGGTAATTGTGCTGACTTTTTAATAATCTTGTACGGATTAGACGTATGCAACGTTTGAATAAAGCATGGATGAGTTGGTATTTTCCTGTCCAAGTACCTTTATGTGTTTGGTTTCTTACTTACATAACATCTCTCGCATTAGAAATTGTCCCGTGTTGGGATAAAATTCATATCTTACAACTTAGCTAAACACGGAATCAAAAAGCAGAGCTGCTTTCAATAGCCTTGGTCCATTAGCTATCCTTATTGTATAGAAACTCAGTATGTTGGTAGTTTGGTGGAGGACATTCCTTTATGCGATGGACTTTCGTTCATAGGACAGATTCTACAAAGCACTGATACATTTTTTGCAAGGTCTACACAATGCGACCTAGTTAAAGTTGAAAGCTATCAGTAATAAGGCAGTCGAACAAAAAAAAAATAAACGGAATAAGAAAAAAAAATCAATATGGAAGGTTTCGTAACTTCATATTATCATTAGCGATTCTCCGAACGAATATTTCGGTATAAATAAATATTACTGTAGTTACTGTACGGATAAATCCTTCAATTTTACTACGAATATATTGAAATTATTAACTGAAACTAGTTTCATTATTGGATCAACAGAGTTTCTCTTTAACCTAATGGAAGGAAAGAGGAACCCACCACGCACCCTCGGAATGACCACCCCAGCTATTGCAATAGAAAAAGGTTGACAATACCGAACTCCTCTAAAAGGATAAGGGATATAGGAATGGTATGGGTTCCAGGAAGATACCTGACTTGCAGTATCCTGCTGTATGCGCCGACTATTCTTCGTCACGTGTTTCGCCTCTGCACGAGGCATCCTCAGCAGTGTTGCCAACAGCGCTGGCCCTAATGTCGCCGATTCTCATGCGTGAAGTAGCCTAATATCGCCGAATTTGAGTTGTAGTAACCTAAAGTTGCCGAAACACCAAAATATCAACAACCAAAATATGAATAAATAAAATGTAGTTTTTATCAACTTATTTATAAGAGGTTTATAACACACTGGTAAACAGGCTTAAGCAAATCTTTAAAACACGTTAATGAATTTAAAGTTAACATTTATAAAACTACTTTAAATAAATAAAAAAATTGTGTTGAGTACCTATTCTGATTCGTCCTCTGCTAGCAATAATAAGGCATCACTAAGACTTTCAACGTCTTCAGTAGAAGTTGATGTGCTAGTACTGGCGCAAGATCCACCGGAAACATACATTTATCTCCCAGCGTGTTACAACACATACTTCTTACATTTATATGGGTACGAATTCATCAGCATGGGTAGTTGCATGCGATTCCATAATATAAAAAAATGTCCCTAGAGTAGCCTAATTGGCGACCAGTCGCCTTTTAGATTTTTTCATCGCCGATTCTCGTTCTGAGTAGCCTAAATGGCGAAATATCGCCTACGTTGGCAACACTGATCCTCAGGAGCGATGGGCAACGACTGAGCGCTTTCCTTCAGTGAGCATGTGTTATAAACGATTGTACTTTCTAATTCCCTCCGCCGCTCGACTGATGTGCGTCATTATGACGGTATGCAAATATATTCAGCAATGAGGACACGTTAAAGTTGGTTTGATCTTTCAGTAATGTAAGCTTGTCCCGCTTCCAAATTTCTAATTGTTCCAATAGGTACACACATTCGGATACCCTTTTGACAAATGTGTATGACGTCAAATGAATTTCCGCTATTTAGACTATGGCCCGTTTGAAGTAAATGTTCGGCAAAATGAGACTTTTCCGGCTGGTTGTTTCTAAACACCGCTAAATGTTCTTTATATCTCAGCTCAAAACTTCGACCCATCTGTCCTATGTACTTATTTTAGCATTGGTGGCATGTTAAGCAGTAAATACCGGACTTTTTGTTCTTGCATACTTTATCTTTACCATTGCAAAGAAATTTTAACGTTTTGTAAGGTTTATAGGCTCATCTGATACCGTTCCTCCTCAGTATACGTGATTTAATTTAGACTCGATATTCCTATTTCTAATAAATTGGTATTTACGCTGTCTGATGGAAAGATATCACTGAAAGCTTCCAGCAGGAAGCTTGGGAGTTGGCTGTGTCCTCTCAAAATACCGAGTTCAGAGCCGCCTACACCAAGCAGCAGACCAGTCCGAGGTTGTGTTGGGATGCCACTGTGGTGGCTATTGTGAATAGGCTCCGAATGGACCTAGGGGATAGTATCACACATCTCTTTCGCCTGACACAAACTCGAGCCGTACTGTTGTGAAGAGGTACAGCCCAATACAGGATTTCCACTGCGAGTCCAAAAAATAAAAACCTCTATCCTAACAACAATACAGAATTACAGTTCACATAGAAATCAAACTACGGTTTACAGATTCTATCGCGATGTATTAGTTTTACTGTACTTCATTCCATTTATACAGAGTGATCTACAAACTGCATTATTTCATATAAGCCGGTGTTTCGGCTACTTTACAGGTGCCGTGGTCCCAGAAAACAGAGAGTGCATCTTGTTAGCTTTTTTTAGTTTATACCCTGAAATATCTTTATTCCTTCGTGGTCGCGTTGCGAAGGTTAGACAAGCAGTCGCTCTATGGAGAAGCTAATATTCAGCCAAATATGATTAGACCGGGTTGAAACCGGGATAACTTTAGGAGGATGAAGAACTATTGTTTTAAGGCAAATAGTTTATTATTACGTGGTATTTAGGACGCCAGAGTTCCAAGTACAATTTCTGATTATTATTATTAACGTCTTAGAGTTCCTTTTTGTGCAACAGCACATATATTATGTCATTGATGCCAAGATTAAATACGGCCCGGTTTAATATTTTTTACAAAAATTATTGTCAATTTTGTGATGACTTCACTTTCAACTATGATTGCAACATTGCACTTCACTTTAGCCATAAATATTTTTGCTATCAGTAATAAGCTGTATGTGTAATCGATAAACCACAGCGGCAACGGCTAGCGATAATAAATAAATCTAGTATTAATAAATTAATTATACGTTCATGTGCGATGCCAAATGTTCTATTATTGATCCTGCACACTACACAGTACACAGATACTGTTATTTACGATGATATTGTGATGAATACTAAATGCGTATCATTTACTAGCCAGTCTTGCGGTTTTGTCCGTTTGGAATAACGTTTAGACCTCAGAGGATAATTTAAAAAGAAAAGTCAGATCAAAATCTTGTAATCACTTTGATCACAATCTGACGCTTATGAACGTAAAATTTTATTACTTAAATACTCAATGAATCTACATTAAAATTTTGTGCCACGTTCGCAATGCATGCATTTAAAATGGGTTACCTTATTACGTTAATTGTTCCTTGTAGGTCAAGCTTACTTTTTCCAAATTGATCGAAAGCAGATATAAGCGCTAAATAAGTGTTCTATTGCAAAATTGACAATATGCTAATTTGTGAGTTATCTACGACGGTCCGAAAGATTGCTTGGCCAGCGTGGTGGACCATAGACCCTTATTGAGAAGAGGACACTTTATGTATAAGTTCTCGAGTTTATATATAATATTATTACCATTTTTGTATATTATACTTAAATTACCTACTTTTAAATTGTGACAATACACTTGTTTCCCCTTTGGATTTGCTTGTGTTTATGGGCGGCGGTAACTGAAAAGATAAAAAAATATATTAGGACATACTAACGGATCTTTTTTTGTGTTTACTATCGTTGTGTGTATTTCCGGTAGTCATTACTGGCAGTACGTGAGCACGCCACTTTGCTGTGTTAATTAGTGATTTAAATTCATACTTATCATAATAATTATAGCATATTGAATTATTTAATTAATTGGGTAATCACATTCATCGTTGCATCGTTAATATTGATTATGTTACGTTCAACGTTTAGTAGTTGCCTAATCTAATGAGTTTTATAGTTTTCTAAAAGTTTAATTTACTTTCGACAATATTTCATAATTTTATATTATATTGTAGGCATGCGTTTAAGTGAACACGTTTATTTCCTTGATAAATATTATTGTTTCGTTACACTCGCAGGAGTACGACCAACGGTGCGGCACTGACCTGGATTCAAGGCTACAGGTTCCCAAATAGTTCCCCCGTTATTCCGCTGAGTAAGCAGCTCGAAAGATTGCATTCGTGGCAGGCTCGTAACGCGCTGGATTGGTGGTTTACCCCACGAGTTAGGGTAGGGTCAGACTCGTCGGTGGTGCAGTAGTCGTAGTCGCAGTCGCTGGCAGTGAAACCAAGAAGATAGCGTAGAGTAAAAGTCGCTGGGAAGCGTAGTCTTCAATCGTAGGGTGGACCAGGAACCCACAGCCAGAGTGATTTTAAAGACTCGACAAACGAGAAATCTATCGGATTATAGGGTGACTAAATGTTTTTTAGATTATTGCATTGCAGTGTCATATTCTTTATCAAATTGCTGCGCCTAATATATATGTAAGCGATATATAATTTAGATCATCCTCTTAGCGTTATCCCAGTTTCAATCTGGGGTCCGCTTACTAGACTAACTGGATTTGGCTGAATATTAGCTTTTCCACAGAGCGACTGCCTGTCTGACCTCCACAACCCTAAGGGATAGCGATATTTCATGGTTTAGATTAGTGTCAGTTTATTTAGAAGTTACTGACGCCCTGTAACGACTGTCAAAGATCTTCATGACAACCGGGTCCGACGGCTTAAGGTACTCTCTGAGGCACGGGACAATCGATAATTAACAATTCAATACGCACATAACTCCGAAAAGTCATTGGTGCGCGCCGTGGATTCGAACCCGATACCCTCTGCATGGCAGTCTGTTGGTATATCCACTCGGCTATCGCTGCCTGAGTGCCTATGTCAGTGATATGCGAGCATTTCGTGTCATGACAGCACAAGCTATTGTCTAGTGATGTTTACTTTCATTATGTCATCTCGCTAGATTGGAGAATCCTGCATGTTAAGCATGAGCAAATATGAGCGTCCCAGCACGGCAGCGATACCTACTACCATATCACAAAATATCGCTACGTTATGAAAATCGTAATGTTGGGATTGAAACGTGAATTGTACCCTTAATGTACTTCGAATTTGAATGGCGAGAAATATATGTTCTACATTAAGCAATGAAACTAAAATACACAGTGATGTGGTCAAGGTATAATGTTGATCTAAGCTTAGAAATCTCATTTTTTTATAGTCTCACGCCTGTATCCCCGAATAGATAAGCCTATTGCCGTTACCGGGCACATCACCAGACTCTGGGCTTTTGCCCGACTTTTGCCCGACCCGGGAATCAAACCCAGGACCTCCGATCAGCAGTCGCATAAGCTATCCACTGGACCACGGAGGCAGTCTTTAGAAGTTTCCTGCGAAACTTTATTTGAGTTTTTTTAGAAACATACTAACGGTGCAAGATAGTAAATAAGAAATAAGTCACTGTGATGTCGACCTATTATCCAGTGAATCCAATTATCTGAGCTGATATCTCAGTTAATGTAAACTATATTTCTCTGTACTATGAAATGAATGCACAATCATTTATTTTACAGTAAGGAGAAATAGTGTAAATGTTGACAATGCTTTTAATTTAACTTTGCGACAGGGCTACAAATTAACGTATATTGATTATTAGATTCTTTAAAAACACTTTATTTATATAAAACTAAATGTCCGTTCTTTCATAGTACTAGCTTCAAGAAAACTTTTAACTGCTATATAATTCTACCCCCTTAGAGTAAAATTATATAGTTGTTGAAAGTTTAAAAGAACAACATTAAAAGGAAGGAAATGTGAATTGAATATTGGTCAACGAACATGTGAAACTACTTTTTTATCCATCAAAAAGAATTTCTACCGTTAGGGAATTTAAGCGGCCTTTTTTGGTTCGCTATACAATTTCGTCCTAAGCTTAACTTAATCCTCTAGTCATAGTAACAGAAAATGTAATAGTAATTTGGACTAAATCTTATTGTATTTCTCTGTTCGATCAGAAATATTGAGATCTGAATATCTTCTTTCTATTTTCAAATCTATATCTTTAGTGTTAAAGCTCAGAGGCCTAAAATATATCCAGTGGATAGAGCAGCCATTTTCAAACTTTTCTATTATATACGTACCTATTCATTCCTAATCCTGTCTATTCTTGCGACCCTCATTTCAGCTGAGTGGAGATATTTTTCATCGACGTATATCATCGGCGAGCATTGTGAACCGGACAATACCATAGGTCTTTACAATAGTCTTAGATGAAGGAGTATTATTATACTCAATTTTAGAACATGACTCAGCCTCATATTGTGATATTTCGTTGGCTTAGAGGATTTTGAATGTTAAGTAGTCTAAGATCCTAAGCACATAATCCTAAATGACATTGCTCATGTTGAAGCTCTCCTTACTCTGCTTTCAGTTATTTTTAGGGTTCTGTACCTCGAAATGAAAAAACGGAACCCTTATAGGATCACTTTGTTGTCCGTCCGTCTGTCAAGACCCTTTTTCTCAGAAACGCGTGGAGGTATCAAACTGAAATTTATACCAAATAGTCAAATCTACTGTTCCTTGAAGATGTGAAAAAAATCAAACTTCTAAGCCAACGCAATCAAAAGATACAGCCGTTTATGCTTTAAATTTCCGCAAATATTCGAAACTCAAAACCTACAGGGTACTTCCCGTGAACTCAGAATCTTGAAATTTGGTACGAAGCAATGTCTTATAGTATGCATAAAGAAAAAATTACGAAAACCGTAAATTTTTAGTTACATCATATCATAAAAATATTTTTAATAATTTTAAAGTTATTGCCATTTTCTCATGAACGCGTAAAGCTGTTCATTTGAAATTCATATCAAATACTCGAGTCTAATTATACCTTTAAGCTGTAACAAAATCAAACTTCTATCTCAACGCAATAAAAAAAAACAGCAATTTTACTATATTTTCAAACTCGCAACTACTGGCAAGGGAATTAAAACCTACAGGGTACTTCCCGTAAACTTAGATTCTTGAAATTTAATACGAACCAACGTCTTATAACACAGCTAAAGGAAAAATTGCGATAACCGTAAAATTTTAGTTACATCATATTATTATAATAAAAAAAAGAAATTTGAAGTTACCAGCCCTTTCCTTATGAATACATAAAGGTATTAAATTGAAATTCATGTCAAATACTCAAATCTATAATATCTTTAAGCTGTAACAGAATCAAACTACTACGCCAACGCAATAAAAAGATACAGCTGTTTATGCCGCAAATTTTCGAAACTCACAAGGGAATCAAAACCTACAGGGTACTTCCCATGAACTTAGAATCTTGTAATCTGGTACAAGGCCACTTCTTATAGCACAGATTAAGAATTTTTTTCCATAAATGTATTTTTTTAGTTTCATCATATAGTAAAACCATTTTTAAATTTTAATGTTACTACCTCTTTCCTCATGAACGCGTAGAGTTATTAACACTTTCATTGTCCGACGCCAGACACAATAGAAATTCAATTGTTATGAGCCACATGTGGCTCATGGGACTGGGAATGGGTTAAATTGGAATTCATATCAAATACTCAGGTGTTGAATTATTAATTATCACTTGTCCCGTGCCTCGGAGAGCACGTTAAACCGTCCGTCTCGGTTGTCATGAAAATCTTTGACACTCGTTACAGGGCGTCAGTACCTTCTTAATCAACTGGCACTAGTCTAAACCATGGAATATCGCTATCTCTTCGGGTTGCGTAGATCAGAAAGGCAGTCGCTCTGTGGAAAAGCTAATATTCAGCCAAATCCGGTTAGATTAGTAAGCGGACCCCAAATTGAAACTGGGATACTGGGAAGAGGATGATGATCACATACTCAGGTCTATAATACCATTAAGCTGTAATAAAATCAAACTTCTATGTCAACGCAATCAACAGAAACAGCAATTTAAACATATTTTCAAATTCGCAACTACTCGCAAGGGAATCGAAACCTAGAGGCTACTTCCCGTGAACTCAGAATCTTGAAATTTGGCACGAAGCAAACTCTTGTAGCACAGATAAAGAAAAAATTGCGAAAACCATAAATTTTTAGTTACATCATATAATTAAAATATTTTTAATAATAACATTTTGTAGGTGCTACTTCTTCATGAACCCGTAGGGGTATAAATAGAAATTCATATCAAATGCTAGAATCAAAACTAAAGGGTATTTCCAGTCGCTCTAGAATCTTGAAATCTGGCATAAAGTAACGTTTTATAGCACATAGGAAAAATTTTGAAAATCCAACATTTTTAGTTACATCACATATTTTTTTAAATAATTATATATACCTACACTGCGGTTTGTGCGGAACCCTCGGTGTGTGAGTCTGACTCGCACTTGACCGGTTTATTATGAAGTTAAAGGAACTTGGATTGATGGTATAATTTCATTATTTCAAGTTCCTTTACTTTCGTTGTTTGCGTCGCATAATAACTATTTGAAGTGAATGTGAAGGTTCCGTTAAAAAACGCCCATTATCAATCTATTTAATGGACGAAACGTTTTTATGTTAAATCTAGTCGAGTGTTTTTTTTTATTTTATTTATAAATAGTGTAACTAGTTTGCATATTTTCTAAGCAGAATAAAACAAAATGTGTATAAATGTCGGCCATACGATGAAAGAAACCTATTCGTATCATACGTTTGGATAGGCATATTACAGTTTGTATTACGCAATAAAATAATTGCTACGTTGTTCAGAAAATTATATGTTCTTTTAGAGACCGTTGTTGTATTTTTGTTATTAGGTATCATAGGCAAGAAAATAAAATGTTAAAACAAACCGTTTATGGAACAAACACAATCTTTACATTTACGACTGAGTGATTTATTTTCTCATATTTAAAATAAAATACGCGATTGATCTATGGTCTCGTCTTCAATTTGTTATTTGCAGGTTTGCAAAGTCTTGATACTTACAAATGTAGGTATCTCTATACCTAATGCTATGCGAGTTCCGGGTACCTACTAATTATTGGGTGACAGTAATGTGCAATGTGACTAGGTAGTAAATCTTTTCGTAAAGAAATTTTGCGCGTACTATTACTTCCATTAATTTGTGATTTAGTCGAAATTATACACAGGACAGAAATTGGTATTTCATAAAAAGAATATACCTCATGTCTTTCAAATCTTTGATTACCATAAACGGAGAGTGCTTAGAAGTAATGGTGTGACTTCATTTGATTTCATGTCTATAATAATCATGGAAGGGGAGATCGAAGCACATAATCGTATCATAACGATTCATAAATGACAATGTGATGGACCAATATAATAAGGGGCGAACCATTACTAGGAAACAACTCCAATCTCAGAAACTGAATATCTTCGATCGATATCTATAATGACTTATGTTTAATATCAACAGTAACCGGCATGAATATTAGAAAAAGATGAGTCCTTGTCTTGTCCAGCCATCTTTGTCAAATATATGAATGGCATCATTGGCAAATGTGACTTGACAACGTGTCATTTTTGTCTTATAAATAGTTATCCTATTAAAAAAATTACAGTAAAATATATCGCAATACATTTGCTTACACTGAACTTATAGACAAAGTAATCTCTTCGTTAATTACCTACTGAATTATATTCTTAATTTCGAATGAGCTGTTGGACCTCTTTTAAATAAATAAACGTTACCACAAGATTATATTAAAATATAATAATATTTTAATATAATCTTATAATCTAGGCTATCTTATTATCTAAACAAAGGCATGATATTTATTTGTTGAATGCAACAAATAAATATCATGCCTTTGTTAAGCATGAACTAGCAAAAAGGCCTAACATTCATTTTTCTATAACTTTTATGGGAGTTACTGGAACAGGCGCAGATATGTGTTTGAAGCAGATCATGATTGCAAAGAACCCTCACATTAATAAAAGTATCACGTGTGTAACGTGCGGCCAACTGCTATAGATACCGAGTAGTAGTGCCGTACGTAATACGAATATTCGTGAATATTTGCCGATACTTGCTCGCCGGGAACTTGCTACTTATTATAATGTTGGAATATGTTTAACTAGATTTACTAGTTGTCCGTGTGGGGACGGATTAAGAATACGGAATGTCACCACCCCATATCAGCCCGTGGGTGTCGTAAGAGCCGACAGAGGGAGAATATTATGCAGAGAACAGCACTGTAAGAGAAGGAAAACTTGATACAAACCCTATACTAACCCGTTTGGCCAGCGTGGTATAGTAGGCCAATTCCTCCTTTCAAAGGAGAGGCCTAGTCCAGCAGTAGACTGTTAAAGGCTGATGATGTTGAGATTTACTAGCAGCAACTGAAAGTTACGCCATTTTTGTTATATATATTTGTTTTGTGTATGTTGTTAAATGCTTACCTATAATTCTGTAAATTACATTTGCAGAAAGTGTAGCACCTAATCCGTGTTAGCACCTTCAGGATTTTATTGATAAACAAAACAAAATAATAGAGATCTTTTCGCACTCTATTTAATGCAGATTCAATTGTTAATTGCAAAACCCTAACATGTAGATTTTGCATAGAATTTGAATATAATGTAGGTATATTCAAATTCCTAACGGCATAGTTATACCTAAAACAAACTCCACTCTGTAATTTATTTCAACCCACTATGTCGGGCTAATACAGATTATATATGGCCATACGTGAGTTACAAAAATTTTATAAAACAAACATGTTTGCCTCTTAAAAGTAACAGAGCGCCCTCACAGTTTGATGTTAAATACTTTTTAGTTAATTACGACACCCGTAACGGTTGAGTGAGCAATTTGGTGGGCGCCGTCGTTACGTCATGGCTCCTCTGTTTATCCGGGATCAAACTCTAAATTGCGACGAAATGCTTTCACTCGTATAAGGTCACATATCGACGACTACACCCGATTGAAAGCTTTAACATTCAAATCCATCCATAGAATAATAGTGCTACGCTTCCTTGCTTTACCTTTGATTTTCCCCAAATTGAATACGCTTATTAAACACAAGTAAGAACAATGTAAATTTCTATGCTCAAAACGTTTTACAGAACCACTTTTCTTTGTCAAAATAAGCTTTATACATTACGGAGCAATTGCGAAAATGAAATTCATGTTTGTATGAAAATTACTTGATAGTTTAGCTATCATCGTAACACGAACACACCTGAGATTTGCACAAACCCAGCAGCTACGGAAAATTCTTCGTCCGGTTTTAATGTTGTCATTTGGACAGGCGGGAAGGTCCACTTTTTGCATTGGGGTTTTTCGTGCAAAATAATGTGACATTAATAAGTCTCACCTCCCTTAAAGGGAGACGTCACGTATGTATTTGGGTCAGCTCTTACATTCATGTCACTTTGATAAATAATTAGGGTTCTGTTACAAAAAACTACGGTGACCTCATGCAACTCAGACGTCGGACAGTTCATTAAGCATAAAATTCTTGAAAGTGATGTAATTTATCGTGGGTGTTTATAGTTTTTGTGTAATTACCTTTGGTTCTCACAGTCCCAAAAAGAAGCGAGTGTAGAATTCGTGGTCTGCGAATATGTGTCGCACTTGACCGCTTTTAATTTAAATTGGGAACCCGTACGAAACGTGACCTACTTATAATTCATGTACATTTACGACTAACCAACTTACAGAGTAAGCGAGTAAATTAATTTCGTCAGAACATGTTTGTAGGGAATTGAATTTTCTGCTAGTGTGAATGCAAACTCATAAAACACGATATAATGAACCGTATCAAATAATAAATTATCCATTTAAAGGCACCTTTTGTGTGTGTTCAACGAGGTAAGAGCGTAATTCTCACCTGTCATACAGCCCGCATCTTAACTCTTGAATATAATAATCGTCAAGAAATCATACCCTGTTGTGAATCACGTCGTGCATGAGCAAAATCAAAACGAAAAAATAAGTAAATTGTGTAGACGGTGAAATCGAAATGTTCACGTGAACATTTTCCTCCGAACATACGAACAGCCTTTATTTGCATTGGAGCCAAAATATTTAATCAGGCGTATAATCTTAGCATTCCGTAGGCTTTTGTGGTTTAAATGTATGCTCGGCTCGGCATGCGTGTTCGCTCTGCGCACTGAACGCTAGACTGTTTGACGACCGCCGCCGTCTATTCTTTATTTTTATCCACGTGTGTTTGTTTATGCAAAAAACAGGAATTCTTTGTAGTCATAGGTGTTATAAGTACACAACTTTATTCAAGCACATGCCTTAATAAAGACAGGGAAATTATGTGTGCTTTTTTGACAGCGTAAAGAGTACGTAGGTATAATTTATTAAAATCATCGTCATTATTATAATAACCTGTCCTGACTGATATACCATCGCAGTGCCCAATGCTTTAATAATACGGGACTTAGGGAAGATTTATTTATGCATATCAGAAGATAATGTTTATATATTCAGGAGTAAAAGTGGGATTAAAAGTTTGAAAATTCGCAATATCTGATGCAAATTCTAACTCTATGAAAATGCCGGCAACAGCTAATGATATAAATATTTCTAATGTATATTGTAGTCGTGTAGATAACTAAGATTCTTTTTTTGCTCTGGCAGCGAAATCACAAAGGTCTACCTTTCAACCGTTATCTATTCAATTGTCAGATAATTTGGATAGTTTGTGCCCACTATGAAACTAGCATAACCGTCAGATACCTCCACGGCTGCTAGGGTATTAAACGTAGCTCATTGCCATGCATTATGTGAACCTTTCTACCTTTAGAATAAAAAACTCAATATTACTCTAGGATTAAAACGTTTGTATAAATTGAGATAGTCTGACCCCTATCACTTTAGGTTCTAATATTGTTATCGGCCAGCTGTAGATTTACGATGGTTCTCGTTTCTAAGGATCGTGATTGTATGTTTATTGCTGTATGTAGCTTAAGGCTCTCGTAAGATGTTTTAGTTAAACGGATTCGGACTTGGAGCGCTGAATAAATGAACACTAAGGTTCTATATATTAAAAAAGATCGTAACGTAATGATCATGTAATGTTCGCAAATAAACGAACCACTTATAAGTTACATACTCGTTTTATTTAAGTATAACAACATTTTCATGATTTTGACATCACATACGTTGGAAACATACACTTTTACTCGTCTGTGAAACACTTAAAACATGCTAACAGGCAATGTTCAATTACTAAATATTTTACACAGATTTATGATAAAGCTGGTTAATTGTTGAGCTTAAATACTTCACTGGTAGTTCCAAAGCAAATACAACTATAATACGATTCAGAAACGACGAGAATTTTAGTGTGAACAGTCGTAGTTTACCTTTATTATTAAAATATGCGAAATTTAATTAAATATACGCCACTTATGAATGAATAGAGTCACGTACACTGAATTAATGTTAATGAGGTAAAACCTGAAGAGATAACACGTCGTAACACTTTGGGATCAGATTTAACATTAACAGTTATTGCCGATTCGGTTTGTTATACTCTGTGTAATAATGCTCAATGGGACTTTACTAGTTGGAAGAACTTAGTATTGATATACGATTATCATGTTAGAGGAGTATGAAACTGTTGACCGATTAAGCAAACCTCCTTTTTTCTATCGAAATAAATATACAAGAAAAAAAACAGTGATAAGCAAAACCATATCCGAATAAGCCAAAAGTGAATAAGCGAAAATAATGTTAGATTAAACATATTTCTGAATTTTGTGGTCAATGAAACAATTCTGATATCAACAAATTGTTGTTTTTCGTTAATACTCTTCTTTTAAACACGTACAAGATTTTTTATTTACATTTGTAGTTAGTAACTACCAACAAGAAAACGTAAAAACCCCTATTAGAAAAATTATACGTTGATTACAACACAAAATGGCGCAAGGGCGCGCCTGCCAGAAAGTGTCACAAAGTATAAAGTGTAAAAGGTGTCAATCATTCGTACACTACAGTAGTCAGCGCTGCTGTTTATGTTCGTTTTATTTCACAAAGAGCCTCGTAACAGTAAAAAGAACTCCATCTTAGCGCTACACATTTGTTATGGGAAACGTCTTTGTTTTAGAGCAACTTACTCTACAATACTAAAATCCCGAATGCTCCGGTAAATATTGACGAGAAATACAAGAAAGGAGTAGAACGCAACAAGAGAATAACCGTATTGTATAAATATAATAATATGCTTAGTTTATCAAACAAAGCTTTCTGCAGTTTCTATCATTATCATCATCATCAATCAATATAAACATTCTTTCGTTTACTGACACTGACAGACAATGCACAGCCCTAGCTACTGAGCGCAAGAAGCTGAAATTTGGCATGTGTGCTCCTTAAAAAGCGTAAGGGTTTTGTGCACCCATAAGGGTTTGTCCAAAATTGCTACAGGATCAAGCAGAAACGGGTAAATTAAAAAGGTAATATGCGGTTGTAGCTGGGGGCATCTTCTAGTTCTCATATAATTAAGAGCAGTAGCAGTTCCATCTCTCGGGATCAAACGCGCATACCTTGTTAACCTTGACTCGCGTGAGCTCGTCGCTACAGGACTTTGAGGGCACCGCGGTGGTTTTAGTGAATAGGGCTCGAACGACTCTACGAGAGAGTTACACACACCTCCTTAGCCAGCCCTAAAATCAAATAGAGCAGAATAAAGATATCCCTGTTATTATCCCGGGACAAAATCTAAATATGTTGTGAACATTATTAAATATTATTATACCTAAACTAACGCAAACGCATGCAGACCATTGCATTGAAATCAGTCCAGCCATATATGTAGTTCAGCGACCAACACATCGAATATAGATAACTTGAAAAAAATTGTTTGCAATTTTCTTTTGGCACTTTATGACATGATATTATACAAATAATAAAGCTGGTTCATTTCAGAGTTAAATACTTCACTTGTTAGTTCAAAGCAAATAAAACTACAACACGATTCAGAGACGACTAAACGCATGTACTACGTAATTCTACGTGTAAGTACACGTGGAATTATAATGATGATATATAGATGAAGCGATCAAATTCAAAAAGGAAAACAAAATTCTGAAAGTCAAGATTGATTTAGATTTCCATGGAGCACGGAGGATTTATATGACGCCACTTTTACCCAACGAACTATTGATCTATTTTAGATATAATCATTATTCCTATCACTTTGTGGGATAGCTTTGAGGCGACGATAGCCCAGTTGTGTACGTAACGGACTGCCGAGACGATGGTCTCGGGGTCCATCCCCAGTTACCCCGGGCACACACCTATGACTTTTCGAAGTTATGTGTGTATTAAAATAAAAATATTAATTATCGCTCGCTTAAAAATGTGCCCGGTAGATGGCAATAGGCTCGCCCCCTATTACATTGGGACCGAAACATATCTGGCGAAGTGTGGGTGTGTAATACACCTCTGCCTACCCCTTCGGGGATAAAAGGCGTGAAGACATGTTATGTTATGTTTGTGGGATAGTGCGTAAAGGTATCATCATTATCATGGCAACCTTCTTCGTATAAGCCCACGGTTTGGGCGGTACTCTATTCTCTTTCATTAGGGTCTCGAGCCGCGCCGTCTAGTATTTAGATAAATGTAATAAAGTAAGTATCACTTCGTGTACGTAGTAAGCTCCATATAAAAGTCGAGTGCGCCTAATATAGTAGGCGTTATTCGGTTCCAATCTATCGATTTTACTTCGTCGTTGTTAGAAAGCGGGCCTTTTGCGATTTTCCGCGCCATTAGTGATGTGACAAACGGCGGTTTGTACTCACGATGTCGTTTTCGTCCAATACGACATTTCAAAGATCGAACATTCGTATTCGCTCTTTTAACTTCGATCAGATATTGCAATTACATATCTTCACAATCTCAAAACTTTTATGGATAACATCTGTGATAAATATGACGATGACTAATCTGTACTAAATAAAGCGTCCGCCAGTAGAATATATTTTGCCGACGCGTAATTTAAATAAAACGAGCATCTGCCCGCCTCTGAAAAAAGTTTTATAAAAAGCTTTTAGAACGAACCTGCTGGTAATTGAAGACGCAAATGTTATTATTAAATAATAGAAGGGTCGTAAAGTCAATAAGCCTTTTTATTTCAACAGACGTGATTTAATTTTATTTGGTAATTTATATTCATTGAATATTCGTTATACTCATCATCATCATCATCATCATGTCAGCCTAGAGACGTCCACTGCTGGACATAGGCCTCCCCCAAGGTTCTCCACACAGACCGATTTTGAGCCGCCCGCATCCAACCGCTTCCCGCGATCTTAACTAGATCGTCGGTCCACCTTGCGTGAGGTCTACCCCTGCTGCGTCGTCCGGTACGTGGTCGTTCGTTATACTGTTTGCATTTTCACCAAAATAAACACATATTTATAAGTAATATACAAGAACCCAAGCTGTTTCCCGCGATTTCACCCGCGTCCTGAAGGAACTACTTAGCTTATCCGGTAAATTTATAGCCTAAGTTACTCCTTGGTACATCAGCTATCCGCCAGTGAACGTGCCGTCAAAATCGGCCCAGCCGTTCCAGAGTTTAGCGAAAACAAACAGACAGACAGACAAAAATTAAAAAAAAATGTAATTTCGCTATATTTACCGTCAATTATGCATTTAGTAAAAAGCGGTTATTTTAATGTTACAAACAGACACTCCAACTTTATTCATATGTATAGATTAAGCAAATAAATTTATTCATTCATTTGAAGTCTATCAGAAGATTTTCTTTTTTATCAAAAGGTTTTGTAACATCTATGTAGGTGCATCCGTCAATAATAATGCAGCATTATACAGGTAAGCTTGACATTTAAGCCGTAATTACATAAATATATATACGCATCATATACCACGTATGAAATGTTGGTTCGTTACCTTTTCACGGTTGTAGGTAAGTAAATATTTCACTACATCAAAGAATTCCAATATGTTTGGTTTGGTGGTTTAATATTGCCTCCACTAGGGAGATTTTCAAACGTCTGGAGCGTTTGAAAATCTCTCTCTCCCCCTCGTAGCCATTCGGTAAAGTAGTTTAGACGATTTGACGCTTGAAGGATTTTATAAACCAGCTAATGTCGAAATTAGTTCTGTTTCATTGCTTTTAGCGTTGCTCTATTAATATTATTAGTTAAATATCAATCTCGTTTTCTAACGTTTGTATACATACATTAATAATATCAACCGTATACATAAAATGTATTAACAAGACGACGTAAAGTGATCTGGCAGGAATTTATTCACAATAGCGAAATATGGCAAGTTCTCGTGTCGGAGACCAACACTCACTTTGGGTCGCTGCGATGTCAAGAATTAATGAATGTACTTAAACTGTCCCACTGCTGAGTCTGTTCTCACTATGAGAACGGTCAGGCCATTGTCCACCACGCTGGCCAAGTGCGGGTTGGCAGACTGCACATGCCTTTCGAGAACTCCTCCTTTTTTCTTGTCGCTAAGCTAACGATAATTAACCATTTAATAAAATATGTATATACTAATGCTGAAAGTCAGCAATATGCGTTCTGGGTTTCCTCTGCGTGGTAGGCAGAGGCAGATAGTTCTTGCCACTAGGCTATCGCTGCTTTTGTTTAATATTTGAATATTATTCTAATATCTTTTCTTACAAATTGCAATAATACTAGCAGAAAAATTGTACACAATCTCCTTTATTTTTATAAAACAGAGTCTTGCTATGAACACCGGAGAACCGACATTCGCCACAGTGCCTGACACACTATTATATATCAGAGCTTACTACACAAGTCTAGATAAGCAGAATGATTCTCTAGATTAATATCATAAGTGCCATGGATCTTTAAAAGCTCTTTTTGAAATTCTTCTGTATCAATGCATGACATAATCCTTATCTGTATATACAAAATTCTTACGTTGCTGACTGACTGACAGACATCGCACGCACAGCCAAAACAATTAGGTGCAGGCAGCTGAAATTTCGCAAGTACATGCCTTGGCAACTGTAGGGGTGCACTAAAAAGGGATTTCCCACAATTAACCCGGGATCAGGCAGAAAATATTAACTTAAAATGTAATGTGCGTGGCGGAACTGCGGGCATCCTCTAGTATTTTATAAAAAGAAGCCCTATCGCTTGTGCATGTTTGTATGTTTACTCGCGATAAATTATAAAAAGACTACGGTAATTAGCCCGATGCGTATCAGCGTTCTTATTACACTTATTTTTGGGGTTTAACTGTGAATGATATGAATGAAAAAATGAAATATGAATGAGCCAGTCTAGTTTTTTTATGTAATTTTTACTCTCCATAAATAGTTGAATCTGATCAAATTAGTTGAGGTTTTGTAGGACTTGAAACTTTCTAAGCTATGAAAACTGTATTTCAGAACTTAGAAGGTACCTTTAAAACTCGAAATTGCTGGCAATGTATCAACCAAATTTCGAGTAGGTATAAGCTGGAAGTGAGAATCAGTTTTGTATATTTGTCTTTCACTATTTGTATAATTTCTAATGTAAACATTACAGCAACAGCGGAATGATGAGGTTGACTCAAGATCGTTCCATTTGAAGAGCCTTGCTATGTCCAGCAGTGGACGTTTTTCAGCTGATATGATGATGAAATATTATAGAAAATGAATTTTGAACAATTAATTATGCAAGATAGAATATTAACAGTAGTAGTAAATTATTAATTATTCTATCTCGCATTTTATAGCATGAACACCACCAGTATTATTTTCAATCTACGTATCTATAGTCTCAAGAATCTGGAAGTATTATTTATACATATACGTACTGTTCCGTTGGGTGACGGATTAAGAATACGGAATGTTACCACCCCATATCATCCCATGGGTGTCGTAAGAGCCGACAGAGGGAGCATATTATACAGTGAACAGCACTGTAAGAGAAGGAAAACTTGATAAACCCTATACCAAACCGTTTGGCCAGCGTGGTATAGTAGGCCAATTCCTCCTTTCAACGGAGAGGACTAGTCCAGCAGTGGACTGTTTAAGGCTGATGATGATGATGATGGTACTGCACAAGTAATGCGCTTATGAGCTTTATGAAATAAGTGATGTTCTTTACGCGACTTTTGTAGATCTCTTGTCTGCTATGTACCGCAATATTATTATCCTTATTTCGCCGGGTTTAATATGAATTTGTTTGAATTACGTGTAATAAAACGGTGTTTACTGTGCACATTTTGTTACACGAAGCCGTAATATAACTAACTGGAGCAAATCAGAATAACTTAAGTGCCAATAATGTAGTTATTTAGTGTTACACATTGAGGTTTAACCATCATATGAACTAAATACATTATTAATAAAATACAAATATCTATCCATATTATTATAAAATTAAGTTCTTCTACCGTCTATAAACAAGCGATAAACTCGAAAACCGGCGCATAGATGCTTGTACTGTTTTCACCAATTCGTGAAGATGGTTTAGGTGTCACATTCAAGCCGCGGCCGCAATCTAGTTTCTTAAGAGAAAGCGTTTGTTTTAGTGAAACATGCCAACAGTTTAACGAACAATATATGTATATAGGTTACCAAATAAGTCACGTCTGCTTGAAACAAAGAGCTTATTGACTTTACAACCCTTTTATTATTGAATAATAACATTTGCGTCTTCATTTATTAACAATGTTCATGTATTTGTAACAAAGTTATTTATATTATTTCGAAGAAACTCTAAGTGTTAACAAATAGTGCTATAGCTGAAAGACGTTGCAACTCTCAAGTTGAATCTGCAAAACAACTATTTCAGAAATGTATCATACTTCATCATCGGCACTTTATCCAGTCCCACGGGCCTCTTCCCATTATGAGAAGGGTAAGGCCATAGTCCACTACGCTGGCCAAATGTGGGTTGGCAGACTTCACATGTCTTTCGAGAACATTATGGAGAACTCACAGACATGCAAGTTTCCTCACGATGTTTTCCTTAACCGTTTAGCAAGCGATAATTAACAATTTAATACGCACATAACTCCGAAAAGTCAATCAGTGAATAGTTTATAAACAATTTGGCGTACTTAATAATTCATTTAAGTTAAATAATGGAAAAATGTCAAATGTAATTGTAAAATGTCAACTTACAAATATATAACAAGTATCTCCGCATATTTTAATAGAACCGCCCAGTGGCCTTTGCCTTTTAAAAAGCTCCACAAATCTGTTTTGCGATGCTGTGAGTAACTTATAGCTTAGCGCAGCAAACGTAAGTAGTTTAACTGAAAAATAATATTAGTACTAACTTTAGAGATTTTCTAGATTTACGTCACTTGGTTGTCTTTGCGTCGGTATAAAGAAGTCCTCGGGATAAAGTAAATATAAATAAGAAATCTAGTAGAGTTCAGCACAGTAATGTACGTAGTATCGCCTATCCTTATTTGGTACCGATCGCTGTTAGTTGTATTATAACTTGTATTCTGTAGCACACTGATAGTACAAAAATAGATTTAGAAGTGTAATATTTTTAATATATTTTGCATGTAACGGAAAACCTTATCCTAACCTAAGTGTTATACTAAAGTCAAAGTGGCCTAAATTGCTTTTTATTTTTTTATGTGAAGGTCCAACAGCTTATTCCAATTTGACCAAATTATTATAAAAAACACGTAACACACTGAACCAAACTACAATATGCATATGACAGATAGCGGAGACTATTAAACGGCGCAAATACTTAAACCTAGTAGGGGACTATACATATATACACCGCTATTTTTTAATTAGTACAAAAACTTTAAGGACAGATTAGCGAAGATATTATTATCATATATGTGACGTAAGAATTTCATAATATCAATAAAGAGCAAAGTTATTATCATTTGTTTATTGTAGAAAATCTCACTTAAATCATAGTCATATTTTACAATCCATTCACTAATTCATTGATAATATTCCATCCTGCTCATTCGCATTCTCTCTATCGCACTTATGATGTAGGTAGCCATAGAAAATAAAATGAAGAAAAATAATAAATGTAGGTAGTTATTTTTTTATTTTGTTAATTCTACCCTCTCCTTCATACTTCATTCGGGCTTAGGACCGGTAAAATTTATCGTTTAACAAGTAATTAAATACGGAGGTATGTAATTAGAAAGCAAACAAATATCAAAATAAAAGAAGGTGTTCTGGACTAAAAGAAAAGAGTAATTTTGGCGTATTTATGAAGTTAGAATCATCTGCTATTTACAAATATTATTTTATCATCATCATGTCAGCCTAGAGACGTCCACTGCTGGACATAGGCCTTCCTCAAGGTGTGTGGAGAACACAGACCGATTTGGAGCCGCCCGCATCACATTATTATTTACTTAAGTACGTATTATTTACTAAACTTACAAGTATTTCCATTGTCCTTCAAAATGTCCACCACCGTTGTCAAAAGCATCCAATATGCACTGTTTTAATTGTTTGACACTGACCGGATCACTTTTGTACACTCACTATAAGATGTCAATGGGTACACAGCTGCACTCGCGATTTTTCCACTCAAAAAGTACGCATGAAGCATAGCTACATACTCCCGTGTTATGAACTGATATGATAGGCCATCGCGTCGGGCAAACGTAGACAAACAATTAACTTTTGCAACGAAATTAGATACGCTCACTTTCGCTAGCAATTTAGTACTGTTTGTCGCATCGTCGGGGCGTGGCGCAGGCGCAGAGGGGTGGGGGGAGGGGAATTTATCAATGGTTCATTTTACTATGATACTCGTAGTACTCGGGTCGGTCATAGTATTAGTATTGCATTTACCAATTATCACGTATTTTGTGGACAGTTTTGAGACAGTTTTGGGACTTAGTGTTTTTATTTTTTAACTACATAAATATGATCAGTTAAAGATACTTAGTGCTGTGTTAAATTTTTTGTACTAATTAAAAAATAGCGGTGTATATATATTTGAGCTATTTGGTGTCGAAACCTTGGGGTCGAAATGACCATATCTCTTAAAGACACTGGCCGACGCCTCGCGTGACTAGAAGACTGAACTATATTTAGCGCAAAAGATCAGCATTGCCATACAATGCCACACTTATTACATCATCGGCTGTGCTGTCAAAATTGGTCCAGGTCTTTTGGAATGAGGGTGTTTGAATTTTTTCTGCCACCAGACGTCGTGTCATATGCGTCAGGTCCAAACGTGTAAAGATGCGTACACACACATGAAACAAACAAACACAGATATGCAAAGTTAAAGGCGCTTTGACACATTTGGCAGTTTTCTGGACCTGACGTCTCAGTGCTGCCGCCTATTTATTTATTTATTTATAAGGTTAACCAACAATTGTTTACACAATACATTTCAGCTAATTAGTGGCATACATTTACACGTGTAACAATTATTTACTGGCTAACACCACATGCACTAATATAAGTTAATTATGTTACGAATTTAGAACAGTAAACAATAATAGATAATAAATACATTAAAATACTCGTTCATTTAGCTATGAAATTAAACGTGAAAATTTAATGAGTGACATAATAATAACTAATTCCAAAAGTAATAATATAAAAATTAAAATCAAACAATATAAAATTAAATTCAAAGAATATAAAAATAAAATCAAACAATATAAAATTAAATAACGGATAAAAGAATCTTAAACAATTGACAGAAATCGAAAAATATATTAAAAATAAGATTCATTTCATGCATACGTCTGTTGCTGCGGCCTTAATGATTTTGCCTAAACCATCGAAGTGTATGTCTACTAAGTCACTACAACTATTCATAATTCTACACAGTCTTGGCATGGCCTAGTGGGCATAATTTCAGAAAACCCTCATTGGCTAGCTCAAATAAAAAAACGGACAGACAGACAGAGAAAGGCAAGTGAAAATAATATTTTTTTAAGTATATATTATATATTATAGACACGGCGTGACATATGTCGCTTTCAAATTCATTTAAGTAGTAAAACTGTTTTTAGAATAAGAGATGTATTAAAACCTCATTTATTTGTCTTTGATACTAGAGGGCGTATATTATCTACTCAAAGTGCCATAAAGACTGAATAGTTTCCCTTTGGACGAATTTCAATCACAGTAAGGTTTCCGTGTCTTGGCGGCTTATGGCACCAAATTATCGCGCGCGGCCAATATGTCGGGTGTCAAATAATGTTACTCAGAATTAAGTGACAATTTTCTTGTTCCGATAGTTCAATGTGCACTCATATAGGATTTTGATAACTACGAGAGTATATTTATTCATTTCTTAAGGAGCAACAAACTGTTACACTATTTTATCCGTATCCATATAATATATAATCCTTTTGCGTCACAGACTGGTTGACAGACAACGAACAGCCAAATCTACTGGGTACTAGAAGCTGAAGTTCATCATGAATGTTCCTTCAGGACCGTAAGGATGCACTAAGAAGGGTTTGCCTGAAATTACCACACCCAAGGGATCGGACAGACATGGTTTAATTAAAAGAAAATGTGCGCGCGTAGCTGTGGTATCCTCTAGTTAGTGTAGCATTACAATGGCAATGAAGAGCATAACATATCACATATATCTCACAGAGATCTGTTACAAATTGTTAATATGATGTACCTAGAATCAGTAATTATTACGGCGATAGGACATTAAGAAAACGTATACCTTATGTATTAAATAGTTTGCCTGTGGACATCAGGAGAGAAAAAAATAAATTCAAAAGAAAGTTAAAAAAATCTTATAAGTTTGTATAGAACGTAAATATAATCAATAATAATTTATACTAACTACATATATACATAATAATAATGACATAAAACCATAACTATTTCTCTATTACTTAAGCACTAGAATGAGACTCAACTGAGTCCACAGTCAAACTGTTCAACACAGTTTTGTGGACCTTTATGGATTGTATTCTTTATTTAATAATTCATCTGAGCGCTACCGTGCTTCGGAGGCCACGTAAAGCTGTCGGTCCCGGCTCTTGTCTAAGAATAAGGGTCGTTAGGCCATGTCGGAGGCCTTCGGGCGGTCTGAAAACTCCGACACCAGAGTTCGTCACACACTCACACGAAAAACAAAACAAACAAAACAATAATTGAAATAAATAATAAAAATAATCTAAAACTATAAACAATATAAGATAATGTACGCCGTTATAATATTGATGCGATCATAACATTAATTATTTAATTGTTAAAGTAATTAATTAAAGAATACTAAATCTAAATAATCTTTTAGGATCTCTATGGGATCATTGCGAAATTTAGTAACAGACAAAGCGATATACTTAGTGATAAAAAAATCTTTTACTTAATTTCTTGTAAGTCATTATGAGAAAATGCAAAGATACAGAACTGGGTAACTACCGAATCACTGAAATGTTGTTTCTTAATCGGTCTAACTTGATGTACTTATAAATAGTAATGTGAAACTTTAAAGAGATCCCTGGAAGAACATGATGTTTATAACGAGATCTGGTTCAAAGTTGCGCGTAGTAAGTGAATAACATTTTGGAGAGGTTAAGTAGTAAGGCAGAACTAAATTATCTATAAACGGAATACATAAAATAGCCTTTAACAGAAAATAAAATATCTAGGACTCTCATTGATTTTCTGACAACGCTCTACTAATATCCCAAAAACATGCATACAAATTTATTTCGACTACCATTACTATATGACTTACATTACATTTGGGGTAGGGTTAGATATAAGATGACATTGGCACTTAGTCACATGTTACCCAAATTCGTAGGCTAAAACGAGCTGAGTGAATTACGCCAATATTGTTAATATTTATAACGAAATTACTAGCATGCCATAAGCACGCCTATGTAAGTAAGTAAGTTTAAGTAAGTACCTATTAAGTTTAACTGGATTAGGTAGAATACAGCTATTATATTAAGACACTTTGGCATTTCATCGCGCGTGTACAAAGACGTCGCGACGTCACAGTGTCTATATGTGTTCGTATAATTTGGTCGTAGTGTGGAACGTAAAAGCCACCTAAGGGGCTCAAGGGAGCCGCAGAGCCCGGCGCCGGAAGGACGTGCCGTAGCGCAGCCCGCTACCGGTGGCGGCCGCCATCGTCACTTCCGCCACACTGAGGGGAATTATTTTAACGCCAGTACGAGCTTATTCCAGCTCCCACTCAGCAATTACATTAAGGGCTTTTGATGCAAAGTTTTTTTTATTGCAACATGTGCGAATAGCGATGCTCAGCTTCACAGTTATGAATAGACTCCGGCTAAATTAACGAATTGCGTTCCGAACGGTACGTATCGGTTCGCAGAGCATCATGCTTATAGCTTCGTACATTATATTGTGTATATTTTTCACTTCGTTACGTTTTCAAAAGTAAAATAAAAGTTTTGGGTGTATTTTGAGCATATAATTCAAAGGCTGTAGATATTTTATCTCAATCAATGTGTCCGCTGGTATTGACGTTGTATACGCCAGCTAAGACTAAATGTAAGTAATTTAATATAATGTTGTGTAAAATTACTATGCTTACCACCAGGGGATACAGTTCTCAATCTATGTTTGAGTATGAATTAATGCAGTTTGATATTAAAAGAGTCACTATTTTATAACTATTTACAGCAAGCCATTTTTCTTAATTAAGTCGCTTTAAAGGAAAGTTGCGCTCTTAAGTGCAACATAATTATTCAATTTGTATTTACAAACATTTAAAGGCAGTCTTAAGTACTTTCCGTTCGGTAAGTTGCTAAAACTTCATCTCGTTTCTCTTAATAAAATTACGTCTAACCGTTTAAAATAATAAAATAAATAAAGTTACAAAACCTTCGCATTTGTATAATTTATGTCGTTTAAGCTTCCATCGGAGATTTAAGAAGCGCTTTTATTATTTACTAGAGGATGCCCGCAGATTTTTTATTTAACCGTTTCTGCCCGATCATGCAGCAATTTTGGGTGCACCCCTTCCTAGTGCACCACTAAAGTCCCGAACACACACGCCAAACTTCAGCTTCTTGCGCCCAGTAGTTTCGGCCGAGCATTGTCTGTCAGCCAGTTATTAACGCATGAATTCTATAAAATTATGCAGATCATGTGCTACTTGAAAAAATATGCTTATTATTAATTTAAAAATACGGATGGCGTATAAAATGATGACTTTTTACCTCCGTCAAGTATCTGTGGATTCTTTTTTTCCTTTTCATTGTGAGTTGCGTCGTTCTTTAGACATAATACGGATGTTAAGTGTCTATATGGTTTCGTGTTCTTCCCAGTAGAATTCTGCTTTATCTGCTTTTTTCGTATCGACTGGGCTAGATTCTGTGTATTATAAGAGTCTTAGCGTCAAGAAAATCTTGTGCTGATTCATACGTGAGGTGAGAAAGAATCGTGGACAAACACTTGTTTTTATACTTACTTTATTCTTGTGGGGTATAATAAGGACCGAGTTTTGACCCACATGTACACATAGAGTGAATTTTCTTGACCAACATACTTTGTGTATTATAATATTCTGTAAGAGAAGACAATTCAACTAATTAACGACTATGAATTATGACAATAATTTATTTCACAATTCCTAAGAACCTATCTTTTCTTTCAGTTTTACGTTATAGATTTTCGAAGAGATTCTAGCAACATCTTCTTTCGCCAAAATGGTCTCGGAAGTTGAGTCGTAAAAAGGCTCAACCACTTAGGTACTCGTACTATTTCATCATAGATATTGAATTCGGTGAGACTAAGACAGGAAGAATAATTTGATGACTTATATTTTCCAAGTTTATAACAAACTTACTTGAAAAATTATGTCCATAGTTGAACTTTTAACTCTAATAATGATAAAATAACTGTTAAAAATGAAGATCTTTTAGTTAACACTAACAAAGAAGCGATGTATATAAAATCAAAAGGGCTTCTCCCGACTTTTATTTCCTTTGTTTGGCGACAATGTATTCGGATCATTAAATTTTGGCAATTACAGTTCCTTCCTTCATTCTCACATCGAAACCAAAAGAAAACGTATCTTCGTTGTAGGTAAGGAATTACCTTTATTAGGTAAAAATCGTCGTGTCTGTGTTTACTTGGTACACGCCATTACAACAATAAACAAGCGAGTCAGTTAAATACAAGCGAAGCCTAACAGGAAGAAGACCGATTGTGTTCATGACTCGAATTTTGTATGTACTAGGGATTTATGTACTGTACATTTATTTAATTGTGGAATTACGTTTACGTCGCTATTAACAGTTGGTCTTTTAATGTTCTGAATTTAAATTGGGAATTGAAAATGCGTATAGGATTTGCCTCGTGGCCGTATGCATGGAGGCGTTGACTTTATTGAATGGAAATATTTTGTCCAAAGAAATTTGCAAAATAAATAGAAATAATAATCAATTGTAATCGGTTACGACCGTAACAGATTATATTTGCTTAGAAAATTAAATGAAGTTTATACAAGTGGCCCAAGTCTCTTTTTTTATATGACATTGATATTATATTTTGAATGGACTCAAAAGCGGTATTCTGATAACCTAATGTCATTATAGTATAATTTAAAATAAACAGTTCGTCGTTGACACATATTTTGACACTTGTTTCAATTTATGATCACGTTACTATTTCATCCAATTACAGAAGAATACGATTTTTGTGACGTAAGTATGACACTGACATAATATCGAAACTGTATTTATTTAGGAGAATTGGGCCCCAGATATACGAACAATCAAGTTACTAAAAGGCTTCAATTTATTTATTTAAATAAAAAGATATAATTGTACTGTTTGTTATCTTAAAATAATTACAGTCGGTAAGTTTTATGGTTCCTTATACTAGTTTTATAATCATTGAATTGTAAATTACCGATTGCCCCGTGCCTCGGAGAGCACCTTATAAATAAACTAGCACTAGTCTAAACCATGGAATATCGGTATCCTTTCGAGTTGCGGAGGTCAGACAGACATTCGCTCTGTGGAAAAGCTAATATTCAGCCAAATCCAGTTAGACTAGTAGGCGGACCCCAGGTTAAAACTGAGATAACGCTAGGAGGATGATGATAATGCTTTTATAACCAAAAGCCATTTTTAAGAATTTAACAGTCTGTTACGGGTAACATTGCAATCGACTGAGTCAATTTTGCAAAAACTTTTAAAAGGAGGTTTATGACATTATAAGATACGTAATTTTTTGCCTTATATAATTATTATGTTTAATATTTTGCTAAATCACAAAAATCTTTAGTAGGAGAGCTTTAGTAAATAGTCAAATAATTCTTCACGTACACGATACACGCACAAATCAGCGCACTGGTTTAAGCGGTTGCCTTGCCTTTTTTTAAAGGGTGGATGTTGTTGGGCCTGATTCCCACACGTGACAACGCTTTGTATGGTCAAAAAATATTGTTGATGATCATATGTACGTCCCTTGGTTGATTGTTTGTAAGGTTCTTCGTGGCATAAAATAATCCTAAAGCGCGATTATCGAAAAGAAAGAAAATAGCTACTAGCACTTTTATTTCGGTTAATATGTATTTCCCATTTTCTTAAGTTTAACGTATTTTAAAGATATTTATGCCGAATATCATGTTATTACGTTTTCATCTTATTGCAATAGAAAAAAAAGAACAAAATGCTCCACCATTAGTGTGTTCTAGTAGCGAACTGTATCTACTCAGTCATAAATGGCTTACTTTACCGCTTGTCCGCGAGTGACGGCGCGTTGCTGTGTGCCTGTTGACGGCGTAATTTCACATCGTTACTCACACATTTACACGTCAAGCTTACACATTCATGCAGTGACTGGCTGAGATTAAATTTGTATGAAACTAGCTATTTTATTAGTTTTGCACACGTAAGCTGTTCTCGGCGACATAAATATTTGTATGATGAATATGAGCTCTACGCTGCTACGTGATTTAATTAATTCTGTTTGTTAAGAATACTATATGTTCGCGACAGACATTAAAAACTATGACAGTGAATAGTGTATTCGAAACCGCGAGTGAAAATCGTATAAAATCAGTGTTATCTTATCGTGCGTTACACCGGGTTCGGTTCCCGGACGTGTCAAAACGTTAAAAAATAGCTAAAAGTGTAAATAGTTAGATCGTTAATATAAACAACTATGTAATACATGAACAATAGTCTTAAACTTGTGCTAACTGTAGGGACCTAGATATCGATCATAAATAGTGTTATCAATTGTAACAGATAAGAACTAATCTATACTATAATAAAACTGTAGAGGTGAAAAAGTCTGTACATTAAAGATATTTTGACGAAAATTAGGTAAAAAATCTAGGAAAATGCTAAAAAGCAATACTTGATAATTTTTAGAATTTATGTCTGTCTGTCTGTCCGACGTCTTTCCCTATGTTGCTAAAGACCTCTGAAATGGCTTAATTTATTCCAATAAAACTTACACTCATGTACAAAGGATACTCAAACCTATAAAATAGTATATGTTACATCACCATCGGTTGAGTGGTTTTCGGTGTACAGCTTGACCTCTCCTTTGTACGTAGTCCCAAACAAAACAGGGATCATCCAAAACTGGTTATATATGTGGTGCCATCTATGATCATTATAAGTTTGTTAGTAAAAGTATAGTTAGTCTAAATAGGTACCTTCAAAGTGTTTGATGGCTATTTACCGACTGATAGATGTCACTATTTTCAAATAATTTCCAAGCAAAATAAATGCTCCTTGCAAAAAAGGCAATAATTATGTGTCGGGTATCTTTCTGTTATTAAAAAAATAATAGAGTATAATATTCGGCACTTTCATAAACAAAAAGTATCTGGGTCAAAATTTATTACAATGTCCACTTAATTTAAACGGTCAATCTCATTTATTTCAAATTATTATGTTTATATAATAGTTATATAATAATTTCATTTTATTTTAAATGATAAAAACAATGACTATAGATCCTTTTTTCAATTAATTGTCGATTAGTCCATATTATTTTCTATCTCGGTCGGTTTGTATGTGTAAACATAGATGGCGTTTTCTGAATGGCGGTGTTAAGATTCTCCGTGGATTGATGAGGTTCTCGGTTAATTTTCTTTCGTTTTCGTCGGATTGGTTCTTAGTCGTTTCTTTTGAATAATGAATGTGGATGTGTTTCTTTGATTTCTTTCGTTCGTTCGTGTTCTGTACTTATATACAGGTGTCTCATTATTCCCAAATTCCAACGGGTACGTGGGAATCCGTGGGTGGGAAACTGAGGCCTGAATTCAGATACCTCTTGAGTAGCTCTACGGGGCTATCTTACTTTCGGCAGGGCTGGATATTCGTAGCCCTATGTGTATTTACTAAATAAATCGCAGGGACAGACTTGAAACAGCTGAAGTCGACCCCCGAACATATTGTTTTTTCACATAGTCAGTTATATGTGGCATGTTCACGAGTAAGCGGTAAAAATATTTTACATGTTCTATATGAAGGTGGTAAAACAGATAATGTTGTGTATAAAGAAAGTCTCTAATGATATCCCTACTATCCCTACTAATCTATATATATAAAAGAAAGTCGTGTTAGTTACACTATTTATAACTCAAGAACGGCTGAACCGATTTGGCTGAAAATTGGTGGGTAGGTAGCTCAAAACCAGGAAAAACACATAGAATTCAATAAAATGCAAAACATAATCTGGGAGGGATTTTGGAGAGGGTCGAAGTTTGCAGGGACAAACCTCCTACCTATTGACTATGACAGTAAGAACGCATGCGCTGTAATAATTGACTACTGCGCATGTGCTATCTGTTAGTACTGTCACATTATACATTGTCATATGGTGCACATGTCAATACATCGTTCGCTTACTTATATAAACTAATAGTTATTGAAAAAGCCTTAGCTAATACCTACTAATATAAGGTATAAATGCGAAAATGTACCAATTTCACGCTAAACCGGCTGAATCAATAGCCTCTACTCATAAATGCGAAAGTGTATATAGAGATATATCGGACCATGGCTTTGACATTTGACTGTATTTCGGTAGATAATGTCATGAATACTGGCCAAGTTTCTTCGTTCCCCATAGAGTGTCTGAACTCCTTACAATTATCAGGAGTATGGAGTATCTACCTTCACGCAAGTTGAGACTGATCGTTGGTGTTCCAGTCCTGTTAATGCGGAATCTTAATGCACCAAAGCTTTGTGATGGCAAACGGCTACGAGTAACACCTAGGAGGAAACATTATAAAAGCTATTCGCTATGAAGGCTTCCTTAGTGGAGGTATCCACTTACCATACCCATTATCTTCGACTAAATATTAATAGTATTTGTATAAACGATAAAGCTATATTCGCGGTTTTTAAGATGTGTTTATTTCAAAAACTGCTTATTTATTATAAATAAAAAAAAATCGTTGGAGGTTTTTATAACGATCTACAGCATGTATTATTTTAGATTTGTCCCTCTCTTACTTTAAACGTTAGAGGGGTTAGTCACACACACCCATTTTACCACTTTGGAACCGTATTATCTTTCAAACGATGGACTTCGAGAAACAATAGTTTTAGGAACCTCAAAATAATTTTTAACAACCCATTTTCTACATCAGTTCCATATATGTATGTGAAGCCTTAATATTCAATATTTTTTATTTTCTATAACGTCGTAAAGCGGTTCACAGAATACATCTAGCTACCAGTTTTCAAATGTGTAAACTGAATAGTTTCGGCATAAAGTGGCTATGATATACGGATAGACTGACAGACATAGCGCGTCAATAAGGATTCCATTTGGATTCCATGTTTAGCCATTTTTGACTACGGAACTCTAAAAATACTGTTTACAAAAATGTTTTAAATACTTCTTGCGGTTCTATTTCTTATTAGTTCCTATGAACAGAATTAAAACGAAAATTACTATCGAACGATGAAAAAGTTTTGTGTTACCCCGAATTTAACGTGAGCGAAGCCGCGGGCAAAAGCTAGTACTTCATAAAACAGCTGTTTGTTTACATATTCGTTTTATAGTTTTATAAGTGTTTTTTGGGGCTTCATATAGGCTTGAAATCATGTCTAGATACTTTTTTATTGCTAGTTATTACCTTATATAGTTAAAATAAGCATAATAACAAACATTTGTATGTTTATCATAAACTTTGTTTATGTACGATAGTATTTACTTAAGAAATTCTGTATTTTTCTTATGATTCATAAGTTTTCATGTAATAGGTTCGAATTGAATAAAGATATTTTCATGGTGTTTGTTTTAATAGATGCCCCATATAGTTGCACACAACGGCATACCAAAATTATATATATAAATTTAGTATACAATAGATTTTCAATAGAAAATATAGTGGGCGGGCCCTTGTGTGACAGCATTTTTTGGGAGTTTTTATAGTATAACTTAGTGACGCTAGTAGTTAGGTTTAGGTATTGTATGCCGATAGATAGAACTTAATGAGATCTATCTAACGATGTATAGAAAATGTACGTATGTATAATAGAAACGAATATATCATATACATCATATACATTTGTACTGTATTTAAAATTAAAATAAACGAAAGATTCTCTGTGCACGTGTTCGGTGCGATGGTCGTCGATAAGGTAAAGTTTCGAGGTACTTAAGCGACCATGTATTCGGCCAGTTTGTTAGCGTCCCAACCACCATCTTGTGACCTATGTAACCATCAAGCACCGAACACCTGAACAGCATCGCTCTCAATGTATGAAGATATTTTATTTCTGAAGCCCCAACACATCGAAGCCATACAGTCCACACATATAGAAGAACACACATCGTCGT
Organism: Euclidia mi; assembly: GCA_944739405.2. Classification (NCBI taxonomy): domain Eukaryota; kingdom Metazoa; phylum Arthropoda; class Insecta; order Lepidoptera; family Erebidae; genus Euclidia; species Euclidia mi. The sequence continues at coordinate 74,393,169 of OX123183.2, read as the reverse complement.
AGGCACACGTCAGCAGCACACTACCAGCGCACTGTAGCGGACTAGCAAAGGTTCGATTCCTGGCATCCGTTACACTATATATTAAAGTTGTGTGTGTATGTGGTTTAGCTTAATAATTTATAGTAATGTTGTTGAGACCCGTGCCATTTAAGTTTATTAAAAATAAGGCGCAAGGAAGTTAATCTTGTATTTGAGGCTTAATCTGTATATAAACGTAACTGACTAACTGACAGTCAAGCTACAGCCAAAACCACTGGGCGCAGTAAGCCGAAATTTGGCATGTATGTACCTTAAAGACCTTAGCGGTGCATAGAGAAGGGATTTTCCGAAATGCCCACGGGATCGCACAGAAACGGGCAAATTTAAAATAATGCTGGCTGCAGCCGTCCTTTAGTATTACATATAAATTAAATGAGTTAATTATTCCTACATAATAATAAAAAACAGAATTTTCATTTTAATTATGTGCAGCGTCCATCTTTACAAGTACTTACGCAATGAAAACAAGTTTTATTCTAGGAATATTTCGTTATTAAATTACCCTACTATTTATATCAAGAAAATCACAGATGCTTAGACTAATCCTGGTGTGCTACAGCGAAACGAGATAATCCCCGCAATGTTCATGTGCTGAGAAGAAAATGTGAAATCCCTGTAATGAAATATTAGGTACGTAGTACACGCGAAATAAAGACAGAGTCACACGCGTATTTCATCCGTCTAGGAGAGCGAGCACGTAGATGTAAGATGACGTCACTCCCTAAACGGCTGCCTACTGTACTAGCCGCGCAATAAATAAAAAAGGCGATTTAGGAAATCCCGACATGATTCCTCGGAATTATACAGAGTGTTCTGACGCAAAGTTTTTCTTGAGGTCATCAAAATTCTCCCCCCGTGCCGGCGATTGAATGTTATGGGGCGCGAGACGCTCTCCACGTCTGAGTTATGGCTTGTTGCCCCCTGACATGCTAACGTACTGATTTAATTCAATGATTATGTTTCGCCCGCCACACGAAACCACAAGCTTTCCAGCCCGGCTTTAATAAAAAAAGTTACCTCGTTATGAATAAAGTGCGCACTCAATGTATGTAAATATGTAAAACATGGCCAAACTAAACCGTTCTCGTTCGAAGAGAGAGAAACAAAAATGGTGGGTCTGCTTTGAAGCGTTCGTCTAAATAATCTGTGACACAGCGCGGCTCGGTGTAACGTCGCGCCACGTCAAACAAAAGTTATTTTTTCTAAGCAAACAATTTTGTGGTGTTCAATATCTGATACTGCTAGCTTATCCGCGTCACGTAAGCAATACGAGTACATATACAAATATTATCCGCTAAATTTTGTCAGTAAATACCGTATCAAAATACACATTTATTAGATATTTATTATATTTTGATGTTCACTGTACGATTTCAAAATAATAAACAAGCACCTATTTACTGTTCTTGAAAGAAATTTGGTTTAAAGAAAACTAAATAGATTTACCAAATAAACGTTTTTGATAGAGCGCATGATGGGTTATGAGTACGATAATATTATTTTAGTCTCTTAAACAACTATAGGTCCTTAAACAGGTAAAAAGGTGCAGATACCTCTTGTTATGTTAAAGGCTGAGTTTCTCTGTTTGACTCTATTGTATTGTAATTGGTTCGATTTTAGGATCTATCTTACTACTGATTTCGTCTTTAATTGTGTTCCGAGCCACGTCCACATTAAGGAGTTTGGTTAAATAGCGAATGTTGTTAATAGCCAAGAAACTTTTACTACTTCGATAGGTATGATTCGTATATACGTTTCGTAAAGTATGCTAGCTGCAATTCCCGTGGCCTAGCCGCATATCCTGGTGGTTTTACCGTTGAATTCAAAATTCCATCTATCCATTTCTTTGAGATTTTAGATAAATATTTGACATAAGCCCCAAACAAAATACATATATCAAACGTATCTCAAATCTCCAAATATATGGATAGATTGAACATTGAACCCGGTCGTTAGTGGATAGACCCCAAACGCATCAAAGGAAGAGTCACAGACAATCTCTCTGTATGCTCCATATACGGCAGATGAATAACATTAATGGCAATTTCGCACATCGAGACCCTCTGCGTAGCAGTCCGTCGGTTTCTCCACTGGGCTGTCGCTGCCTTTCCGAGTGACTACATATGTGTATAAGTACAATGAAACCCCGTTATAGAAACAGCGTTAATATGAAGGTGATCTATTACTTTTGTTGTTACTGTTGTTGATCAGTGAGTAGCCGACTTCATACGAAGCGGTAAGTCGATCTAAAACATGGTCAAATGTCAAATGAAAACTCAAAACCGTAATACAAAAGTATCTGCAGCCTTTCTTAAGTTCGTCTTTAAATAAATAACTGCATTATATCAGAATATTACTGCGAGCGATATTTGCAATTATTTCAAAAGACCGATAGATTAAAAATAAAATTGAAAATAGTTATTCGATATTTTCCATACGCTGTATTTTGTGTTACATACTGTGCTGGCTATGTTAATTTTATATTGTAAATCGCACCGTAAATACGCTGACACACTTTCAACCTTATTATACAACTTCATAATTCAAATATTCCTACAAACAAACCTAACTTGAAGAGAAATAATGGTTTAAAGTGAATTCACTAGTTTAACAATGCAAGTGAAAATTTCCACATATATGCCGTAGCGTTCGTAGATTCGTAGCGGCGTAGCACGTAGCGCTACGTGAATTCGAGGTCATTTATAAATGCACTTCATATCGCGTGATTTGGTTTGCTAACCGGAGTGAGACATGAGCCCCTGTCAGCCGCGCTAAATGTATGGAACTCTCGTTATACTTGCCACGATAAGGCCAATTTATACGGCTCCGTAGTACGGCGCATTAAGCCGCGATAGTGTTCGCGAAGAGACGCTCACATCGCGACTTTATGTGATTGTATTCATAGTTGAAGACTCTTGAAGCGATCGCACTTAAATATCAAAGCTTTCCGATTATATTGATAGCAAATACACTTTTTCCTTAGCTCTGCTATTATATTTTACTGTGACAATATGAGCTTTAAAAAATATTAGCATAGAGAGTTGGCTGTCTGATCAATATTTTTGTGGCAGAATAGTAGATTGTATGACAAGGGAGCAAAATAGTATTCTTACGGCGAGGGTGCTACTTTGAATCACGAGCGTAGCGAGGGATTCTTACGTAGAATCCTCAGCGAGGGATTCAAAGTGCATTGTCCGAGGGAAAAATAATTTGCTCTCGAGTCATATACTCTACTTTTCATCCCCTTTTTATGAGAAAATAAATAATTTTCTGTTCGTGGGTAATAAGTTTTGTCGATGTTGTTAGCTTCTGTAGTTATTGTTTCAGGAGTTAAAGCATTCGCTTTCATAACTCGACGCAAACTCATTATTTTTGCAAAATTCAATAAAGTATATACCTACTGATTACGAGTACAGAGACGTAATTCGCGCGCTTTTTTCTTAGCGTGGGTCCCCACGCCCGTGCAGCCATCACGTACCAGCCAGTTATTCATACAATTTGCGTTCGATTTCTATGTATGATATACGTTCCAAATTCAAATCATTGCCGCCCGCTAAAAAGTTCTTAACAGAAATGAGCTATTTTGCTCCCGCTAAAAGAGGAACAAAGCGACACTTTTCGAATAGAAGGGTGAAAATAAATTATCCTTTTTTTACAGTGTATGTGTATCACGCTGTGCATTTGTATTTTAGTTAATATAAACAAAAACGAATGAACAAAAATTTCACGCTAGAAGTTTAGTGAAAACGCATTTGTAAAATAATGATAGTAATCAATGCAAAGGGTCCCTAACAGTCAATTACTGAACACTGCCTCGCTTAGTGACTATAATAGACGATCTACAGATATTGCTATTGGCATAATTACATCGTTTGATGGAAGCGATCGCTTGTGAAAGTCGATTAGTAGCTATGTTTTAGTTTGACGTTCAATCTAAATAGGGATCAAAATAGTGTGATTCATATGCAGTTGTATAATTATTTAATTTGCTGTGATAATAATATCTGGTATTATTATTCCTTGAGCTAAATTAGCTTTCTTCAAAATTTACGTCATCATCATAAAACCTTTTCGAAGTCCACTGCTGGAAATAGTACGTGTGTAGGGTTGTCATCTTTTTCCGTCTCCTTACAATTGCTTCAACTGTATTATTAGCTTTGTGTATTTGCGTTAGTGGCTTTTACTACAACCACGGAATGAAATGGAGTAGGGCTACTTTGTATTATTACTATACGGACAAACAATTTACATACTATGGGACTAATTATATATCTATTTGTCACACATTTAAATGGTGTGAACAATAATAATATTCTACCACATACACACATCACCATCTAGTCCTAAACTAAGCAGAGCTTGTACTATGGGTCTAGTACCCATAGTACAAGCAATAATGGATAAACATAGATATATAGGTACTTTTTTTTGTAAATACATACTATACATAGGAACACCCAAACCAAGACAAACATCCATGTTCATGCACACAAATGTTTAAGTTGAGCGGGAATCGAAATCGCGAACATCGGCGTAGCAGTCGCCTATACGCCCACTGCGCCAAGCGGTCGGCGATGTAGCAGGGAAAATATTTTTTCGATGCATTAACAAAATATCAATTTGAGAAACATAATACAAATACTCAAACTCCTGTCTGTTTCCAATAGTTTCACATGCATATTTACCTTTTCAATCAGAATATCAGGTAGATACGAAATAAGTTAACACGAGATAGTTGTATGAAGTCAACATTCACGTAGCGACGTGATCAGTATTCTATCGAGTCGAACTCGGTTACTCGCTTCGATAACCGAATGGACAACTAGGGAAGCAATTACCATAAACAATTTGTCACTTCTAAATTAATAAACGTTTGGCCAATAACTCAAATTAAATTTAACGCAATGCGGTCGAAATTACACCCCAATTATATTGTAATCCACTTGTATCGTTTTACAGGCCCATTGTCCAGGTTATCGTCCACAAATAGTGTGGGCGGGTGCTGTTTTATTGTGTTTTGATATTATTAACCGGTGAAACTTAACGAAATGCGTTTGTGTTCATCTATTCACTTTATTCGGTGTTCCACAATTTGCATTATTTACACAACACATTTTATAACATTGTAGCTTTTTTTTTTTTTTGTGTCGGGTTGGAAAATGCTCATGGAGTCCCTTCGCCCTGGGGGGGAGGACGAAGGGGAGTGTCAGACTCTTACTGACTAAAAACCAACCCGTGCTCCTCATGTGCCCATGTGTCGGAGGGTAGGGTTTCACCTAAGCATTCCTCGCTACCCCCCGACGGGTATTGGCCCGCCAGATGGTCAGGCGGGCCCCGAACGAAACCCCCTTGGCGGCGGATGAAGGTGTTGGGCTCCGCCGCCAAAACACCCAGCGGCCGCAGGGGATAGGGAGGACGGCAACGCAACACCGCATCTCCTCTTCCTCTGCGGCCCCACCGCGACGCAACGATGGTGCGCCCCCATTTGGTCGCGGGAGATATGGCGCGGGGCACCGCAATGCCCACACGCCTCTCCTCCCGCGACTGCACCCGACTGCGAGGGCAGACAGAACTGTCCCCCGCACCCGCACCTATGGACGCATCCTACGCAGGCCTCACGCAAGCCCACGTGGAGCGTCCCCTCCCGGGATCCCGCTTAGCTTCACCGTGGGAGAAAATCAAATCCACGGTTACAAAGCCCCCCACCACGACAAGGTGGAGATCTCACGGGGGGGATAACATTGTAGCTGCCGGTCGAATGGTATTTTTTTATAAGTCTTGTTTTCCACCTCTGGAATGGTAGTATTGTTTTATTATTTAAATAAAATATTTATCTATTCGAATGTTAATATGAAGCAATAATCATATTTTCTCTATCAAAGTTAACACTCATAAGAAGAAGAAAATGCAGCACGTCGATTCTGTTAAATTTAAACAACAACTCGCATTTCACGTCGCTATTCGCTCTCACTTCGCATAAGGTTCAAAATGACCTTGATTTTGATTGCGAAGTGAGCGTCCAACTGACTTGAAATTAGCTTATAGAATGCCACTTTTTACGTCATCTCATACTTTATCAGTCAAAATCTCGAGGTCAATTTAGTTCAGCTCACAAACACGCTCGCAAGAGTAGCGCTAGTGTAGATTCGAATTATAAAACGAGTTATAGAATGCCAATCAAGAAACTCACAGCGGATTCAGATTCGAAGTTTAGAATGAAGTCTTAGAGAATCACACCGTTAAAATGGAACGGCACATGTCTCCAAATAATGTTTTTCTTGGCTCTCAACTTGGAGTATGTTTTTATCATTATATTCTACAACTAAACCCAACCGCATACATACAACTGCTACATCGATCAAACTGTTTGGTCAAGTTGAAAGCTTTCAAGATTTTATGGCGATTTGCCTATTGACTTGTCGTATATTACATAGATGCGTATCGACTGTTTCGTCGAGAGTATGCGCGCTCCAATACAAGCCAATACACATTGAACGATATTCGATAGTTGTTCGATTATTATTCAAAAGACGATCGATGAGGTTTTTTATTTGATAGCATACAACTAAATAGTTTTTTGCTTAAAAATTGTATATATGCGGTAGGCCTACAGCGACCTGCGTACATATAATTTCAAAAATAAACGACCAGAATGAAATACCTTGGAGTACAGACCGATTTATAAAGTTTCGGTTAAATTATAATCTGCGAATATCGTGCTTTAATTTATGTGTATGGTAAGGCCAACCTCACATTGAGCGTGCGCTTTCCTCGAGCGGCTGGCGTTCGACCAGCGTGCGCTCGGCGTTCACACACGCCGAACGGACGCCGGGCGCAAACTCGAAGAACGCGCGAACGGCCTCAGTCTGCTTGAGTGTGGAGCTATTGAAGTCGAGTGACAACGATAGGGGGTAATACTAGTACATTACATTCTCATACATGCACGCATGTACGTCTATACTCGCGGACAACAACGCGCATGCAATCTAAATGTAGGTGTGTCTAAATGTTCATTTTTTTTTGTTTTATTTAGTTTATTAATTTTATTTTGTCTATAATTACTTTACTACTAATGTCTATTGTTATTTGTTAATTGTGTTGTAGATAAATAAGTCTAATTTTTGTTGTTAATAAATAAATAACAAAATTAGAATGTATATAAAGCGTCTCTAATAATTAATTGCATAAGTATAAGTTGTATGTATTGCCAGAAGATACTAACTCCTTAAACGCAGGTCTATTGTACCCACCTCCGAAGTCACGGCTGAATGTTTTTGTAAATTGTGCTTAGTATTCAAATAAATTTTAATGATTACTATCACAAATCTATTTATATGATCCTAACGGAATCAAACCTAAATTGACACACATATAAAATGACATATTTTATTAAACTTAATACGTTTAAAACGTCGTATATTTTCACTTACTACACTCACAAGACTTAAAACGAATATTTCAATGTAAAGGAAACCCAACCGACAACTTTAAATAAGTTGTCGGTTGGGTTTCCTACAACAGTTTCGATATTTGAACAAAACTGATTGCGTGTTCAAATAGCTATCAGTGAAATACGAGTAAATCACGCATTAGGCAAGTGATCAAAACATTTCACCTAAACAAAGCGCTTAGCTCTCTCTAGTGTCATATAAAATTGAATACAGTTTGTTGTTTATTTAGTTTATAACGGTTACGCGCCAAAACCTAATCCTGCTATCAAAGCGGGAGTCGAATACATTGTTATTTCAAACTGAACACGAATGTTCGCAGTAAACCTTTGTTTTAGCGCAGTCTACACAACGTTACAGGTAAATTACTCATGTTGAACGGCAAATAGAGATGCTACGCTGTGTTAACTGCGTGTATAAGTATGTAGCGGTAGAAACTACAAACCAGCCTAATAGACATCTAATGTTTTCATTTCTACAAGCAAACAATTCTGTCAAAGCGGTGAGGTATGCGGGACGCAGGGTCTACAAAAATGCATTCTAATTGCCCGGTTCAAATTTGCGGTACATAAATGAAAAAACAAATCGGTAATTCAAAACTAGTGTTGGGATTGGTCTTATGTAAGACGTATAAGTCTGACGTCTTGTCAGAAAGTGTTCGCCGTACGTCTGCCGTCTAGTAGGCTGGGTTGTCGTTGAGCGGTAGCTACAACTGAGGCCATTTATCGTACAATGACATAAACTATCAACACTGACATCTAACATGTAAGTGCACTTAGCAGATCAGTGTCCAGCAGACCAAAAATAAATCCAAGTTCTTATCGCATGCAGCCGAGTTCTGTAGTTCCTGATACTTTTAAGAAATAGTTCTGCCGTTTTTACTTTAAAAAAATCACTAAATGATCTGCTAACTTCACGTAGCAGAGCATTAGCAACAGATCAAATATTAAAGTGAGTTTTTCCTACATGGGAATGAGTTCAACAGTTCCTGATACTTTTCAGCAATACTTCTGAACTTATGTTCGAGTATCAGCATAACGTACGAAATAGTAAAAAAAATTAAAAAGTCCTTTTAAACAATTATTGACAGGCATTACTCTTGGGTTTTGGACAGATCCGTATCAAAACTCCCTCGTACTGAGATACATATCAGAACTGTAATCTAGAACTCGATTCTAGGTAAGAACTCACTAACACGTGCCAACACTTTTTTGTGAGTTCTGTTGAAAAGAGTTTGAAGATGTGAAACTCTTTGGACACGAAATTCAACAATATTTTTATTTATATATTTATATTTTAAATGTTCCGTCATCATTATATTGTCAAAAGGGAAACATTGTGATCGTAAATAAATTAATATTGTATTTAATTTATCATATTCAGTTAATAAAAACCAACAGGATATGGGCCCAGAAAATAATAGTAACTGAGTAAAAAAAAAACACTACTGAAATGGCTGGTACATCGTACCGCATTGAATCTCTAAATAAAAACAACTATGACACGTGGAAAATTCAGGCTCAAGCAGTACTGATTAAAGCTGGCTTGTGGAAATATGTAAGTAATCCTAAGTCAACCACAAAAAGAAGATTCTAATAGTGATACACAGTACGAGGAGGGTGAACTTCTTGCCAGGTCAGAACTTATTTTAATTATATCATCTCAAGAAATAAAAAATGTTAAAAATTTTAAAACTGCTTATGATATATGGAAAAAGCTTGAGGATGCCTATGAAAGTAAGCGACCCACCAGGAAAGCTTTACTACTTAAAAAATTAATTGTATTGAAGTATAAGGAAGGCGATGACTTGAGAGAGCACTTGGATAATTTAATGGACACCGTAGACAAACTTCATAACATGGATGTTGACATAAATCAAGATCTTTTATCCGTAATAATGCTTTACTCCTTATCATCAAAATTTGAAAATTGCCGCATAGCTATAGAATCACGAGACACGTTGCCTTCACCGGAGGAGCTAAAAATAAAAATTTTAGAAGAAACAGAAGCTCGTATATATACCGAAGATACTAAATTGGAAACCAATGCAATGTTTACAAAAAATAATAAAATAACTTAAAAAAAGAAACAAGATTTTTGTCAAATCTGTAAGAAGAAGGGCCATAAAACACAAAATTGTTATGTCTGGAATGCTAAAAGACAGGAAACATCTAGATAAACATGTGTTTAGCAACGGAATTAAATAAAAAAAGAAAACAATGGTGTATTGACAGTGGATGCACATCACACATGTGCAATAATTTAAATGATTTCTCTTCGATAAAAAAATATGATGGGACAATAAAATTAGCAGCACAAGATAGTAGCGCTAAAATTGAAGGTAGAGGAGACGTTAAAATCAAAGTGGACGGCATAAATGTCAAACTAGAAGATTCGTTGTATGTTCCAAATCTTGCCATTAATCTATTGTCTGTTTCAAAAATAACAGAGAAAGGGAAGACAGTATTATTTAAAGAAGATTTAGCTACTGTCAGAGATTCTAAAACAAATAAAATCGAACTTACAGCAAAAAAGATTAATGGTTTGTACGACTTAACAGACAGAAAAAAAGAAAACGATTTCCCATTACAAGAGGGAACCACTTTTAATGCTAAAATTTACCAATGGCACCGTAAACTTGGACATATTAATGAAACAAGTTTAAAACACGCATTAAAAAATGAAACAAGGAATGGACTTGAATTTAATATTAATGAAAAACTAAATGAATGCGAAGTCTGTGTAAAAGGGAAAATGAGTCGACTACCATTTCCAACCAACGAAAACCATTCAAGAACATCACAGCGTCTTGAAATAGTTCATTCAGATGTCTGTGGACCAATGAATGTAGAATCAGTTGGTGGAGCAAAATATTTTGTGACATTCATTGACGAACAGACTCGATATTCAAGAGTTTTTATTCGCAATAAAAATGAAGTATTTGAAAAGTTCAAAGATTACAAAGAAGAAATGGAAAGATTTACCGAAAATAAAATAATTTTTTTACAAACAGACAGCGGAACAGAATATATAGATAAGGATTTCGATGAATATTTAAAGAAGTCTGGTATAAGTAGAAGACTTAGCTGCGCGTATACGCCCCAAAAAAACGATACTGCAGAAATAAAAATAGAAGTATTCTAGAAAAAACTAGATGTCTACTACTAGATGGTAAAATGCCTGAAAAATTCTGGGCAGAAGCTGTTTCAACAGCAAATTATATTCTGAATCGAATTCCATCAAGAGTTATTCATAATAAAACTCAGTTTGAACTGTGGGTGGGAAGAAAATCATCTGTAAAATATTTTCAAGTTTTTGGATCGAAAGCATTCGTACTGAATAAGAATAATAAAAGAAAGAAAAAATTTACTTCAAAAGTAACTGAAGTAATATTTCTTGGATATTCAGAAAATAGGAAATCTTACAGAATATTCATACCAGAAACAAAACATGTAATTGTAAGCAGAGATGTAAAAGTAATGAATAGATTATATTATGAAAACAATACAAATATTGAGAATGAGAAACTAAAAAAAGAGAATGAAGACAAATTGGTCGAAATATTCCTGGAAACTGGCAATGAAATGCATCGGACCGAGGAAAACGAAATATTTTTTGATATAGATGATGGTCACGGCGAACCAGAAGTGGAAGAAAATCACATAAATGACGATCGAATAACAGAAACTGAGGTAATACAAAATAATGACGTAACAATAAATGAAAGACCTCAAAGAGCTAAAAAGCAGCCAGTTTGGACTAAAGATTATGTGTGTATTAGCGAAGAGGAAAAGCCAGAATGGAACGATGCAATCATTTCTGAAATTACGGCACACTTATAAAATGAAACATGGTCAATAGTGAAGAAGCCACCTTGTCGTAATGTCATAGATAGTAAAATGATCTTAAAAAATAAATTGGGACCAGACGGTAACATCGAACGCAAAAAGCAAGATTAGTAGCCCAAGGATTTTCACAAATACCAGGTATTGATTACTAGGAAGTATTTGCACCTGTAACTCGCCTAAGTTCAATAAGGATGTAAGTGGCTTTGGCTGTACAAGAAGATATGCATTTGAATCAAATAGATATCTGTACAGCATTTCTAAATGTAGATATTCAAGAAGAAATTTTCATGAAAAAGCCTAAGAATTTAGAACTGTACCTTGAACAGATTATAAAAACTACAAAAGACTTAGAAATTAAGCAAAAGGCTAATAAAATGTTGCGCGACTTAACCTTAGACAAAGAAAATGCTGTATGCAAACTGAATAAGGCAGTCTATGGTTTGCAACAGTCGGGAAGGCAGTGGTACATGAAGCTAGACGCCGAATTAAAATCGATAGGTTTTACACCTACGAAAGTTGACCCATGTATGTACATATATGCGAAAGGCGGAGAGTGTATTATTGTTAGCATATATGTTGATGACATAATAATAGCGTGCAAATCTCAAGAAAGGATAAACAAAATCAAGAATTTAATTCTGAAGAAATTTGAAATGCGATACTTGGGTGAAATAAAACACTGTCTTGGTATAACTTTTGAAAGAGAGGAAACACAAATAGTACTGAAGCAAAAAAATTACATTGAGTCCATATTGGAAAAATTTGGATGCAAAGATTGCAATCCTGCATCCACTCCAATGGAAACAGGACTAAAGCTAGTAAGGAGTACAAGTCCAATGAAAGGAAAAGAGTTGCCCTACCAGAATCTCATAGGTTCTCTTATGTACTTAGCAGTTGCCACACGACCAGATATAATGTTTGCAGTATGCCATCTAAGTCAATTTAATAACAGCTACGCATCATCAGCCCTTTAGACAGTCCCACTGCTGGGCACGGGCCTCTTCTCACTATGAGCAGGGTAAGGCCATAGTCCACCACGCTGGCCAAGTGCGGGTTGGAAGACTTCATATGTCTTTCGAGAACATTATGGAGAACTCTCAGACGTGCAGGTTTCCTCACGATGTTTTCCTTCACCGATTAGCAAGCGATAATTAACAAATTAATACGCACTTAACTCCGAAAAGTCATTGGTGCGTGCCGTGGATTCGAACCTGAGACCCTCTGCATAGCAGTCTGTCGGTCTCTCCACTAGGCTATAACAGCTACACTCATGAACATTTTAATGCGGCAAAAAGACTTTTACGTTATTTACAAGGAACCAAGGACTTAGGCCTTACTTATATAAAAGAAAATAAAATAAAATTGGAAGGTGCAGCGGATGCTGATTGGGCATCATGCTCTATTGATCGTCGGTCAGTGACTGGATACATTTTTACGTATGGTCGGACGCCAATAAGTTGGGAATCTAAAAAGCAAAGAACAGTTGCACTTAGTACAGTAGAAGCGGAGTACATGGCCTTAACAGAAGCATCAAAAGAAGCCATTTACCAGAAAAACTTGCTAAATGAACTTAACATAAAAACAGACATAATAGATATTTATAATGATAACCAAGCCGCTCAAAAGTAGGCCTATAATCCAATTATAAGTACTAAGTCGAAACATATTAGCATCAGGGAACATTTTATAAGAGATGCAGTCAAAAATGGACATGTAGGTGTCAAATATCGTCCTACAGAAGACATGGAGGCAGACATTCTAACAAAAACTTTGCCAGCCCAAAAATTTATCCAACTTAGGACAAAGTTGAATATCGTCTAATTTCGTGAGGTGGAATGTTGAAAAGAGTTTGAAGATGTGAAAATCTTTGGACACGAAATTCAACAATATTTTTATAAAGAAAATTTTTAAATGTTCCGTCATCATTCTATTGTCAAAAGGAAAACATTGTGATCGTAAGTAAATTAATATTGTATTTAATTTATTATATTCAGTTAATAAAAACCAACAAGTTCTCACCTAGGATCGAGTTCAAGTCAAAACCTGTCAAGGTCAAAACATGTGAAGGTCAAAACCTGTCAAGGTCACAAACGGTCAACGTCACAACCTGTCATGGTCAAAAACTGTCAAGGTCAAAACATATCAAGGCTAATACCTGTCAAGGTCAAAAGATGTCAAGTTCTAAACCTGTCAAGGTCAAAACCAGTCAAGGACGAAACCTGTCAAGGTCACAACCTGTCAAGGTCACAACCTGTCAAGGTCACAACCTGTCAAGGACTAAACCTGTCAAGGTCAAAACCTGTCAACTTCGCAAACTTTCAAACTCACAAATTGTCAAGTAGGTAATGCAGATCTCGCGAGATTCGGACTCAAGCGGATTATGAAGAACAATACTGCGAGATCTCGTGAGATTGGCAGTTTTGTATGTTGTTTTTGCAAATAATCTCGATATTTGAATAAATAGGGACAAAAGTAAAAACCATTTTAAGTATTATAAGATAAACATTTATTTTCAATTCTTACTTCTATACTTAAATAATTAACAAATAAAAGCATAATTTAATCATGGAAATCCTCCACATCCTCATCAATTGGACGCGTGCCCAGAATGCTGGCAGCAGGGTTTTAAGAGATATTTCAAAGATCTCTTAAAACCCTGCTGCCAGCAGTCAGTTGTTGCCCATTGCTCTTGAGGATGCCTCGTGCAGAGGCGAAACACGTGTCGAAGAATAGTCGGCGCATACAGCGGGATACTGCAAGTCAGGTATCTTCCTGAAACCCATACCATTCCTATATCCCTTATCCTTTTAGAGGAGTTCGGTATTGTCAACCTTTTCTATTGCATTAGTTGGGGTGGTCAATGCGAGGGTGCGTGGTGGGTTCCTCTTTCCTTCCATTAGGTTACAATGGAGTTCCGCCAGGGCACTTAAGATCAGCATTGCCATACAACGTGGCAATGCTGCCAGCATTCTGGGCAATACCTCACAGCTCTACTTCATAACAACATGCCATATGACATAACACTATGAAAATAACTAAAATAAACCAATCTAGCTGTATCGACATCGGTCAACCTGAGCAGCTGAGCTAAGTTTCCCTGAGAGATATTATATAACATGAGCACCCCACGCAACTTCGAATCAAGTGATAATCCTATAAATAATGTGAATTCAGTTGTTTCGAGTACATTGTCATTTAAAACTATGTTAGGACCAAGGTTTCTGACATTAGGTAGAGCAAACTTTGTGTTTTTTTAGCGTTCAGTACTAGATTGTTTACATAACCATTTAGTCACTTGAATGAGTGCACTGTTTATTACGTTGAAGTGTTCCTTATTTCTATCTATTTTAAATATCAAAAAAGTATCGTCAGCAAATAGTACAAAACGTCACAAATGTTTCTCAAGTAAAAAGGTAAATCGTTTATGTAAACAAGAAAGGCCCTAGGATGCTGCCCTGTGGCACTTCTAAATCAACAGGTAAGCCACTGGATTTTGAGCCATTTATTTCAACACATGGATCCTGCCATTTAAGTACGACTTAATGACATCCAATGCTTTAGTCTGGACGCCGTAATGTCTAAGCTTGCACAAGAGCGTCTCATGGCAGACACAATCGAAGGCTTTCGAAAGGTCTCAAAACACACCAACAGCATTTGGGAACCTCGCAAGCACTGCAGATATGTTTGAGTAATGCTACTCCTGCATCTGTGGTCGAGAGACCCTTGGTAAAACCATATTGCTCACTACGAAGGAGGCTGTTTTGATTAAAATGTCAAAGTAGTTGCTTGAGTATGATCTTTTCAAAAATCTTACTAATAGCAGGTAGTATCGATATTGGCCTATAATACTAGGACCAATCTTAGTGCCGGATTTGAACAGAGGTATTATTCTACTATGTTTCATAAGATCTGGAAAACTGCCAGATTGGAAACACTTATTGAATAAGTTGCTTAAATAAGGAGCCACTACATCAATTATACTTGTCAAAATCTTAACAGAAATGCCTCAGAGATCACCTGTATTTTTAAGACTTTAGAGACTTAAAAGTATATATAATATCGGTAGAATTAATATAATGGAACTTAAATGTTACTTCACATTTTCCTACACTAGACTCTAATAGGTTTTCTGTGACTATAGCCGATGATTTTAATTCTCTAGTAGTAGTAAGTGGTATGCTAGCAAAAAAGTTATTAAATGTGTGTGCGACTTCTATCAGCATCAAGAAGACTAAAACTTTTACTTATTAATGTCGTCTTGTTGTTCTGTTGCTTCATTAATAGCTCGCCAGGTTGCCTCAACTTTATTCGAAGATTGTTAAATTTTGTTCCTTACGAATGTAGCCTTAGCTGTATTGCACACTCTTTTAAATATTTTAGAATAATTCCTAACATACTCAGTGAAGTTTGAATCAGAATTGTATTTTTTCATACCATACTACTCGTACATTTTTGCTCTGCGTTTATAAATTCCCGCAGTAGCCCACTCATTAAATGCTCGAGATTACTTTCTCCTTAGTCTTAAAAGTATTCTGAAACGTGTTGTTAACTATATTAAATAAATTGTTAAAATTCATATTTGGTGAATCTATTTCTATTAAGTCAGGATTCATAGTATTCATTCCAATCAATATTTTATTGCGGAATTCATCAAACTTATGCCTAGGTAATGGCCTAACTAATAATCTCTGTACAATGCTATCTATCATTGTAATATGGAAACCTTGCCAATTGACCACAGTGATCCGAAGTTAATTCAGAAGTAACTACTCTATCTGAAACAATATAATTACTAAATATGTTATCAAGACAGGTGAAGGTTGTTGCCGTGACTCTAGTTGGTTCCATAGGTTGCCATGTCAAATTGTATAACATCAAGTTGCGTTCATGAATATGTCTATTCATCGTAACATTTAAACTATAAGCATAAGGCAAAGTCATAGTAATAAATTTGCTATCATATTTTCTGCGAATCGATAACATAACTTCTATTAAATTAATTAGATATTTTTAGTCACCATTTGGCTATCAACACATGGGATAATTATTGTGGACTCCCTATCAAATGTTCTTGTAATTAATTTATCAATTAGATGTGAAAAAGAAGACTCTGGATAACAATAATTAATAATATCAATTCATTAAACTACCTAAGCCTATCAGAGAACATATAAACTTTATTTGTGCTATTCCTACCTAAGGAAGACCTATCTGTTCTATTATTTGCTAAATAATAACTTTTGTCAATATCACAATAATTATTCTGAGACTCACAAGTGGGTAAGGTTGATTTTATGCTATTTAGGCAAGTATTGGTGTTTGTTAAAGCATTCACATATTCAAGATTTTACCTACTTACCTGAGCTATATCATCATATTTCCAGATATAATCCTGAACCTCATTTTCATATGGGTGTTCATCCTATCTATTTGAGACTGTGATGTCGATGTGTGTGATGATGATCAGCAAGGCTTTGACTGCGTATAAAAGCATCTATTAAATCATCTTTAATGGTTAATTTATTTATAAATATACTACAGGACGACTGCCGCTGCGCTGCAGAATTTTGGAAAATCCTTTCTTAGGGCACCCCTACGGACTTCAATAAATATACATCACAAAATTCAGCTTCTCTCGCCTAATAGTTTTGGCTGTAGCTTGTCTGTTAGTCAGTCAGTAAAGCAAGAATGTTGAATTTATATACAGATTATTCTCTTCAAACTTATGTTAAAAAAATTACAATTCTATTATATCGGATAAAGTGTGTTCCTTTCTTTAAAATAATTCTCATCACGATGAAGCGGCCTCGTTGGTCTCGCGGCATAACTGTGCGCGTGGGATTGGGAGGTCTCGGGTTCGATTCCCGGGTCGGACAAGGTGTTATTGGGTTTTGCCGTTAGGAAATTCTCAGTAGCAGCACGGAGTCTGGTATTGTGCCCGGTACGGCAATAGGCTCAACCCCTATTACGTGGGACCTAAAAATTCATGGCGAAATGTGGGTGTAATATTACACCTCTGCCTACCCCTTCAGGGATACAGGCGTGAGTCTATAAATACAAATAAATAAAACGATGAAGCGGTATTTCAGAAATGTTAGGTCATGTATGAAATCCTTATAAGTACAACGAACAGATTATCGGTAAATCTTAACAATGTATGGAAGGTAAAAATAAATTCGGGGACGGAAGCATTCGTTCGCATCACTTAAGGCTTTGTACATGTGCAGCCGTAAGTGGGTGCTTCCAACGAATAGGGAATATGTGCTACATATTTTATGTTACTAAGAGTTTCACTTACCTATTCCTTAGGCATTGGATTTCGATCGACTATAATATAGTTGGTATTAATGTAGATAGGCTAAAAATATAACCATTAAAGGAAATAATAGACGACATTTTATATCATTTTATGACATCATGACGTTGAACAGTAAAGAAAAAGTACCGTTATTCAGAACGTCAGACCAAACATAAGATTGGAACATCGCTTACCCTCATTTGTTAGCAAAATGGTACCGATTTATTTTGTGATCTCGTTTATGGATAGTTTCATCTATTGAGAATATGAAACACAAGTACAATACGAATGTTGTCTACTTGTTATGAAGTATTGGAGGAGTCGGACCGTGTTAGGACAATGTCCACGGGGTGAAATTCGCAGCCAGATTGATGTACTTTTTGTGTCAAACAGCGTACATAAAGTAGGTAAAACGGCGCGAGTAAAAGTAGGTAGGTACAATATCAAAATGGGCAGGTATAAAATATAGCAAACAAAAATCTTCATAGTAAATAAAACAATGCTTCCCAGAGAAAAGCAAGAAGATTAATTGTGATCCCGATTCTCTTGTACGGGACCAAAACTTAATTTTGTTTCTTAAACTTGCCTACAGTAAAGCTCTGAATTTAAATCTTTTGATCTCTTCAAGCTGGTTGCACCAAACTAAATACAGTTACAAGCGCTGGCTTAACAATAGTTAGCGCTAAACGAAAATATTTAAACAGATAATTGCAGCATTTAAATAATCTTTGCAAATTGTTTTATTATTTAAGTACTTAACTAAATTAAAACTAAAATTTTATTTCACCTTAAAATTTTAATTTAACTCGGCTTTCGTGATTTAACGACACGAGTTTTATTAGAACACTAGCTGACCCAGCGAACTCCGTATCGCCTTTTTAAGAGTTTTTATTTCATTCCCTTTTTTCCAAGTACCTTTTCCAAAGTTACCACTGACTTAGCGCTTAATCTCTTATCATTTCAGAGTCTATAAATCATGAACAAACAAACATTGATTTTTATATAATATTGCATTCTCCATTCCTTAAAATATCGGAGACGCCCAACTAGCACACTAGTGGAAATAGCAGCCTATTTTGCAACTCTTTGCTGTACAATAGCGCCTTAGGGGTTCAGAAAGTGGTCTTAAGTTTTACTATTGCTTCCGTAACTGCCCATAGCTTTAAATATCACTAGGGGTAGCAGAAACTGAACTAAAAGCCACTCTAGGTTTTATAAGAGTTCATTTTACAACCCATTTGCCTTCTATAGCTTTAAAAGGGAGTTAAAACATGTATGTTAAAGATTAAAGCTGCTAAAAAGCATCTATTGCCGGTGCTGTACGCTTCAGAACTGCATAAATACTGTAATTGCTGACTTTTTAACGAAACCGTATAAAAATATATATTTATCACTGTTCTGCCACTGAAAGTTTCATTGCAGAAGTGATTTGTTCTTTTGCGCAGACTTAAGTAGGAATTTGATCGTCTGTTTTACTAATAGCTACATTAAGGCTTCACAATAGAAGAAATAGAGTAATGGACATTGCCTACTCATTCGGATACATTCTGCTATTTTAATTGGAGGAATCACATTTCATAAAATATTTAAGCCAGGTTAAAAGAAATATGGATCTGAAAGCATGGAAGTTTAAACAAAGAACTGGTGGATATCGCAAGAAAGTACGGAGAGTATATCAGAATATGCAGAAGTTAAAAAAATTGGCCAAGTACGAGTCAGACTCGCGCACGATGGGTTCCGTACCATCATCCATAAAAGAAAATCACGTTTGTTGTACGTATACTTAAATTATACTTAAATATTTCTTAAGTTACTATCTGTTTATTAAGATCGAGAAAAAAATTGCTTAAAAATTACGTTTTTTGTATGGGACCCCCCTTATTTTTTTATTTTTGAGGTTCCGTACCTATAAGGTAGAAACCGGGACCCTATTACTAAGCCTCCGCTGGCTGTCTGTCCGTCTGTCTGACTGTCACCAGGCTGTATCTCATTAACCGTGATAGCTAGAAAGCTGCAATTTTCACAAATTATGTATTTTGGTTGCCGCTATAACAACAAATACCAAAAATAAAAAAAATGAAAATATTATGGGGTCCCATACAAAAAACGTGTTTTTTCGTATTTTTGCTCAAAATTACTAACTGTAAAAGGTAGACGCTTTAAATTTTCAGAATATGTTGTTGTATTTAAAATAAATAATTAAATAAAAAAAGTAAATAATAAATAATAATAATCCCATACAACAAAAGTGATTTTTAAGCAATTTGTTACTCGATCTTAATAAACAGGTAGAAACTTAAAAAGTATTTAAGTATACATAGAACGAACGTGATTTTCTTTTATAGATGATAGCACGTAACCCTTCGTGCGCGAGTCCGACTCGCACTTGCCCAATTTTTTTAAATTTTAGTATTTGTTGTTATAGCGGCCACGGCAATACATAATTTGCGAAAATTTTGGCTTTTTAGCTATCACGGTTTATGAGATACAGCCTGGTGACAGACAGACAGACAGCGGAGGCTTAGTATTAGGGTCCTGTTTTTTACCTTTTAGATACGGAACCCTAAAAAAGCACAAAGAATTTAGTTTTACATTTCAATGATTTTATTTTATCTAATCAAATGGCAGATAAATATTTTTTAACTATTATAAAAGAAGTGATGGAGGTGGTATGTATCAAAGTTGACAAAAATCAAGTACCTACATATTTATTGTAAGAAATTTGATAATTTAGTAAATGCTTTTGACCTTCCTTTTTTTGCTCTGGCAACTGTAACCGCCAGACGTCAATAATTTTAGCTCCGTAATTAAAAAAGTTTTAATATAATTTTAATTGATTATTTAACATATAAGTTACTATATATTGATAAAATAGTGACAAGATGTTATTGTTAAAATTGTGCTTGTAAAAAGTATAATAACTACACGGCCAAAGTTCGAGCGAACAGAACGGAGACTTGGTGTCAACGGACGGATTTGAATTTACATCTGCTACGACTTAAACCCGAGGAGTATAATACTTATTAAAACTTATTCAACACTCCACAACACCGAATTACTCGGCTCACCCCCGTGTGAGCTACGTCCAACACACATCTGGCTCAGTTCTGTCTCCTTTTGCTTGACTATATGTGGAAGCAAAATCGAGGACTAAACAACAGCCCCAGACAAACACAATCTACAGATACACTTCACAATTACTACACTGTTTATTCTTGTCTGTACTTCATATATTTGTGTACTTTTCTGTATTAGCTATTATTGGTTTAACCTGTAACTTGTATACCTACTTACATTTTATTAATAAGTTGATTAAGTTCATCATCTGAGATATTTCAATAGAAACCTTTTAAAAGTATAAGATAATTACTCTAAAGTATTCAAATTACCTAAATTGTTCTCAATTTCTTAGCTTCTACAATTAATTAATTTAATATATTTTTTATTCATATACCCCCCTTTTCTTTTGTAACTTTTCTTATTTATTCTGTCTATAAAATAATACTCAAGCCCCATCACATCTCTTCTCTTCTTTGACTTTGCTCAGCTGTTTTCTTATTTTTTAGGTAATTTGTAATCCTTGGCAATGTCTACCCATATGATGACTCGGAAGGCAACGGCCAAGGAGGTGGAAAATAAATTAAGAATAACTCTGCTCGAGTTAAAGAAATACAAGGATGACAACAGTCAACTATTAAGGGAACGCGTTGACTGTGAAGAAGAAATTAAAATTGTAAATGACCGTATATCTGAGCTGAAGACACAACTCACAGAGCTGCATATAGAGCATATGGATGTCTTGGATCAACGGGACAGACTACGAGAAGAAGTTAGGTGTTTCAGCAGCTGCGACGAAATTTACTCCAGACAACTTAGCCGCAATGCGGAGTTAGAAGCAAGTCTCAATGAGGCTTATGGCAGAATTTCAACTCTAGAAGACACAATTGCGGCCTGTAACAGTACTGCTACTCACAACATATTCTCTGAGTTCC
This sequence comes from Euclidia mi, assembly GCA_944739405.2. Classification (NCBI taxonomy): domain Eukaryota; kingdom Metazoa; phylum Arthropoda; class Insecta; order Lepidoptera; family Erebidae; genus Euclidia; species Euclidia mi. Next base: position 74,371,544 of record OX123183.2, on the reverse strand, counting down.
TGGGTGACTAAATTAATGTGCTAAAAGCTCTTAAATGTAACTGTTTAAAAAAATGCCTTAGTAAGAATAAATTTAGAAAATTGTTTAAGTTAAATAAATTAATTAAGAAACTTAGATCTGGTCCTAAGTGGTCTACCAAATTGAGTCAGTATGCACAAGATAACTGTAAATTAAATAAAGAGTGTGAGTCTCTTTTATTAAAGCTTGAGGAAACAAATGAAGAATTAGTTTCTGGTAGGTTGTTATATGAACAACACAAGTGAGTTGCAAGCACAAATATCAAATCTACAAGCTCAACTCACTAGAAATATAATGGAACACCAGAACGAGACTCATGAATACATTTTAAAATATGAAGAAATTTCAAGAGTTGGTCGAGAAAATTTAAAACAACTTATCTCATTATCCAACTGTAATAATTACTGTTCTAGTTGTACAACTAAGTGTGCGACTACACCTGCTGAATCAATAGAATTGAATGCACATGGATGTCAGTATAATACACAAAACAAACTGCATCCAGTAAAGACTGACAGTAAGAATGTAATAATTTTTTCAGACCAACTGGGAGTGGGTTTAGGGAGCTTAATTGATCATTACACTGAGCAACCAGTACAGAACTTTTGTTCACCTGGAGCTCAGTCTTGTACCCTAGTTGATAAGATTAAGAATGCCGACTTGAATGCACAAACTACTGTCATCATATTGTATGGTGACAGCTCATTAGTCTCCAAAAACAGTCTCATAGAATTAACAGACTTAATGATAGATGTTAGCACAAAAATAGGATGAAGCTTTATTATTTGTGCATTGCCTTATTCATATGCTCTCACAGATGACCAAAACAGGCAGATAGGCAAATTAAATCTATTATTGTACAATAGGACATGTCATAGTGACAGTATTTTATTTTTTGACACTAATATTTTTATTAGTAATTTCTTTTTAACAAAAGATACTATGTATCTTTCTTATGTACATAGGCGACAACTTGCTAAATTATTAGCATTTAATTTATATATTGACAGGAGTACTACTAGAGTACTTAGGAATTTGGTAGATAATAGTTATACCAATAGTAGTACTGACACATCTATTAGTTTAAACTATTAGATGAGACAACAGATAGGCATTCATGTGTTTTAAACTTAGTTCATCAAAACATACAAGGCATATCTGGCAAAGAATAAAAAATAGATTTATTTTTAAATAAACATAAGATTGATATCTTATGTATTACAGAACATTGGTTGCGAGGTGACCAATTAATATTTAACAATCAACATTACTCAGTTATAAGTGCATTCGTAAGAAAGAAGGCTATTCGTGGTGGCTGTCTAATATATGTATGTAATAAAATGTAAAGAACGTAAGGATATAGCTAAACTTTCTATCGAGCGCACTGCTGAGATTTCTTGTGTTGAGCTTGAACAACATATTATAGTGTGTGTGTATCGACCACCACAAAGCGACTTTACTTAGTTTGAAAGCATTATTGAGGATGTCTTAAAACACATAATTTCTAGTAGGAAGTCTATAATCGTATGCGGCGATTTTAATGTCAATTTGTTAGAAAAATCACCAATTTGTACTAGGTTAGTTAGCTTATTTAGGTCATTTAATTTAAATGTTTTGTTCTCTGAACCAACTAGAATAACCTCACATTCGTCTACATGCTTAGATAATGTTTTTTGCAATTGTCTTTATTTAAGTAAGGTTGTAATTCCAACTAATACAACCCCTAAAGTACAAGAAATTTCATGTAGGCCAATGACCTCTGCTCGCCTAAAACACTTTAGTAATGATGTTGCTGCCAAGATCGCCAGTATTGACTTAACCGTTGATGATCCTGATGAATTATATAAATGCTTATTTAAAATTGTTAATTATGAGTACAATAAAAATTTTAAACTAAAGACGTTTGCAAGGAGCATTAAAGTAAATTTATGTGATTGGGCAGCAGTAGGTATGTACAAAAGTAGAGCTAGGTGGTATGATCTATATGGTATGAAGAAATACAATTTTAATCCTGAATTTATTCAATATGTTAGAAATTATTCAAAGGTTTTTAAGAGGACATGTGCTTTAGCCAAATCCTTATATTTAAGCAATAAAATCAAAGAATCCAAGAACAAAATTAAAACTACTTGGAGCATTATTAACAATGACACTGGTCGAGCTAAATTGGTAGATAACAATTATGAATTAAAATTTAATGGTGAAATTATTACTAGGAAAACTGATGTTGCTCAGACATTTAACAATTTCTTCATAAACATACCAGTGAACACAACCAGCTGTCTAGATTCATGTCCAAACAAAGCAGAAGTGTTGGTTAGGGGCAATGTGAATGAGTGTGATGTGCTTTTTAATTTTAAATATATTGACACCAATGACATACTGAAGGTATTCAAGACGCTCAATAATAAAAATCTGTTGACTTATGGGGCATTTCTGTTAAACTTGTGCGACAAATTATTTCTAGCTTAGCTCCATATTTAGCTGCAATATTCAACAGATGCGTAGATACAGGCGTATTTCCTGATCTAATGAAACACAGTAAAGTAATACCATTATTCAAAAAGGGATCAAAGAGCGACCCTAGTAATTTTCGGCCAATTTCTATCTTGCCTGCTATTAGTAAAATTTTTGAAAAGATTATTTTGCATCAACTAGAGAGCCACTTTCACACAAATAATTTATTTCACAGTGAACAGTATGGCTTTACTAAGGGTCGCTCCACCGTTGACGCCGGTGTAACTTTGTTAAAGCATATTTTTAATGCTTGGGAAAACTCGAAGGATTGGTGTTTTTTGTGACCTATCGAAAGCCTTTGACTGTGTGGAACATAATACGCTTTTACTTAAATTGAAACTTTATGGTATTAGAGATACCGCACTCAATCATGTTGCCAGCTACCTTAGTGATAGAATTCAGTATGTAGATGTTAATGGGAGTAGGTCTCTAGGTTTGCCAGTAGGAATGGGCGTTCCACAGGGCTCTATTCTCGGTCCATTTCTTTTTTTAATACATATTAATGATTTGCCGTTCTTTGTACAAAATTTATGTGATATTGCATTTTATTTGCCGACGATACGTCACTAATTTTTAAAGTTGATCGTAATTTAAGTAACTTTGATACCGTCAATAACTTAATACTTATTGTTATTCAAGGATATGGGCGATATTCGGGCGTGTAACATTTTTTGATATCATTTCAGCCGTTCAATTTGCTTCGATCGCTATATTTCGCAATTTGGGTTCGCGTTCAGCGAAATCGCTTTCCGCGTGATAATCGACAGGCGACAGCGAGACACGGAGCGACTCTGATTTATGACACTATATTAAAGAAGGGAGACGATGCGCATCGCCCTCGGCTTCAAAACAAACGCTTTGTGATAATCTTTTAAAACGACGACTTATAGGAAAAACCAGCATGTCAGGGTTTACTGATTTACAAATGATTTCTGTGATATCTGTGCTGATTGGCGTTTAGTCGACAATGGACGTTGCCAGTGGTATAGAAAGAGATATATTTAGTAGATTGCGGTAATTGTGCTGACTTTTTAATAATCTTGTACGGATTAGACGTATGCAACGTTTGAATAAAGCATGGATGAGTAGGTATTTCCCTGTCCAAGTACCTTTATGTGTTTGGTTTCTTACTTACATAACATCTCTCGCATTAGAAATTGTCCCGTGTTGGGATAAAATTCATATCTTACAACTTAGCTAAACACGGAATCAAAAAGCAGAGCTGCTTTCAATAGCCTTGGTCCATTAGCTATCCTTATTGTATAGAAACGTGGTAATTCTCAGTATGTTGGTAGTTTGGTGAAGGACATTCCTTTATGCGATGGACTTTCGTTCATAGGACAGATTCTACAAAGCACTGATACATTTTTTGCAAGGTCTACACAATGCGACCTAGTTAAAGTTGAAAGCTATCAGTAATAAGGCAGTCGAACAAAAAAAAAATAAACGGAATAAGAAAAAAAAATCAATATGGAAGGTTTCGTAACTTCATATCATCATTAGCGATTCTCCGAACGAATATTTCGGTATAAATAAATATTACTGGAGTTACTGTATGGATAAATCCTTCAATTTTACTACGAATATATTGAAATTATTAACTGAAACTAGTTTCATTATTGGATCAACAGAGTTTCTCTTTAACCTAATGGAAGGAAAGAGGAACCCACCACGCACCCTCGGAATGACCACCCCAACTGTTGCAATAGAAAAAGGTTGACAATACCGAACTCCTCTAAAAGGATAAGGGATATAGGAATGGTATGGGTTCCAGGAAGATACCTGACTTGCAGTATCCTGCTGTATGCGCCGACTATTCTTCGACACGTGTTTCGCCTCTGCACGAGGCATCCTCAGGAGCGATGGGCAACGACTGAGCGCTTTTCTTCCGTGAGCATGTGTTATAAACGATTATACTTTCTAATTCCCTCCGCCGCTCAACTGATGTGCGTCATTATGACGGTATGCGAATATATTCAGCAATGAGGACACGTTAAAGTTGGTTTGATCTTTCAGTAATGTATGCTTGTCCCGCTTCCAAATTTCTAATTGTTCCAATAGGTACACACATTCGGATACCCTTTTGACAAATGTGTATGACGTCAAATGAATTTCCGCTATTTAGACTATGGCCCGTTTGAAGTAAATGTTCGGCAAAATGAGACTTTTCCGGCTGGTTGTTTCTAAACACCGCTAAATGTTCTTTATATCTCAGCTCAAAACTTCGACCCATCTGTCCTATGTACTTATTTTAGCATTGGTGGCATGTTAAGCAGTAAATACCGGACTTTTTGTTCTTGCATACTTTATCTTTACCATTGCAAAGAAATTTTAACGTTTTGTAAGGTTTATAGGCTGATCTGATACTGTTCCTCCTCAGTATACGTGATTTAATTTAGACTCGATATTCCTATTTCTAATAAATTGGTATTTACGCTGTCTGATGGAAAGATATCACTGAAAGCTTCCAGCAGGAAGCTTGGGAGTTGGCTGTGTCCTCTCAAAATACCGAGTTCAGAGCCGCCTACACCAAGCAGCAGACCAGTCCGAGGTTGTGTTGGGATGCCACTGTGGTGGCTATTGTGAATAGGCTCCGAATGGACCTAGGGGATAGTATCACACATCTCTTTCGCCTGACACAAACTCGAGCCGTACTGTTGTGAAGAGGTACAGCCCAATACAGGATTTCCACTGCGAGTCCAAAAAATAAAAACCTCTATCCTAACAACAATACAGAATTATAGTTCACATAGAAATTAAACTACGGTTTACAGATTCTATCGCGATGTATTAGTTTTACTGTACTTCATTCCATTTATACAGAGTGATCTACAAACTGCATTATTTCATATAAGCCGGTGTTTCGGCTACTTTACAGGTGCCGTGGTCCCAGAAAACAGAGAGTGCATCCTGTTAGCTTTTTTAGTTTATACCCTGAAATATCTTTATTCCTTCGCGTTGCGAAGGTTAGACAAGCAGTCGCTCTATGGAGAAGCTAATATTCAGCCAAATATGATTAGACCGGGTTGAAACTGGGATAACTTTAGGAGGATGAAGAACTATTGTTTTAAGGCAAATAGTTTATTATTACGTGGTATTTAGTAGGCCAGAGTTCCAAGTACAATTTCTGATTATTATTATTAACGTCTTAGAGTTCCTTTTTGTGCAACAGCACTTATATTATGTCATTGATGCCAAGATTAAATACGGCCCGGTTTAATATTTTTTACAGAAATTATTGTCAATTTTGTGATGACTTCACTTTCAACTATGATTGCAACATTGCACTTCACTTTAGCCATAAATATTTTTGCTATCAGTAATAAGCTGTATGTGTAATCGATAAACCACAGCGGCAACGGTTAGCGATAATAAATAAATCTAGTATTAATAAATTAATTATACGTTCATGTGCGATGCCAAATGTTCTATTATTGATCCTGCACACTACACAGTACACAGATACTGTTATTTACGATGATATTGTGATGAATACTAAATGCGTATCATTTACTAGCCAGTCTTGCGGTTTTGTCCGTTTGGAATAAGGTTTAGACCTCATAATTCATAATTCATAATTCATTCATAATTCATTTAATCAATTTGCGAATATGGGTATACATACATTTGTAGATCTTATAAACTAATACATATTTAGGTTCTTTTACCATATTCAACCATTAGGCATGCAAATTTTTTTTGTAGGTATATTCTGGTACAATTATATTATTATGATTGATTTGCCAGCTTGAGAATAATATAAAAAACACAATGTCAGAATATAATTGTGTACAATGGATTATCAAAAAAATTATGTAGCAATAATAATATATGTCAAATTATAATAACACATATAATTGTAATGGGATGTCAAATAATATTAGAAATAATTTATTAAGGATAAAAATAATGAAATGTCAAATTATAAAGAAATGTCAAATTATAAAGAAATGTCAAATAATAATAATAATAATAATGTAATGTCAAATAAGGTAATTAAAATATAATAATTAAAAGCAAATTTATCGCTGATTAAAAATTCTCAATATTCTTATCTTCTAGAAATTCTTGAACAGAGTAATAGCATTTAGCTGTAAGCAGTTTTTGAAGACGCCTTTTAAATACATGGGTATGTTCAATATCGATGATCTGCTTTGGTAGCTTATTATATATGCGGACTGCGTTACAAAAAAAGCTTTTGTGCATTAGAGCTGTTCTGCTGGCCACCACACATAACTTATCCGCATGGCGAACCCTAGACCTCTTTTGAAATAAGTCTATATTTTGTTTAATGAACATGGCACACTCAATAATGTAGATGCAAGGTAATATCATAAGATTATAATTTACAAAATAGGGTTTGCAACTGTCGGATATTTTAATATTAAATATGGTTCTGATACAGCGTTTCTGAACTTTAAATGCTAGTAGCCAGTCAGTAGAGTTTCCCCAAAATATGATGCCGTATCTTAAAGTCGATGAAACAATACCATGATATGCCGTTATTAGTGTAGATATATTTGATATGTTTCTTAATTTATAAAGCCCATAGGCAAATTGACTTACTTTAGAACAAACGTATTCTATATGCGCTTTCCAATTTAATTTCTGATCTATTATTAATCCTAGAAATTTGGTAAATTCGTTCTCTTCAAATTTATGACCATTGTAATTTATATCTAATTTAAAATCCGTATTTTTGCTTCTTTGTTTAAAATCTATAAAGTTTGTTTTGTTAAGATTAATTTTTAAATTATTCATCTGTAACCATTCTATAATAAGACTAATAGTATTATTAATATCTGTTTCAAGATAACTTATGGATTTATTGGTAAAAAGTATAGTGCTGTCATCTGCAAACAAAGTCATGTCGTAGATGGTGCTCGATGTAAAATCATTTATATAAATAATGACCTCAGAGGATAATTTAAAAAGAAAAGTCAGATCAAAATCTTGTAATCACTTTGATCACAATCTGACGCTTATGAACGTAAAATTTTATTACTTAAATACTCAATGAATCTACATTAAAATTTTGTGCCACGTTCGCAATGCATGCATTGAAAATGGGTTACCTTATTACGTTAATTGTTCCTTGTAGGTCAAGCTTACTTTTTCCACATTGATCGAAAGCAGATATAAGCGCTAAATAAGTGTTCTATTGCAAAATTGACAATATGCTAATTTGTGAGTTATCTACGACGGTCCGAAAGATTGCTTGGCCAGCGTGGTGGACCATAGACCCTTATTGAGAAGAGGACACTTTATGTATAAGTTCTCGAGTTTATATATAATATTATTACCATTTTTGTATATTATACTTAAATTACCTACTTTTAAATTGTGACAATACACTTGTTTCCCCTTTGGATTTGCTTGTGTTTATGGGCGGCGGTAACTGAAAAGATAAAAAAATATGTGTGTATTTCCGGTAGTCATTACTGGCAGTACGTGAGCACGCCACTTTGCTGTGTTAATTAGTGATTTAAATTCATACTTATCATAATATTTTTTTTTTTTTTTTTATTAGAAAGAACCTGTCAAATTGACTTCACGCTGCCTGATGTTAAGCTGACAGTGAAGTCCTATTGGGAAGGCCACCATCCCCAATTGCTGGTTAAGCAATGTGACATGATGGCCCTCACTTTGACGGCCTTGAGAGATGCTTTTTCACGCCCCGCTTAAAGGACCCAGGATCAAGGGAGGAAGGAAACACGTGAGCTGGCAGTGAGTTCCACATTTTTATGGTACGGCAAAGATAAGACGTACCGAACCTTTTCGTACGTGACGGTATCTGATCTACCGTATAAGGGTGGCACCTTAACCCGGCACGTGTTGTTCGGGATAGGAAAGGAGAGGGTGGGATGAGTTGAAAGAGTTCTTCTGAACACTCACCGTGATACAATCGGTAAAAGACAGCCACTGAGGCTACGTCCCTGCGTAATTGCAGAGATTCAAGGGACTTAGTAGCCTCAAGGTCACCTATGATACGGACAGCACGCCGCTGCATCCTATCAAGGGCATCTAGCAGGTACTGAGCGGAGCCGTTCCAGAGATAAGAGCAGTATTCCACGCAGGGGCGAACCGGAGTCTTGTATAATAGACACAGCTGCTCCGGCGTGAAAAACCTCCTCACTCTGTTCAGGACTCCGAGTTTTCGAGATGCCGATTTAATGACACCCTCAATGTAGTTTCTCTGGTTGAGATTGCGGCGTATGTCTATACCAAGTATATTTAGACTGTCCTGTATCGGTAGTGGAGTGTCCAGAAGAGAAGGTTGGGGAAGGAATGGAGATAACTTAGCTGAAAATGCGCACACCTGTGTCTTCTTGGCGTTGAACTCGACCATGTTTTCAGCACCCCAATTCGAGATGCTGTTCAAAACCTGGTCAAGCTCAGCGACAAGTTTTCGCCTATTTTCCTCAATGTCGGCCTGCTTAGCCGCAGGATGGCCGAGATACCGCCCATGCACGGTACTGTCATATGCATAGCAATGTATGCTCCCGAAAGTGAGCATATCATTGATATGCAGAAGAAAAAGTGTGGGCGATAAGACGGATCCCTGGGGCACACCAGCATTTACCTGCATAAACTTTGAATTTAAGCCTTCGCAAATAACTCGAACACGTCGTTCATGCAAGAAGCTAGCAACCCAGTTGCACAATCGAGGTGGCAAGCCGTAAGCCGGAAGCTTGGAAAGAAGCGCACGATGCCAGACTCTATCGAAGGCTTTGGAGATGTCGAGGCTGATAGCCAACGACTCCCCGTGCCTGTCCATAGCCTCACCCCAAAGGTGAGTGACATACGCTTGAAGGTCGCCCGTTGATCGTTTCGGTCTGAAGCCATATTGTCGATCATTGATAAGAGAGCGATCTTCTAGGTAGCGAACGAGTTGGGTGTTGATAATCCGTTCGAATACCTTGCAGAGAATAGGGGTTATGGCTATGGGTCGATAGTTAGCTGGATCAGAACGATCCCCCTTTTTGGGAAACGGTTGTACGTTCGACTCCTTCCAAGCCTGCGGCACGACGCCAGAGGAGTAAGACAGGCGATACAGGCGTGTAAGCGTTGGAGACAACTCGGCTGCACATTTCTTAAGAACAACCGCTGGGATACCGTCGGGACCACTAGCTTTCCGGACATCGAGAGACCGCAGTATCGCGCGAACATCGCATTGCCTGATGCGAACATCAGGCATGGAGTGGCCGCAGTGGTTTATAGATGGCGGCTGCGAACCACGGTCATCGATTCGGGAGTTGGCCGCAAAGAGATTGACAAGCAAGTCAGCTTTCTCTTGCGGCCCATGAGCCAGTGATCCGTCAGAGCATCGCAACGGTGGCAGCGAAGACTGGCAGAAATTGGATTGCACGGCTTTGGCCAGCCGCCAATATCCACGGCTTCCCGTAGGGTGCGACAGAAGTTCTTGGCCAAACCGTGCAACGCGCTGTGCATCCGCTCTGGTGTATGCCCTCTTGCAGACCTTAGCGGCTCTGTTATAGGCCGCTTTGATGAGATGGACATTCGGATCGCGACGAGACCGAGCCCTGATCCAAGCACGGTACGCCGACTGTTTTTGTTTAACAGCATCGGCGCACTCGCGATCGAACCAGGGCCGAATTCTGCTGTTGCTGGTGACAAAAGTGGATGGAATATAATATTCCATACCTAACAGAATTTCCCCAGCAACAGCAGACGCACTCTCCGAAGGATCCCTCCCACCAAAACAACGCTGAGACCACGGAATGGACGCGTAATAACTGCGCAGGCCATCCCAATCTGCTGACGAGTAGTGCCATAAGCGTCGCTTTACGTCCACATGTTGTGAAGGCGCAGCGGTTGGCACTGAAGTGCAGATCAAACAGTGGTCGGAGGAGCCCAATGGGGCTTAAACCGACACACTGTACTGGTCTGGATGACTCGTCAGCAGAAGGTCCAGCAAAGAGGGCGCTTGACCCTGAATATCTGGTATCCTGGTGGGCTGGAGTACCAGCTGGGCCAGGTCATGCGTGAGAGCAAATGCGTGAGCAGCCCTTCCCGCGTGGTCTGTTTTGGGAGAGCCCAACCAGGTCTCATGGTGGGCATTAAAATCTCCCAAAAAGACCAACTCAGCGGTCGGAAACTGTTCCTGCGCTTCATCTGCCGCCTGACTCAGGTAATCAAAAAGTCGAGTTGTCTCGGCATCTCCAGTATGGGAACGGTATAGACACACGTAAATCCGGGCTAATGAACCCAGATTTACGTGTATCCACAGGACGGAAAAGGAGGGGTCCTCTAGGCAGCGTAAACGACGACAGCAAATATCCGCCCTGACGAACAAGCATACTCCGGCTTTTGCGTAGAAATTCTCTTCAAGGGCATAGCCGGGATATTGCAGATAAGTCGTGTCGGCAGGGCGGCTTATTTGAGTCTCCGTCAGAAAAAGCATGGCCGGCCTTGCCGTCTCGAGATGGTGGTGGACGGCGTTGAGGTTTGAATGGAGTCCGCGGATGTTGGCGAACTCCACCTCAAGTAGCGTGTGGGTGGGAAAGGTTGACGCCGCTGTGTGACCGTTACCAATGCTTGCTGCCATAGTGGAGTGGAAGAAGAAAGGAGGGGCGTGAAAAGAGGTGGCAATTACCGCAGCGGCGCGTGACAAAGCGTGGAGTATTGTTTCGTCATTAGACTGTCCAGAATAGCAGTGGCCGATCCGCCGGACGGAAGGGCCCCCGTACCCTCCCGGAAGTGGTCGCCGGGTCCCACCATCCGGTCACCAACCGGCACGACGAGCCACTCCGAGATTATGCGCGGCCTGGTGGGGCAGCCTCCCGAGATGGTTAGTCCCAGTTGGGCCCCTGTACTATACCGCGGGCGGCCAGCGGCACCACCGTTTCTACGGGTCTCCCTGGCCGGCGGGTCGACCCCCACTACCCACACAATGACTCCACTAATACTTCACTGGTCCAACGTATGCTGCGGTAACCGCCCCCTCACCTAAACCTTCACACTCTCTCTGCCATCCCCAAAGGAAAGGAAGAGAGAATGGGAAGGAGGGACTGGGCCTCCGGCGCTCTCACTCACCAAGCGAAACACAGCAGAAAAGTACTGCTACTTTACGTTGATCTTCTGTGAGAGGGTAGTACCGCCCCGGTCGAGCCGACCCATTCGTGCTGAAATCAGCATGGCCCTACTACCTACAGATTAGAATTATAGCATATTGAATTATTTAATTAATTGGGTAATCACATTCATCGTTGCATCGTTAATATTGATTATGTTACGTTCAACGTTTGGTAGTTGCCCAATCTAATGAGTTTTATAGTTTTCTAAAAGTTTAATTTACTTTCGACAATATTTCATAATTTTATATTATATTGTAGGCATGCGTTTAAGTGAACACGTTTATTTCCTTGATAAATATTATTGTTTCGTTACACTCGCAGGAGTACGACCAACGGTGCGGCACTGACCTGGATTCAAGGCTACAGGTTCCCAAATTGTTCCCCCGTTATTCCGCTGAGTAAGCAGCTCGAAAGATTGCAGTCGTGGCAGGCTCGTAACGCGCTGGATTGGTGGTTTACCAATCTCGAAGTCAGACTCGTCGGTGGTGCAGTAGTCGTAGTCGCAGTCGCTGGCAGTGAAACCAAGAAGATAGCGTAGAGTAAAAGTCGCTGGGAAGCGTAGTCTTCAATCGTAGGGTGGACCAGGAACCCACAGCCAGAGTGATTTTAAAGACTCGACAAACGAGAAATCTATCGGATTATAGGGTGACTAAATGTTTTTTAGATTATTGCATTGCAGTGTCATATTCTTTATCAAATTGCTGCGCCTAATATATATGTAAGCAATATGTAATTTAGATCATCCTCTTAGCGTTATTCCAGTTTCAATCTGGGGTCCGCTTACTAGACTAACCGGATTTGGCTGAATATTATCTTTTCCACAGAGCGACTGCCTGTCTGACCTCCACAACCCTAAGGGATAGCGATATTTCATGGTTTAGATTAGTGTCAGTTTATTTAGAAGTTACTGACGCCCTGTAACGACTGTCAAAGATCTTCATGACAACCGGGTCCGACGGCTTAACGTACTCTCTGAGGCACGGGACAATCGATAATTAACAATTCAATACGCACATAACTCCGAAAAGTCATTGGTGCGCGCCGTGGATTCGAACCCGATACCCTCTGCATGGCAGTCTGTTGGTATATCCACTCGGCTATCGCTGCCTGAGTGCCTATGTCAGTGATATGCGAGCATTTCGTGTCATGACAGCACAAGCTATTGTCTAGTGATGTTTACTTTCATTATGTCATCTCGCTAGATTGGAGAATCCTGCATGTTAAGCATGAGCAAATATGAGCGTCCCAGCACGGCAGCGATACCTACTACCATATCACAAAATATCGCTACGTTATGAAAATCGTAATGTTGGGATTGAAACGTGAATTGTACCCTTAATGTACTTCGAATTTGAATGGCGAGAAATATATGTTCTACATTAAGCAATGAAACTAAAATACACAGTGATGTGGTCAAGGTATAATGTTGATCTAAGCTTAGAAATCTCATTTTTTTTATAGTCTCACGCCTGTATCCCCGAATAGATAAGCCTATTGCCGTTACCAGGCACATCACCAGACTCTGGGCTTTTGCCCGACTTTTGCCCGACCCGGGAATCAAACCCAGGACCTCCGATCAGCAGTCGCATAAGCTATCCACTGGACCACGGAGGCAGTCTTTAGAAGTTTCCTGCGAAACTTTATTTGAGTTTTTTTAGAAACATACTAACGGTGCAAGATAGTAAATAAGAAATAAGTCACTGTGATGTCGACCTATTATCCAGTGAATCCAATTATCTGAGCTGATATCTCAGTTAATGTAAACTATATTTCTCTGTACTATGAAATGAATGCACAATCATTTATTTTACAGTAAGGAGAAATAGTGTAAATGTTGACAATGCTTTTAATTTAACTTTGCGACAGGGCTACAAATTAACGTATATTGATTATTAGATTCTTTAAAAACACTTTATTTATATAAAACTAAATGTCCGTTCTTTCATAGTACTGGCTAGAGCTTCAAGAAAACTTTTAACTGCTATATAATTCTACCCCCTTAGAGTAAAATTATATAGTTGTTGAAAGTTTAAAAGAACAACATTAAAAGGAAGGAAATGTGAATTGAATATTGGTCAACGAACATGTGAAACTACTTTTTTATCCATCAAAAAGAATTTCTACCGTTAGGGAATTTAAGCGGCCTTTTTTGGTTCGCTATACAATTTCGTCCTAAGCTTAACTTAATCCTCTAGTCATAGTAACAGAAAATGTAATAGTAATTTGGACAAAATCTTATTGTATTTCTCTGTTCGATCAGAAATATTGAGATCTGAATATCTTCTTTCTATTTTCAAATCTATCTCTTTAGTGTTAAAGCTCAGAGGCCTAAAATATATCCAGTGGATAGAGCGGCCATTTTCAAACTTTTCTATTATATACGTACCTATTCATTCCTAATCCTGTCTATTCTTGCGACCCTCATTTCAGCTGAGTGGAGATATTTTTCATCGACGTATATCATCGGCGAGCATTGTGAACCGGACAATACCATAGGTCTTTACAATAGACTTAGATGAAGGAGTATTATTATTCTCAATTTTAGAACATGACTCAGCCTCATATTGTGATATTTCGTTGGCTTAGAGGATTTTGAATGTTAAGTAGTCTAAGATCCTAAGCACATAATCCTAAATGACATTGCTCATGTTGAAGCTCTCCTTACTCTGCTTTCAGTTATTTTTAGGGTTCTGTACCTCGAAATGAAAAAACGGAACCCTTATAGGATCACTTTGTTGTCCGTCCGTCTGTCAAGACCCTTTTTCTCAGAAACGCGTGGAGGTATCAAACTGAAATTTATACCAAATAGTCAAATCTACTGTTCCTTGAAGATGTGAAAAAAATCAAACTTCTAAGCCAACGCAATCAAAAGATATAGCCGTTTATGCTTTAAATTTCCGCAAATATTCGAAACTCAAAACCTACAGGGTACTTCCCGTGAACTCAGAATCTTGAAATTTGGTACGAAGCAATGTCTTATAGTATGCATAAAGGAAAAATTACGAAAACCGTAAATTTTTAGTTACATCATATCATAAAAATATTTTTAATAATTTTAAAGTTATTGCCATTTTCTCATGAACGCGTAAAGCTGTTCATTTGAAATTCATATCAAATACTCGAGTCTAATTATACCTTTAAGCTGTAACAAAATCAAACTTCTATCTCAACGCAATAAAAAAAAACAGCAATTTTACTATATTTTCAAACTCGCAACTACTGGCAAGGGAATTAAAACCTACAGGGTACTTCCCGTAAACTTAGATTCTTGAAATTTGATACGAACCAACGTCTTATAACACAGCTAAAGGAAAAATTGCGATAACCGTAAAATTTTAGTTACATCATATTATTATAATAAAAAAAAGTAATTTAAAGTTACCAGCCCTTTCCTTATGAATACATAAAGGTATTAAATTGAAATTCATGTCAAATACTCAAATCTATAATATCTTTAAGCTGTAACAGAATCAAACTACTACGCCAACGCAATAAAAAGATACAGCTGTTTATGCCGCAAATTTTCGAAACTCACAAGGGAATCAAAACCTACAGGGTACCTCCCATGAACTTAGAATCTTGTAATCTGGTACAAGGCCACTTCTTATAGCACAGATTAAGAATTTTTTTCCATAAATGTATTTTTTTAGTTTCATCATATAGTAAAACCATTTTTAAATTTTAATGTTACTACCTCTTTCCTCATGAACGTGTAGAGTTATTAACACTTTCATTGTCCGACGCCAGACACAATAGAAATTCAATTGTTATGAGCCACATGTGGCTCATGGGACTGGGAATGGGTTAAATTGGAATTCATATCAAATACTCAGGTGTTGAATTATTAATTATCACTTGTCCCGTGCCTCGGAGAGCACGTTAAACCGTCCGTCTCGGTTGTCATGAAAATCTTTGACACTCGTTACAGGGCGTCAGTACCTTCTTAATCAACTGGCACTAGTCTAAACCATGGAATATTGCTATCTCTGACTGGTCAACTCATGGCCTTCTGGAAGGAGCTTGCATGGTATGAGTAGCAGTCGACAACCGTGTCACTGCTCACGCACAATGGCCCAATTCAGTGGCTAAGTGCGGAAAACACCTGTCCAACTAACTAACTAACTAACTAACTATCGCTATCTCTTCGGGTTGCGTAGATCAGAAAGGCAGTCGCTCTGTGGAAAAGCTAATATTCAGCCAAATCCGGTTAGACTAGTAAGCGGACCCCAAATTGAAACTGGGATACTGGGAAGAGGATGATGATCACATACTCAGGTCTATAATACCATTAAGCTGTAATAAAATCAAACTTCTATGTCAACGCAATCAACAGAAACAGCAATTATCATTAAATAAAAGGGTGACGTCACGGACGTTGATATCAAAGTTTTGGTTACGGTGATAGTCAGTATTAAAAATTATAAACACAGTGAGTTTCGCATTAATTTATTCGTGAACATATAGTATAGTAAACAATAAACGACATCTAGTGTTATTCAGTGAATATATAAACTATAAATTAAATAAACTTAAAACTAAAATACTTGACTATCGAATGGCAGTGAATCTACCCTAATTATAAATAAAAATACTCAATTATACACAATAAACTATATTACTAATACACATTGTGACTGTTGCGTGGTGGAGTGCTCAGTGGTTCTAATCATCAAGTTGTGAACAATAATCGATAACACTACAGCCTACAATACAGCCTTATAAGTTTATTGTGAACAGCGACATCTGTGAGAATTAGCAAGAACTACTAAGCCACAATTCTGTGTGCTCTTACGTCGCGCGTCGACATAATAATAACAACACATTACTTGACAAGACTACAACGCTGTTTACAAACATGGTTAAGTGCGGAGCTTGCGGCAAGATCGTTACTGCTAAGGCCCAAAATGATTGTATGCGATGTACTAGATGTCCGTCAATATTTCATCGTGCATGTGTCCCAGCATCAGATTCCACTGCCGGTAACTGGACATGTACCGGCTGTGGCTCACCCACCATCTCCTCAATGCCTAGGGAGGACAACTTCGCTACGCCCATTAAAATACCCAATAACCACCACAGCGGCGACTTAGTACATGAGTTAAGGGCGCTCAGAGAAGAAATGTCCGCCATGAGAAGCGAAGTTCGCCAGTATCGAGCTGAGGTAGCGGGTTTTAAGAGTGCGATCAACAATTGCTTGGAACAGGTGGCTAGTGTGGAGTCAAGGGTCACAGCTCTGGAACAGGAGCTAGAGAAAAGATCCTCCTCCTCTAACATCGAGCCCCTTGAGGAAACCATAATCGAGTTGCGACGAGAGCTAAACGACCGGGACCAGCAACTGTTGCTCAACGATGTCCTTGTGGCCGGACTACCCGAGCAAAAGGGTGAGAGTGTCACTCATATGGTTAAACTGATAGCAACCAAGCTAGGAGTTGACATACAGGACACCGACATCGTACACGTCGAGCGAATTGGGCCCGCGCGTCGCAATATTATCGAGGAGACTGGCGCCTCTGCTGACCCCACTGCGCACCGGCCGCGAGTGATCGCTGTACGGCTGGCGCGCCGCTCAACTCGCGACTCCTTGTTACGAGCGATTCGCGTGCGCCGGATTCTCACCACAACAGACTTGGGTGTAGCGGGCTCGCAACGTCGCCTTTATATTAACGAACGGCTGACGCGCGCTAATCATCAGCTGTTCCGCAGAGCTCGTGAGGCTGGTCGCCGTAAACAGTGGAGATATGTCTGGTCGAGAGATGGAAAAGTATTCATTAAGAGGGAAGATGGGGCACCTACGTTTTGTGTAAATAACGACAACGACATAAGTAAATTTTTTGGGCAATGACAGGTTTGATTGTATTTCAAATGTTTAGATTAATTGTAATGTTTATTTTATTTTCAAAATACTTAACTTATAATGACTGTATAGTTACTTTCACTTCCTCCAATGACAAAAATAATGTTGATTTATATAAAAATCAATCAGATTACTATTACTTAATTTGCCCTATAGTTATAAACAACACTATTACTGTATTTATAATCTCTTTTAAAACTTATTTACATCTAATTTCATATATATGTATTTACAAGGTATACTTATTATTAATATCACACATAGTTATCACAAAAACAACACGTATTATTATATATATTTATGCATTGCTTTGGATTCATATAATGGCACTAAGCTTAACAATTCTCGATGCTACCGACGGATACTTATTTATTGTTTTTTGTTGTCTTGTGTACTATAAATACGCAGGTGTTCTTTTTCTGGTAATGGTGCGATGCAATGAAATGCGTATTTGTAATGGCAGTTAATAATAAATACCTAAGAGTTGGTTTGTTGAACGCGGGATCTCTTGGTACAAATCACGATGACTTTGTAGCCATGGTTGAGCGTAACCCTGTCGACATTTTGGCAATAAATGAGACATGGCTGAGACAGGGAGAGGAGGCGCGCGGGCCGGTTCTATCAGGGTATCGCTTCCGTCACACTCCGCGGCCAGCGAATGTTCGCGGCGGTCGCGGCGGTGGCGTAGCATTCTATATAAAACGCGGCATAAACGCACGATTGTGGACGGGTACTAGCGATCCTAGGTTCGATTCCGTGGAGCAGATGTTGGTGCCGTTGGCTCCTTCCGGAGTGGATCTGCTGGTGGTCTCGACGGTTTGACACCACAACATTTGAAAGATCTTGTGTGTGCAAGCGCTGGGGCGGCCGGCGACTCGCTTTTGGGTGAGCTAACGGCATTAACTAATCTCATGCTCTCCGGCAATGTGAACGATGCCATCGTCGACGTTTTGTATGGCGCTAATCTGTGCGCCTTACGAAAGCGGGATGGTGGCATTCGTCCCATTGCCGTTGGGTGCACGTACAGGCGTATGGCAGCCAAGATATGCTGTCGCCATTTTAACACCTCATTATCTTGTAAATTTCAGCCACAACAGCTGGGCTATGGTGCCAGAGGAGGCTGCGAGGCTGCCGTACATGCCTTGTCATCGTACCTTGACTGTAATGGAGGTGAGGTTATCTTGAAGGTTGACTTAAAGAATGCCTTTAACTCAGTGAACAGGGACACTTTGTTGACACAAGTTAAATTGGAAACACCCCAAATTTACAATTTTCTTTGGCAATGTTATAGACACCCTTCTAAATTAATATACAAAGAACATCTTTTAGAATCTGCCGTCGGTTGTCAACAAGGTGACCCTCTTGGACCCCTAATTTTTAGTTTGGCCATCCATCCAGTTATAACCCAACTAAATTCTAAATTAAACATCTGGTACCTCGATGATGGAACCCTGGGCGGTGACGTAGAGTCTGTGTATCAAGATCTAGCACTTCTGAAATCAAAATTTTTATCCATAGGCTTAGAACTTAATACAAACAAATGCGAAATTTTTATTAATGACAATCTAGATAAATCCTCTATTCTTTCAAAATTTCAATATTTGGCTCCCAATATCACTCAAGTTGAAAAAAGTTCTCTTCGCCTCCTGGGGTCCCCAATTTTAGACGACGGTTTTGATTCTTTTATACAAGAAAAAATTCAAAATTTTAGTGAAATTTCTGACAGGCTACTCAAAATTAATATACATTCGGCTTTCACTATTATTCGATATTGCCTTTTTGTCCCTAAATTTACGCACGCATTACGGTGCTCACCTTTTTGGAAAAACCCAACTCCACTCATTCAAATTGACAAAATTATACAGAATACCCTGAGTAAAATTTTAAATGTGGCCCTGAACGACCGGGTGTGGCTACAGGCGTCCTTACCTGTGCGCTTGGGCGGCCTCGGCGTTCGCAAAATTACCGACGTAAGCCTGCCAGCGTTCTTGTCATCGGTCCACAGCACTGCAGAATTGACTAGGAAAATTTTAGCTCCCACACTGGTTGATTCTGAAGTGCCGTGTAAGACCGATGCCTTGAACGCTTGGAGAAATGCTTGTCCAGGAACTGAGTTACCCCGAAACTTATCCTCCCAGAGGCAATGGGATGGGCCGCTTTGCAGCGTGGTACGAGAAAACCTTCTCAATACATCGTCCAACGCTGCGGAGCGTGCTCGCCTGCTGGCTGTGGGAGAATGGGAATCGGGCCTCTGGCTTCAGGCACTGCCATCGTCCAATATAGGTACCATGTTGGACGATACGACCTTCCGCTTCGCTACTTGCCTCCGTTTAGGTGCGTCATGTGTCTCTCCGCATCGTTGTCACTGTGGAGAGGCTGTCGATAGCCTTGGTCACCATGGCCTGTCATGCAGCAGGAGCGCGGGTCGTATTTCTCGACACGCCAACCTCAATGACATACTGCGCCGTGCTCTTGCCACCGCTGGCGTTCCAGCCCAACTTGAACCTCAAGGCTTGGCACGCGACGATGGCAAAAGACCAGACGGGATGTCGTTACTGCCGTGGAAGCTGGGTAGGCCTTTGGTATGGGACGCAACATGTGTCGATACCCTTGCGCCATCTCATCTTCCCAGCACAGCAGGTTGTGCGGGTGCTGCTGCTGCTACAGCGGAGACACTCAAACGGCGCAAATATGTAAATCTAATAGGAGATTATGTATTTGAGCCGTTTGGGGTCGAAACATTGGGGCCATGGGGTCCAAGTGCGCGATCACTTTTTAGAGATCTCGCAAAGAGACTTATAGACGCCTCGCGTGACCAGAGGGCTGGCACGTATTTGGCTCAAAAAATAAGTATAGCCATCCAACGAGGCAATGCTGCCAGTCTTCTGGGCACGCTTCCAATTGACTGCGATGCGGATGAGTTTCATGACGCCTTCTACATTTTAATTTTTTGAATTTTCCCTTGTATATATTAATTCGTTTTTTTATTATTTTAAGATTTAATTTAATTATATTGTTAATTGTAAACAAATATTATAATTATAAAGATAATAAACTTCGGCTAATATACTAGTATCGTCTCCTACCCATTTTACCGAGGACAGTGAGAGCTTAATAGATTTGATTTATACAGACTTGAGTACGAGATGTGTTAATGTTGAGCCATATAAATTGATTAATAGCCATTGCTTTGTAAGTTGTGAACTCAGTATCAAGAAGCAGAAATTGTCACCACAAATATTTATGAGGCGATCATTTAAAAACACATGCACTGAAACTATGCGTGGCGATGTAGAGAAAATACGCTGGGATCTTATATCAGACCTGGCCAACGTGAACGACATGGTGAGCGCATTGAACCAATGGATGACCTTGTTGTTTGATATATATGCTCCTGTTAAAGTTTGCATAGTTAGGGGTCGTTCCTACCCATGGATAACTGAGACGATCAGAATCATGATGAGACACAGGGACGATGCGTTGTTTAGGTTTCGGCGACTAAAGACGGAAACTAGTAAAATATATTATAAACAACTAAAGTCCACAGTGTCTACCGCGTTGTACCGAGAAAAAGTGGCATATTATAAACATAATATTAATAATCAGATAAAAAATCCTAAAGTTCTGTGGAAAAACTTAAAAACGACAGTCTTACCGCCAACACAGGTATCTGATATTCCTTCACATCTCAACGATCCCGACACCATAAATTCTTTCTTTTTGACTGTGCCTGGTAATTCAAAAACTAGTATTTCTCATCTTACATTTCATGAATACCATAGGTTCTGTGACGCTACATTTAGTTTAGTAACTGTGGACAAAGATATAGTTTATAACATTATACAGGGTCTCAAGTCAAACGCCGAGGGATATGATAAAATTAATTTAATTATGATTAAAATGACTTTGACACATACACTACAAACCATAACGGACATAATAAATCGCTCTATGCTAACGTCTACGGTACCCGATGTATGGAAGATAGCTAGTTTAAGACCGCTACCTAATACGCCGAACCCTACTGTTATTCGGGATTTACGGCCAATAAGTATCTTGCCCTGTATGTCTAAAGTCTTGGAGAAGGTTGTGAGTCGCCAGCTTACAGATTATTTGGAAAAACACGAGATTTTACCTAGACTTCAGTCCGGATTTAGACGGTTTCGGGGAACCACTACGGCACTCTTAGATGTTACTGATAACATTTTGTCTGCCCAGGATAAGGGCATGTGTACAATTCTAGTTCTATTGGACTATTCGCGTGCATTTGATGCCATAAATTTAAATTTATTATTATCAAAAATGCGCTACTACGGATTTGACAACAAGGCAGTAATGTGGTTCCATAGCTACCTAACCAATCGACAGCAATATGTAGAGTTGAATACTAGTAATGGGACCACTCTGACCTCGACACTCGCCTCTTTGACGAGAGGTGTGCCGCAACGCTCGATTTTAGGACCTATTCTTTTTAACCTTTACTGTGCGGATATCAAGAAATCCATAAATAAATGTAAGTACCATATTTACGCGGACGATGTTCAAATTTACTTGTCATTTAAGGTTACTGATTATGAAAAAGCTATACAAGACATGAATGACGATCTTGAACGATTAGTCGCATGGTCTGAGAATAACTGCCTATTGTTAAATCCGTCTAAGACGAAATACATCATTTTTGGTACCAAACACAATTTGCGATTATTGCATTCGGCATCTAAAGTTCATCTTAGAGGGAGTCCATTAGAGCGAGTATATGAGGCCAGGCACCTGGGACTGATAATGGACTCAGAACTACGATTTGAGAAACATGTTGGTAATGCTGTACAGAACTGTTTTTACCGGTTGAGAGTGTTGTATAAGATGCGTCCTTACCTAACTGAAGAATTACGTATTCAGCTGGTTGAGTCACTGATATTAAGTAAATTAAATTATGCTGATGCCGTGTATGGCCCTCGACTCTTAGCACGTACAGACAGGCAAATACAAAGGGTGCAGAATGCATGCGCTCGATTTTGTTTTTCAGTACCTTTTAGAGGTCATGTGACGCCATTCTTTAATAAAAAAATGATTTTGAAAATGAAATCCCGAAGGAAATTACATTTGGCTTGTTTACTATTTGGTGTCATAAAATTGCAGCAACCACAATATCTTTATGAAAAACTGACATGGGTCACAAATAGCAGCGAGCGGTTAAACAGAAGGTGCTCAAAGCAATTGTCTATCACATTGCATCGCACAGAGGCTTTTAGAGGTAGCTTTCGCTATGCTGCTTCAAAGTGTTGGAACAATATCCCTCCGCCACTGCGGAATCTTACGTCACTATACACTTTCAGACGAAACTTAAAAAAATTCCTTATGGAGGAGCAACAAAAAATGGGTGATACTAATCTAAATGCCTCTCTGATTTAAAGTTGTAACGTGTACCTACTTACATAAATTAATATTTCGTATTATTTAATTTAAATTAATACTAATGTAATACAACCAAATAATGATATATGACTACTATATTCAAACAATAGTTCGTGACATTTCAATTAATTCCTATTATTTAGATAATAATCAATTCGTAATACGGTTTATTTATACATATATTAATAATTAATAATATTTCCGACATGACATTTTTATGTGCCTATTGGTAGTGACGTTATAATTCATTAATTTATACTAGACATATTATTACATTATAATTCATTCATCATCATTGTTTTATTTTTATTTTCTTTTTGACATTTTATTTATTTGACTTATCTAGTTATTATTGACTCATTATACCTATTTTGTTAATGAATTGTGACATTATTATGATTATGCACCGCTGTCGTAATTAATTTAAATTATAACTTACATTCGCTATGATTATCAATTATTTGTTTTTGTAAAAAAGCTCTTGAGCTGCATGCGACCTTGAAGTTTACGCAAACAAGTATGTCGATCGTGTGTTGGTCTGTGATGTGGATACACACAGTGTGAGAAACCTGTAACAAATGAATCAAACATACATCATAACCTATTACTGCCCGAAGTCCCTACTCTCGTCTTTACGAAATAGATAATATATATAAAGTTTACCTCACCTTTGGGGTCTGGTACTCGCGCTTGTGTGAGCTAGGTGCATCACCTCCCGTATCATCCCATACATACGCAGGTATATTATACAACATCTAAAATAAAATGCACACAAAGTATGTATGTACTGCTATACACTTTGCCGGATAACGAACTAAGCTGCACTTACCATAGTTGTCTTGAGTACTTCGTCTCATATTATCTTGTTCACAAAGCAATGTTATATTCTGCGTTATTTTATATATGTATGTATTTACTTGCTGAGTATCAAATCATTGAAAGCGTGCTCGTGATAAATTTTATATGCGCGCAGATACGCCGGCTGTAGTGCGGCCACTGGACTAGCGTCCCGGCCAAACAAGTGTCCCCCCGTACCACACGCGGCACACGCCTTCACGCGCCACTCTGGCGCCGAAGCATTAATTCACACATAAGAGTTAAGAGACATAACTCAGTTATGAGTAGCTATGGCCGTACTGTTTTTGTTACTTAAATACTTACTGATGATGTGTATACTCTTATTATAAAACTTTATAACTATTTAAGTGTATTATGTTTTAATAAGGTATTTATTTACGTAAATTTATTACTATTAGTACATTATTTATTTTATATTATGTATCTACCTATCTATTTATACCTATATATTTTCTGATATCTCTTTCGTGAGTCACTTAGGGCCTAATTGAAAATCGGAGCCAGGTACCTATGCGCCTGGCACATGCCGAATTAGGTCCTTTTTTGACCACACTCACCTGACCTTAAACAACTTTTTTCTTCTCCTGTCTGTATAAGTATGTTATCTGTTTTCTTTTTTATTACTGTTTGTTCTACTGTAATTGTTATGTAATTTCTTTTTTCTTTTGTTCTTATGACTGTTCTTTATATATTTTTTTTTATGTATGTAACCTGTGTGGAGTCAAAAATAAATTTATTTCATTTCATTTCATTCATTTCATTCAATTTAAACATATTTTCAAATTCGCAACTACTCGCAAGGGAATCGAAACCTAGAGGCTACTTCCCGTGAACTCAGAATCTTGAAATTTGGCACGAAGCAGACTCTTGTAGCACAGATAAAGAAAAAATTGCGAAAACCATAAATTTTTAGTTACATCATATAATTAAAATATTTTTAATAATAACATTTTGTAGGTGCTACTTCTTCATGAACCCGTAGGGGTATAAATAGAAATTCATATCAAATGCTAGAATCAAAACTAAAGGGTATTTCCAGTCGCTCTAGAATCTTGAAATCTGGCATAAAGTAACGTTTTATAGCACATAGGAAAAATTTTGAAAATCCAACATTTTTAGTTACATCACATATTTTTTTAAATAATTATATATACCTACAGGTTTGTGCGGAACCCTCGGTGTGTGAGTCTGACTCGCACTTGACCGGTTTATTATGAAGTTAAAGGAACTTGGATTGATGGTATAATTTCATTATTTCAAGTTCCTTTACTTTCGTTGTTTGCGTCGCATAATAACTATTTGAAGTGAATGTGAAGGTTCCGTTAAAAAACGCCCATTACCAATCTATTTAATGGACGAAACGTTTTTATGTTAAATCTAGTCGAGTGTTTTTTTATTTTATTTATAAATAGTGTAACTAGTTTGCATATTTTCTAAGCAGAATAAAACAAAATGTGTATAAATGTCGGCCATACGATGAAAGAAACCTATTCGTATCATACGTTTGGATAGGCATATACACTTTGTATTACGCAATAAAATAATTGCTACGTTGTTCAGAAAATTATATGTTCTTTTAGAGACCGTTGTTGTATTTTTGTTATTAGGTATCATAGGCAAGAAAATAAAATTTTAAAACAAACCGTTTATGGAACAAACACAATCTTTACATTTACGACTGAGTGATTTATTTTCTCATATTTAAAATAAAATACGCGATTGATCTATGGTCTCGTCTTCAATTTGTTATTTGCAGGTTTGCAAAGTCTTTATACTTACAAATGTAGGTATCTCTATACCTAATGCTATGCGAGTTCCGGGTACCTACTAAATATTCCGTGACAGTAATGTGCAATGTGACTAGGTAGTAAATCTTTTCGTAAAGAAATTTTGCGCGTACTATTACTTCCATTAATTTGTGATTTAGTCGAAATTATACACAGGACAGAAATTGGTATTTCATAAAAATAATATACCTCATGTCTTTCAAATCTTTGATTACCATAAACGGAGAGTGCTTAGAAGTAATGGTGTGACTTCATTTGATTTCATGTCTATAATAATCATGGAAGGGGAGATCGAAGCACATAATCGTATCATAACGATTCATAAATGACAATGTGATGGACCAATATGATAAGGGGCGAACCATTACTAGGAAACAACTCCAATCTCAGAAACTGAATATCTTCGATCGATATCTATAATGACTTATGTTTAATATCAACAGTAACCGCCATGAATATTAGAAAAAGATGAGTCCTCGTCTTGTCCAGCCATCTTTGTCAAATATATGAATGGCATCATTGGCAAATGTGACTTGACAACGTGTCATTTTTGTCTTATAAATAGTTATCCTATTAAAAAAATTACAGTAAAATATATCGCAATACATTTGCTTACACTGAACTTATAGACAAAGTAATCTCTTCGTTAATTACCTACTGAATTATATTCTTAATTTCGAATGAGCTGTTGGACCTCTTTAAAATAAATAAACGTTACCACAAGATTATATTAAAATATAATAATATTTTAATATAATCTTATTATCTAGGCTATCTTATTATCTAAACAAAGGCATGATATTTATTTGTTGAATGCAACAAATAAATATCATGCCTTTGTTAAGCATGAACTAGCAAAAAGGCCTAACATTCATTTTTCTATAACTTTTATGGGAGTTACTGGAACAGGCGCAGATATGTGTTTGAAGCAGATCATGATTGCAAAGAACCCTCACATTAATAAAAGTATCACGTGTGTAACGTGCGGCCAACTGCTATAGATACCGAGTAGTAGTGCCGTACGTAATACGAATATTCGTGAATATTTGCCGATACTTGCTCGCCGGGAACTTGCTACTTGTTATAATGTTGGAATATGTTTAACTAGATTTACTAGTTGTCCGTGTGGGGACGGATTAAGAATACGGCATGTCACCACCCCATATCATCCCGTTGGTGTCGTAAGAGCCGACAGAGGGAGAATATTATGCAGAGAACAGCACTGTAAGAGAAGGAAAACTTGATACAAACCCTATACCAACCCGTTTGGCCAGCGTGGTATAGTAGGCCAATTCTTCCTTTCAAAGGAGAGGCCTAGTCCAGCAGTGGACTGTTAAAGGCTGATGATGATGAGATTTACTAGCAGCAACTGAAAGTTACGCCATTTTTGTTATATATATTTGTTTTGTGTATGTTGTTAAATGCTTACCTATAATTCTGTAAATTACATTTGCAGAAAGTGTAGCACCTAATCCGTGTTAGCACCTTCAGGATTTTATTGATAAACAAAACAAAAGAATAGAGATCTCTTTGCACTCTATTTAATGCAGATTCAATTGTTAATTGCAAAACCCTAACATGTAGATTTTGCATAGAATTTGAATATAATGTAGGTATATTCAAATTCCTAACGGCATAGTTATACCTAAAACAAACTCCACTCTGTAATTTATTTCAACCCACTATGTCGGGCTAATACAGATTATATATGGCCATACGTGAGTTACAAAAATTTTATAAAACAGACATGTTTGCCTCTTAAAAGTAACAGAGCGCCCTCACAGTTTGATGTTAAATACTTTTTAGTTAATTACGACACCCGTAACGGTTGAGTGAGCAATTTGGTGGGCGCCGTCGTTACGTCATGGCTCCTCTGTTTATCCGGGATCAAACTCTAAATTGCGACGAAATGCTTTCACTCGTATAAGGTCACATATCGACGACTACACCCGATTGAAAGCTTTAACATTCAAATCCATCCATAGAATAATAGTGCTACGCTTCCTTGCTTTACCTTTGATTTTCCCCAAATTGAATACGCTTATTAAACACAAGTAAGAACAATGTAAATTTCTATGCTCAAAACGTTTTACAGAACCACTTTTCTTTGTCAAAATAAGCTTTATACATTACCGAGCAATTGCGAAAATGAAATTCATGTTTGTATGAAAATTACTTGATAGTTTAGCTATCATCGTAACACGAACACACAACCTGAGATTTGCAAAAACCCAGCAGCTACGGAAAATTCTTCGTCCGGTTTTAATGTTGTCATTTGGACAGGCGGAAAGGTCCACTTTTTGCATTGGGGTTTTTCGTGCAAAATAATGTGACATTAATAAGTCTCACCTCCCTTAAAGGGTGACGTCACGTATGTATTTGGGTCAGCTCTTACATTCATGTCACTTTGATAAATAATTAGGGTTCTGTTACAAAAAACTACGGTGACCTCATGCAACTCAGACGTCGGACAGTTCATTAAGCATAAAATTCTTGAAAGTGATGTAATTTATCGTGGGTGTTTATAGTTTTTGTGTAATTACCTTTGGTTCTCACAGTCCCAAAAAGAAGCGAGTGTAGAATTCGTGGTCTGCGAATATGTGTCGCACTTGACCGCTTTTTATTTAAATTGGGAACCCGTACGAAACGTGACCCACTTATAATTCATGTACATTTAAGACTAACCAACTTACAGAGTAAGCGAGTAAAATAATTTCGTCAGAACATGTTTGTAGGGAATTGAATTTTCTGCTAGTGTGAATGCAAACTCATAAAACACGAGATAATGAACCGTATCAAATAATAAATTATACATTTAAAGGCACCTTTTGTGTGTGTTCAACGAGGTAAGAGCGTAATTCTCACCTGTCATACAGCCCGCATCTTAACTCTTCAATATAATAATCGTCAAGAAATCATACCCTGTTGTGAATCACGTCGTGCATGAGCATGAGAAATCAAAACGAAAAAATAAGTAAATTGTGTAGACGGTGAAATCGAAATGTTCACGGGAACATTTTCCTCCGAACATACGAACAGCCTTTATTTGCATTGGAGCGAAAATATTTAATCAGGCGTATAATCTTAGCATTCCGTACGCTTTTGTGGTTTAAATGTACCCATCAGGGCTCGGCTCGGCATGCGTGTTCGCTCTGCGCACTGAACGCTAGACTGTTTGACGACCGCCCCCGTCTATTCTTTATTTTTATCCACGTGTGTTTGCTAGGGTATTAAACGTAGCTCATTGCCATGCATTATGTGAACCTTTCTACCTTTAGAATAAAAAACTCAATATTACTCTAGGATTAAAACGTTTGTATAAATTGAGATAGTCTGACCCCTATCACTTTAGGTTCTAATATTGTTATCGGCCAGCTGTAGATTTACGATGGTTCTCGTTTCTAAGGATCGTGATTGTATGTTTATTGCTGTTTGTAGCTTAAGGCTCTCGTAAGATGTTTTAGTTAAACGCATTCGGACTTGGAGCGCTGAATAAATGAACACTAAGGTTCTATATATTAAAAAAGATCGTAACGTAATGATCATGTAATGTTCGCAAATAAACGAACCACTTATAAGTTACATACTCGTTTTATTTAAGTATAACAACATTTTCATGATTTTGACATCACATACGTTGGAAACATACACTTTTACTCGTCTGTGAAACACTTAAAACATGCTAACAGGCAATGTTCAATTACTAAATATTTTACACAGATTTATGATAAAGCTGGTTAATTGTAGAGCTTAAATACTTCACTGGTGGTTCCAAAGCAAATAAAACTATAATACGATTCAGAAACGACGAGAATTTTAGTGTGAACAGTCGTAGTTTACCTTTATTATTAAAATATGCGAAATTTAATTAAATATACGCCACTTATGAATGAATAGAGTCACGTACACTGAATTAATGTTAATGACGTAAAACCCGAAGAGATAACACGTCGTAACACTTTGGGATCAGATTTAACATTAACAGTTATTGCCGATTCGGTTTGTTATACTCTGTGTAATAATGCTCAATGGGACTTTACTAGTTGGAAGAACTTAGTATTGATATACGATTATCATGTTAGAGGAGTATGAAACTGTTGACCGATTAAGCAAACATCCTTTTTTCTATCGAAATAAATATACAAGAAAAAAAACAGTGATAAGCAAAACCATATCCGAATAAGCCAAAAGTGAATAAGCGAAAATAATGTTAGATTAAACATATTTCTGAATTTTGTGGTCAATGAAACAATTCTGATATCAACAAATTGTTGTTTTTCGTTAATACTCTTCTTTTAAACACGTACAAGATTTTTTATTTACATTTGTAGTTAGTAACTACCAACAAGAATACGTAAAAACCACTATTAGAAAAATTATACGTTGATTACAACACAAAATGGCGCAAATGCGCGCCTACCAGAAAGTGTCACAAAGTATAAAGTGTAAAAGGTGTCAATCATTCGTACACTACAGTAGTCAGCGCTGCTGTTTATGTTCGTTTTATTTCACAAAGAGCCTCGTAACAGTAAAAAGAACTCCATCTTAGCGCTACACATTTGTTATGGGAAACGTCTTTGTTTTAGAGCAACTTACTCTACAATACTAAAATCCGGAATGCTCCGGTAAATATTGACGAGAAATACAAGAAAGGAGTAGAACGCAACAAGTTAATATCTGTATTGTATAAATACATGCTTAGTTTATCAAACAAAGCTTTCTGCAGTTTCTATCATTATCATCATCATCAATCAATATAAACATTCTTTCGTTTACTGATACTGAGAGACAATGCGCAGCCCTAGCTACTGGGCGCAAGAGGCTGAAATTTGGCATGTGTGTTCCTTAAAAAGCGTAAGGGTTTTGTGCACCCATAAGGGATTGTCCAAAATTGCTACAGGATCAAGCAGAAACGGGTAAATTAAAAAGGTAATATGCGGTTGTAGCTGGGGGCATCTTCTTATTCTCATATAATTAAGAGCAGTAGCAGTTCCATCTCTCTGGATCAAACGCGCATACCTTGTTAACCTTGGCTCGCGTGAGCTCGTCGCTACAGGACTTTGAGGACACCGCTGTCGTTTTAGTGAATAGGGCTCGAACGACTCTACGAGAGAGTTTCACACACCTCCTTAGCCAGCCCTAAAATCAAACAGAGCAGAATAAAGATATCCCTGTTATTATCCCGGGACAAAATTTAAATATGTTGTGAACATTATTAAATATTATTATACCTAAACTAACGCAAACGCATGCAGACCATTGCATTGAAATCAGTCCAGCCATATAGTTCAGCGACCAAAACATCGAATATAGATAAGTTAAAAAAAAAAATTTCTTTTGGCACTTTATGACATGATGTTATACAAATAATAAAGCTGGTTCATTTCAGAGTTAAATATTTCACTTGTTAGTTCAAAGCAAATAAAACTACAACACGATTCAGAGACGACTAAACGCACGTACTACATAATTCTACGTGTAAGTACACGTGGAATTATAATGATGATATATGATGAAGCGATCGAATTCATAAAAGGAAAACTAAATTCTGAAAGTCAAGATTGATTTAGATTTCCATGGAGCACGGAGGATTTATATGACGCCGCTTTTACCCAACGAACTATTGATCTATTTTAGATATAATCATTATTCCTATCACTTTGTCGGATAATGCGTAAAAGTCATCAATCATCATTATCATGGCAACCTTCTTCGTATAAGCCCACGGTTTGGGCGGTACTCTATTCTCTTTCATTAGGGTCTCGAACCGCGCCGTCTAGTATTTAGATAAATGTAATAAAGTAAGTATCACTTCGTGTACGTAGTAAGCTCCATACAAAACTCGAGTGCGCCTAATATATTATGCGTTATTCGGTTTCAATCTATCGATTTTACTTCGTCGTTGTTAGAAAGCGGGACTTTTGCGATTTTCCGCGCCATTAGTGATGTGACAAACGGCGGTTTGTACTCACGATGTCGTTTTCGTCCAATACGACATTTCAAAGATCGAACATTCGTATTCGCTCTTTTAACTTCGATCAGATATCGCACTTACATATCTCAAAACTTTTATGGATAATATCTGTGATAAATATGGCGATGACTAATCTGTACTAAGTAAAGCGTCCGCCAGTAGAATATTATTTTGCCGACGCGTAATTTAAATAAAACGAGCATCTGCCCGCCTCTGAAAAAAGTTTTATAAAAAGCTTTTAGAACGAACCTGCTGGTAATTGAAGACGCAAATATTATTATGAAATAATAGAAGGGTCGTAAAGTCAATAAGCCTTTTTATTTCAACAGACGTGATTTAATTTTATTTGGTAATTTATATTCATTGAATGTTCGTTATACTCATCATCATCATCACCATGTCAGCCTAGAGACGTCCACTGCTGGACATAGGCCTCCCCCAAGGTTCTCCACACAGACCAATTTTGAGCCGCCCGCATCCAACCGCTTCCCGCGATCTTAACTAGATCGTCGGTCCACCGGTCCGGTACATGGTCGTTCGTTATACTGTTTGCATTTTCACCAAAATAAACACATATTTATAAGTAATTTAGAAGAACCCAAGCTGTTTCCCGCGGTTTCACCCGCGTCCTGAAGGAACTACTTCGCTTATCCGGTAAATTTATAGCCTAAGTTACTCCTTGGTACATCAGCTATCCGCCAGTGAACGTTCCGTCAAAATCGGTCCAGCCGTTCCAGAGATTAGCGAAAACAAACAGACAGGCAGACAAAAATTAAAAAAAATGTAATTTCGCTATATTTACCGTCAATTATGAATTTAGTAAAAAGCGGTTATTTTAATGTTACAAACAGACACTCCAACTTTATTTATATGAATAGATTAAGCAAATAAATTTATTCATTCATTTGATGTCTATCAGAAGATTTTCTTTTTTATCAAAAGGTTTTGTAAAATCTATGTAGGTACATCCTTCAATAATAATGCAGCATTATACAGGTAAGCTTGACATTTAAGCCGTAATTACATAAATATATATATATACGCATCATATACCACGTATGAAATGTTGGATCGTTACCTATTCACGGTTTTAGAAAACAAGTAAATATTTCACTACATCAAAGAATTTCAATATGTTTGGTTTGGTCGTTTCATGTTGTCTCCACTAGTTAAAGTACTAGTAAACGCTCCAGACGTTTGAAAATCTCTCTCCCCCTCGTAGCCATTCGGTAAAGTAGTTTAGACGATTTGACGCTTGACGGATTTTATAAACCGGCTAATGTCAAAACTAGTTCTGTTTCATTGCTTTTAGCGTTGCTCTATTAATATTATTAGTTAAATATCAATCTCGTTTTCTAACGTTTATATACATACATTAATAATATCAACCGTATACATAAAATGTATTAACAAGACGACGTAAAGTGATCTGGCAGGAATTTATTCACAATAGCGAAATATGGCAAGTTCTCGTGTCGGAGACCAACACTCACTTTGGGTCGCTGCGATGTCATGAATGAATGAATGTATTTAAACTGTCCCACTGCTGAGTCTGTTCTCACTATGAGAACGGTCAGGCCATAGTCCACCACGCTGGCCAACTGCGGGTTGGCAGACTGCACATGCCTTTCGAGAACTCCTCCTTTTTTCTTGTCGCTAAGCTAACGATAATTAACAATTTAATAAAATATGTATATACTAATTCTGAAAGTCAGCGATATGCGTTCTGTGTTTCCTCTGCGTGGTAGGCAGAGGCAGTTAATTCTTGCCACTAGGCTATCGCTGCTTTTGTTTAATATTTGAATATTATTCTAATATCTTTTCTTTGACCGTGTGGTGACGGATTAAGAATACGGATTGTCACCACCGCATATCATCCCACGGGTGTCGTAAGAGCCGACAGAGGGAGCATATTATGCAAAAAACAGCACTGTAAGAGAAGGAAAACTTGATAAAAACCCTATACCAACCCGTTTGGCCAGCGTGGTATAGTAGGCCAATTCTTCCTTTCAAAGGAGAGGCCTAGTCCAGCAGTGGACTGATAAAGGCTGATAATGATGATGATGATGATCTTTTCGTACAAATTGCAATAATACTAGCAGAAAAATTGTACACAATCTCCTTTATTTTTATAAAACAGAGTCTTGCTATGAACACCGGAGAACCGACATTCGCCACAGTGCCTGACACACTATTATATATCAGAGCTTACTACACAAGTGTAGATAAGCGGAATGATTCTCTAGATTAATATCATAAGTGCCATGGTATCTTTAAAAGCTCTTTTTGAAATTCTTCTGTATCAATGCATGACATAATCCTTATCTGTATATACAAAATTCTTGCGTTACTGACTGACAGACATCGCACGCACAGCCAAAACAATTAGGCGCAGGCAGCTGAAATTTCGCATGTACATGCCTTGGCGACTGTAGGGGTGCTCTAAAAAGCATTCCCCACAATTAACCCGGGATCAGGTAGAAAATATTAACTTATAATATAATGTGCGTGGCGGAACTGCGGGCACCCTCTAGTATTTTATAAAAGAAGCTCCATCGCTTGTGCATGTTTGTATGTTTACTCGCGATAAATTATAAAAAGACTACGGTAATTAGCCCGATGCGTATCAGCGTCCTTATTACACTTATTTTTGGGGTTTAACTGTGAGGTCCACAAATTTGAATGAGCCAGTCTAGTTTTTTATGTAATTTTTGACTCTCCATAAATAGTTGAATCTGATCAAATTAATTGAGGTTTTGTAGGACTTGAAACTTTCTAAGCTATGAAAACTGTATTTCAGAACTTAGAAGGTACCTTTAAAAGTCGAAATTGCTGGCAATGTATCAACCAAATTTCGAGTAGGTATAAGCTGGAAGTGAGAATCAGTTTTGTTTATTTGTCTTTCACAATTTGTATAATTTCTAATGTAAACATTACAGCAGCAGCAGAATGATGAGGTTGACTCAAGATCGTTCCATTTGAAGAGCCTTGCTATGTCCAGCAATGGACGTCTTTCAACTGATATGATAATGAAATATTAGATAGAATATTAACAGTAGTTTATAGTGTTGGCGCTCTATTATAAAGGACCGTAATTATTCTATCTCGCATTTTATAGCATGACCACGGTGAGTATTATTTTTCAATCTACGTATCTATAGTCTCAAGAATCTGGAAGGATTATTTATACATATACATACTGCACAAGTAGCATTACTTGTGCAGTATGTATATGTATAAATAATTATTTATTTTATAAAGTTCATAAGCGCATGCTTATGAACTTTATAAAGTAAGTGATGTTCTTTACGCGACTTTTGTAGATCTCTGGTGTGCTATGTACCGCAATATTATTATCCTTATTTCTCCGGGTTTAATCATTTGTTTGCATTACGTGTAATATAAAACGTTGTTTACTTTGCACATTTTGTTACACGAAGCCGTAATATAACTAACTGGAGTAAATCAGAATAGTTTAAGTGCCAATAATGTAGTTATTTAGTGTTACACATTGAGATTTAACCATAATATGAATTAAATACATTAGTATTAAAATACAAATATCTATCCATATTATTATGAAATTAAGTTCCTCTACCGTGTATAGGCAAGCGATAAACTAGAAAACCGGCGCATAGATGTTTGTACAGTTTTCACCAATTCCTGAAGATGGTTTAGGTGTCAAATTCAAGCCGCGGCCGAAATCTAGTTTCTTAAGAGAAGGCATTTGTTTTAGTGAAACATACCAACAGTTTAACAAACAATAAATGTATATAGGTTACCAAATAAATCATGTCTGCTTAAAACAAAGGGCTTATTGACTTTACAACACTTTTATTGTTGAATAATAACATTTGGGCCTTCATTTATTAACAATTTTCATGTAATTGTAACAAAGTTATTTATAGTATTTCGGAGATAATCTAAGTCTAAACAAATAGTGCTATAGCTGCAAGACGTTGCAACTCTCAATTAGAATCTGCAAAACAACAATTTCAGAAATGTATCATACTTATTAGTTCTTAAATTCTGTAGTGATGGAAAAGTTTATAAAGAATTTGGCGTACGATTATGTATACAAATCTATTATGTAGTACACCATTAGCTACCCGATTTCGCTTACTTAATTGAATATAGTCCATCAGGTTGTCTGGAATAAATCGCAACCTGCGATAAGACCGCCCATGTACAACTAGACCTAAGTTATTATATGTATATGTCTTTTTTCCGTAATTGTTTTGCCTCTGGTGTACAATAAAGCATTTTCTATCTATCTATCTATCTACTTTATAAATTATCTAAGTTAAATAATTGAAAATTGTCAAATGTAATTGTAAAATTAGAAATATATAACAAGTATCTCCGCATATTTTAATAGAACCGCCCAGTGCCCTCTGCCTTTTAAAAAGCTCCACAAATCTGGTTTGCGATGCTGGGAGTAACTTATAGCTTAGCGCAGCAAACGTAAGTAGTTAAACTAAAAAATAAAATAAGTACTAACTTTCGAGATGTTCTAGATTTACGTCACTTGGCTGTCTTTGCGTCGGTATAAAGAAGTCCTCGGTATAAAGTAAATATAAATAAGAAATCTAGTAGAGTTCAGCACAGTATAATGTACGTAGTATCGCCTATCCTTATTTGGTACCGATCGCCGTTAGTTGTCTTATAACTTGTATTCTGTAGCACACTGATAGTACAAAAATACATTTAGAAGTTTAATATTTTCAATGTATTTTGCATGTAACAGAAAACCTAAGTGTTATACTAAAGTCAAACTGGCCTGAATTGCTTTTTATTTTTTTTATGTGAAGGTCCAATAGCTTATCCTAATTTTACTAAATTATTATATAAGTAGCGGATAGCGAATAATAGGTCCTCATATATAACATTAAAATATTCATTACACTCATACAAGCACACATTTTTCAAATAGAAATGCAATAAAACACGTAAGACGCTGAACTAAACTACAATATGCGTATGACAGATAGCGAAGACTATTCATCATATAAGCCAAACGACGTCCACTGCTGGACATAGGCCTCCCCCAAGGTTCTCCACACAGACCGGTCTTGAGCCGCCCGCATCCAACCGCCTCCCGCGATCTTGACGAGGTCGTCGGTCCACCTTGCGGGGGGCCTACCTCTGCTGCGTCGTCCGGTACGTGGCCGCCACTCCAGAACCTTTCTGCCCCAACGGCCATCGGTTCTTCAAGCTATGTGCCCTGCCCACTGCCACTTCAGCTTGGCTATCCGGAGAGCTATGTCGGCGACTTTGGTTCTACTGTGGATCTCCTCATTTCTGATTCGATCTCGCAGGGAAACTCCAAGCATAGCTCTCTCTATCGCCCTCTGAGTGACCTTGAGCCTTCTGATAAGGCCCATAGTGAGCGACCACGTCTCTGATCCGTAAGTCATCACTGGCAACACACACTGGTCAAAGACTTTCGTCTTAAGACACTGCGGGATATCGGACGAGAAGATATGTCGTGGCTTCCCGAACGCTGCCCAACCGAGTTGGATTCGACGATTGACCTCCTTCTCGAATTTGGAACAACCTAATTGGACTACTTGTCCCAGGTAGATATACTTGTCGACAACTTCGAGCGTAGAGTTCCCAACCTGAATAGGAGCAGGTACAACATGGACGTTCGACATGATTTTCGTCTTGCCCATGTTCATCTTAAGACCTACTTGTTGGGAGACTCTACAGAGGCCATCAAGCATTGTGCCTAGGTCTTCCATGGTCTCAGCCATGACTACGATATCGTCTGCGAATCGAAGGTGAGTGATGTACTCGCCGTTGATGTTGATGCCGAGTCCATTCCAGTCCAGAAGCTTGAAAACATCCTCCAGCGCAGTGGTAAACAGTTTCGGGGATATGACATGACCTGTCTCACTCCTCGCTGGAGTTGAATAGGTTTCGAACTCTGGTCCTGGAGGCGGACTGACATAGTGGCATTTTCATACAAACACTTCAGCACTTCGATATATCGGTAGTCAATCCGGCACCGTTGGAAAGACTGTAGCACCGCCCAGGTTTCAATCGAATCGAAGGCTTTCTCATAGTCCACAAACGCCAAGCATAGAGGCTGGTTATACTTCTTGGACTTCTGTATAACCTGCCGCAGCGTATGTATGTGGTCTATGGTACTATAGCCTTTACGGAAACCGGCTTGTTCGGGAGGCTGGAAGTCGTCTAGCTTGCTCTCGAGACGATTCGTGATGACCCTCGAAAACAGCTTGTAGACGTGGCTCAGAAGTGTGATTGGTATGTAATTCTTTAAGAGGGTTTTATCCCCTTTCTTAAAGAAAAGCACCACCATACCTCTGTGCCACGCCTGTGTTAAATAGCTTCCGAAGGGCTTCTCTAGCGGGTGCACCGCCAGCCATCAGGAGCTCGCTCGTAATTCCGTCATCACCCGGTGCCTTGTTGTTTTTGAGCTGTTTGAGAGCCACACTAATCTCGTGCATGCTGACGTCCGGGATATCTTCAGTATAGTTTCGGGTCAATCCAGCTCTAGGGTCTGACGCTGGAGTGCTTGCGGGTTGTTGCGTTGTCGTGTATAGCTGTCCATAGAACCTTTAGATCTCCTCCAAGAGCTCAAGCTTGGACGATACGATTCTGCCATCCTCCGTCTTCAGCTTTGTCAGCTGACTCTGCCCAACAGACAGATCCCTCTGGAACACTTTGGATCCCTTATTCTGCTCGATCGCCTCACAAACACATTTTGTGTTGTATTGGCGGAGATCGCGAGTCAGAGACTTAGAGATCTGTCTGTTGAGGTGCCGATATTTCGGCATGTCGTCGGAGGATAGCAGAACCATCTTGCGCCTTTCCTCTAACAGCTCGAGGGTCGGACCCGAGATCTTGCTGGTTCTCTTGCTTTTCTGGGGCTTAAGGAATTTAGCCCCTGTTGTATGGACAGCATGCATGAACCCGTTACTGTACTCGTCCACATCTACGCATTTGCCCAGGCATTCGAAACGGTTCTTGAGTTCGAGCTGAAAGCTCTCGGGGTTTTGGATACGAACCGGTGCCGGTCGGAGCGTGGACTTTATCAACCTCGACCGTTCGAGGCTTGTACAGATATTCAATGTGTCTCTTACCATTCGGTGATTGCTCCGCACTTTAAGCGAATTGATCACGGAGACATCATTGAATATCTGCCTCTTCGTCGACATGATAAAGTCGATCTCATTTTTGGTGGCACCGTCTGGACTTACCCAGGTCCACTTGCGGCATTCTCGCTTCTTGAAAAAGGAATTCATCATATAGAGGCCTTCCTTCTCCAGAAAGCTAGCCAGCAAGTGACCCCGGGAATTCCGATGCCCATAACCAAATTGCCCCACTCTCAGCTCATTACCGTCGCGTTTGCCCAGTTTTGCGTTAAAATCTCCCATGACCACGGTGTAATGGGTTTTGAAGCCATGTATAGCCCGAGATATGTCCTCGTAAATGGCTTCCACCTCCTTATCGGGGTGCGTCGAGGTCGGAGCGTATACCTGTATGACCTTCAGCGAATACCGCTTGGATATTCTGAGTATAAGGTACGCTACCCTGCTCGACACACTCCCAATATTTACCACGTTAGTCACGAGAGACTTGTGGACGATAAACCCGACACCACCTTGGGACTGTTGGTCGCCCTCCCGGTAGAAGAGCAAGTTGCCGGAATTGAGAACTATCGAGTCCTCCCCCTGTCTTCGGACTTCAGATTCGCCTATGATATCCCTACTATTAAACGGCGCAAATACTTAAACCTAGTAGGGGACTATACGTATATATATTTGAGCTATTTGTTGTCGAAACGTTGGGGTCGAAATGACCATATCTCTTAAAGACACTGGCCGACGCCTCGCGTGACTAGAAGACTGAACTATATTTATCGCAAAAGATCAGCATTGTCACACAATGCCACACTTATTACATCATCGGCTGTCAGCCAGTCAAAGTGCCAAAATTGGTCCAGATCTTTATTATATATATATATATTTTAAAACGGATAGACAGACAGAGAAAGGCAAGTGAAAATAATACTTTTTTAAATATCACATAGATCACTTTCAAATGCATTTAAGTAGTAAAACTGTTTTTTAGAATTAGAGATGTATTAAAATCTCATTTATTTGTCTTTGATACTAGAGTGCGTGTATTATGTACTCATAGTGCCATAAAGACTGAATAGTTTCCCTTTGGACGAATTAACGCGCGGCCAATAAGTCGTGTGTCAAATAATGTTACTCGGAATCGGAATTAAGTGACGATTTCATTGTTCCGATAGTTCAATGTGCACTCATATATATGATTTTGATGACTACGAGAGCAGGACATGAGTATAGTGGTTTATTTCCTATGGAATCACACACGGTAACACAATTTAATCTCTAGACATAAAATTCTTGCGTTACTGACTGACTGACAGACAACGAACAATCTAAACTACTGGGCGCAAGAAGCTAAAATTCGTCATGAATGTTGCCTGAGGACCGTAGTAACGCACTAAGAAGGTATTATCTGAAGTTGCCACACCCACTGTTGGGTAGACACGGTTAAACTGAAATAAATTGTGCGGGCGTAGCTGCGGCATCATATAATGTACCATAAAATGTTCAGCCACACCGTTTACCATACTAATGCGATGATAACAATAATTAATAATCATTTTATTACTTTTTGATTATACATTACTCATAATTAATTACCTCTTCGTATCTCTTTATCTGTATGAGACCATTGTGAAATTCAGTAACGGGCAAAGCGATATACTTAGTGATCAAAAAATCTGTTATTTAATTCTTCTAAGTCAATTAACTTTGACAAAATGCAAAGATTAAACTTACGGAACTGGGTATGCAAATACCGAATCACTGAAATGTTGTTTCTTAATCTAACTTGGTGTGCTTATAAATAGTAATTTGAATCTTTAAAGAGATCCCGGGGTGAACTCGATGCTTATAACGAGAGCTGCTTTGAAGTTGAAAGAAAGAAAGAAAGAAAAAAGCGTTTATTTCTACCAGACGAAAGACATGAACAAACAAGACAATATGAACTAAAAGAGATTACAATAATCTGTACACGGCTGTCGCCTGCATAAAAATAGGAGGTCAGTTCAGCATATTGCCGGACGCATGTGCCCGGCGCTGGTTTTCAACTGGCTCCTCAGCAGACGCGGACGTCAAAACCAATTAGCAATTTAACAACTATATTATAATATTTAACATGAATAACATTTTAAAAATAATTTATACTAGCCGTTTTCCGCGGTTTCACCCGCGTCCTGAGGGAACTACTTTGTGTACCCGAAAAACCCAAATATCTTACGGACCCCTATTTTTTCTAAAATAAAATATAGCCTAAGTTACTCGCAGATATTCTAGCTTTCTAATGCTGAAAGAATTTTTAAAATCTTAGAAGTTGCGCGTAGTAAGTGAATAAGTAGTGTGGCAGAATAAACTTAATAATTTTAAACAGATAATAAATTATCTAGCGATTGTTACACATTAAAGTCAAACTACGTTTTACGGATTCCATCGCGGTGTATTGGTTTTAGTTAAATTACATTAAAACCTAATGATCTAGAACATTTTTTTTTTAATTATTTCTAGCCGATGTTTCGGTTTCTTTACAGGAACCCTGGTCACAGCAGAGTGAGGTGATATTTGCCTTTGTCTTGAATTTTAAAAGTTATCTCTAAGTACCCGCACATTTTGCAACAATTAGTGTCACTATCTGCGCAGAATGTGCTCACTGTGTCTTGATGTCTTCTGATGACTTTGTCCTTCTTGGGTTTCATTAGCCTGATAACAGAGTCCCAAGCTGGAGGAAAAGTCCAACCATCTTCCCTATTGAAATTAGGGTGTTTTTTAATTTCAATAGCTTCACGTATCATTCTTGGAATAAAACGGTGTTCTTCAAATCGTTCATATACACGAATACAAATATATTTTGATTACTACTACTTGACTACTTTTACTCGTCTGAGACTAAATATGACTTACATTACATTTGGAGTACCTAGGCTAAGATAGAAGAAGACATTGGCACATCATCACATGTTACCCAAATTCGTAGGCTAAAACGAGCTGACTGAATTACGCCAATATTGTTAATATTTATAACCAAAATACGAGCATGCCATAAGCACGCCTATGTACGTTTAAGTAAGTATTAAGTGTAACTGGAATAGGTACAATACAGCTATTATATTAAGACAATTTGGCATTCCAACGCGCGTGTACAAAGACGTCGCAACGTCACAGTGTCTAAATGTGTTCGTATAATTTGGTCGTAGTGTGGAGCATAAAAGCCACCTAAGGGGCTCAAGGGAGCCGCAGAGCCCGGCGCCGGAAGGACGAGCCGTAAGGTGGCTCGCTACCGGTGGCGGCCGGCATCGTCACTTCCGCCACACTGAGGAGAATTATTTTAACGCCAGTACGAACTTATTCCAGCTCTCACTCAGCAATTACATTAAGGGCCTTTGATGCAAAGCTTTTTTTATTGCAACATGTGCGAA
The DNA here is from genome assembly GCA_944739405.2 of Euclidia mi. Lineage (NCBI taxonomy): Eukaryota > Metazoa > Arthropoda > Insecta > Lepidoptera > Erebidae > Euclidia > Euclidia mi. Next base: position 74,329,507 of record OX123183.2, on the reverse strand, counting down.
TAGCGATGCTCAATAGAGCTTCAGAGTTATTAATAGACTCCGGCTAAAATAACGAGTTGCGTTCTGAACGGTACGTATCAGTTCTCAGAGCATCATGTTTACAGTTTCTAACATTAAATTGTGTATATTTTTCACTTCGTTACGTTTTCAAAAGTAAAATGGAAAATGTGTGTGTATTTTGAGCATTTCATTCAAAGGCTGTTGATATTTTATCTCAATCAGTGTGTACGCTGGTACTGACGTTGTATACGCCAGCTTCTTAGCTGGCGTATACAACGTCAGTACCAGTAAATGTATGTTATTTAATATAATGTTGTGTAGAATTACTATGCTTACCACCAGGGGATACAGTTCTCAATCTATTCCCAATCAAATATAGATTGAGAATTCATAAATTAAAGCAATTTAATATTAAAAGAGTCACTATTATATAGCTATTTACAGCAAGTCATCTACATTTTTCTTTAATTAAGTTGCTTAAAACGATAGTTGCGCTCTTAAATGCAACGTAATTATTCAATTTGTATTAACAGACCATTAAAGACAGTCTTAAGTACTTGCCGTTCGGTAAGTTGCTAAAACTTCATCTCGTTTCTCTTAATGGCATAACGTCTAACCGTTTAAAATAATAAAAAATAAATATAGTTATAAAACCTTCGCGTTTGTATAATTTATGTCATATATTCTTCCATCGGAGATTTAACAAGCGCTTTTATTATTTACTAGAGGATGCCCGCAGATTTTTTTATTTAACCGTTTCTGCCCGATCATGCAGAAATTTTGGTTGCACCCCTTCCTAGTGCACCACTACAGTCCCGAAGGAACACACATGCCAAACTTCAGCTTCTTGCGCCCAGTAGTTTCGGCCAAGCGTTTGCAGATCATTTGCTACTTAAAAAAAAATGCGTTTTTAAATTTAAAATACGGATGGCGTATATAATGATGACCTTTACCTTCGTTAAGTGCCTGTTGATTATTTTGTCGTTTTGAGTGCGTCGTTCTTTAGACAGAATACGTATGTTAGGTCTCTATATGGTTTCGTGTTCTTCCCAGTAGGATTCTCTAGAAAACTGCTTTATCGGCTTTCTTCGTATCGATTGGGCAAGATTCTGTGTATTATAATAGTGTTTGCGCCAAGAAAATCTTGTGCTGATTCATACGTGAGATGAAAAAGAGTCGTGGACATACAATAATCTTTTTAATTGCCTTATTCTTGTGGGGTTCAATGGGGCAGAACTTGAGTGAAACTTAACGGCTATGAATAATAATGATCATTTATTTTGACATTTCCTAAGTATTTTTCTCTTTCTGTATAAAGTTATAGTTCGAAGAGGTTTCAGCAACATCTTGTTTCATCAAAATGGTCTCGGAAGTTGAGTCGTAAGAAGGCTCAATCACTTAGGTATTCATACTATATCATACTGGATATGAAATTCGGAGATGAAAAAGTATAAGCATTATAATATTCAAATAATATTCAATTATTTATTTAAGACAGGGAGAATAATTTGATGACTTATATTTTCCAAGTTTACAACAAAGTTACTTTAACATTTACGTCAATAGTTGAATTTTAACTTTATTACAAAGAAAACTGTTAAAAATTAATATCATTTAGTTAATACTAACAAAGAAAACGATGTATATAAAATCAAAAGGGCCTTTTCCGACTTTTATTTCCTTTGCTCGTCGAAAATGTATTCGGATCATTAAATTTTGGCAATTACAGTTCTGTCCTTCATTCTCACATCGAAACCAAAAGAAAACGTATCATCGGTGTTGGGAAAAAATTACCTTTATTAGGTAAAAATCGTCGTGTCTGTGTTTACTTGGTACACGCCATTACAACAACAAACAAGCGAGTCAGTTAAATAAAAGCGAAGCTTAACAGGAACAAGACCGATTGTGTTCATGACTCGAATTTTGTATGTAATAAGGATTTATGTACTGTACATTTATTTAATCGTGGAATTACGTTTACGTCGCTATTAACAGTTGGTCTTTTAATGTTCTGACTTTAAATTGGGAACTGAAAATGCGTATAGGATTTGCCTCGTGGCCGTATGCATGGAGGCGTTGACTTTATTGAATGGAAGTATTTTGTCGAAATAAATTTGCAAAATAAATAGAAATAATAATCAATTATTGTAATCGGTGACGACCCTAGCAGATTACATTTGTTTAGAAAATTAAATGAAATATATACAAGATATACAAACAATCAAGTTATTAAAAGGCTTCAATGTATATATTCGAATATCAGTTTACTGTTTGTTTTCTTAAAATAATTAGTCTGTAAGTTTATTGGTTCCTTATACTGCTTTTATAACCATTGAATTGTAAATTATCAATTGCCCCGTGCCTCGGAGAGCACGTTAAGCCGTCGGTCCCGGTTGTCATGGAGATCTTTGACAGTGGTTACAGAGCGTCAGTACCTTCTAAATAAACTGCCACTAGTCTAAACCATGGAATATCGCTATCCCTTCGGTTTGCGGAGGTCAGACAGACTTTTGCTCTGAGGAAAAGCTAATATTCAGCCAAATCCAGTTAGACTAGTAAGCGGACCCCGGGTTAAAACTGGGATAATGCTAGGAGGATGATGATACTGCTTTTATAACCAAAAGCCATTTTTAAGAATTTAACAGTCTGTTACGTGTAACAATTCAATCGACTGAGCCAATTTTGCAAATGCTTTTAAAAGGAGGTTTATGACATTATTATATACTATCTTCTTGGGTTTACGCGAATGTTACACATTGAAATTAAACTACAGTTTACGGATTTTATCGCGATTTATTGGTTTCACTAAGTTATTACATTTGAAACTAATGATCTAGAAACTATATTTTTAATTTATTACTAGCCGACGTTTCGAATTCTTTACAGAATTCATGTTCACAGCAGACTGAGGTGATAATTGTCCTTTTTTTTTAATTGTTATTATATACGTTATTTTTTGCGTCATATAATTGTATTATTATGTTTAATATTTCACTGAATCAAAAATCTTTAGTAGGAGAGCTTTAGTAAATAGGCAAATAATTCTTCACGTACACGATACACGCACAAATCAGCGCCGTGGTTTAAGCGGTTGCCTTGCCTTTTTTTAAAGGATGGATTTTGTTGGGCCTGATTCCTACACGTGACAACGTTTGTATGGTCAAAAAATATTGTTGATGATCATATGTGCGTCCCTTGATTGATTGTTTGTAAGATTCCTCGTAGCAAAAAATAATCCTAGCCCCTTAATGCATGATCTCATTTTTATTCGTGTCAAAAATATATATTGCAGAAAATATGTCATAGAATACAGGAAAAAAAATATATCTTTATTATTTATTTATTTAGGACTTATTAAATAGATTGTGCCGTTTACGGCACTTCATGCATTACAGGCATAAATATTGCTTGGTTTAATTTTTTTTATGGAGCTGTTTAAAACAGTCCTTATTTCTTTTTGTAAATAAATACACATTGTATTTTTTGCATTTCACAACCGTTTTTAAGTTGCATGCTGGGAACATACATCACATCCTCTCTGGTGTTCATAATTGTTCGTGCCCCACGCCGTCAAGTATAACATTCATCGGAGGTCAAATTTGGCATGGCTTGCCCTTGCGTATTTTAGAAGAAGGCTGGCCTTCTAAAGAACTTGATCTTGGACGGCCTCTAGGTATAGGTGTGCTGTACTTACATAATGTGTCTGCCAGATCAGATCGGAAATCTGGAAGGCTCATAATGTCTTTATTGGCTAAACCTTTTTGGATCATTACTTTCTTGTAAAGAATCCAAGCGTTGATTATGCTCAAATCTAAAAGATGATAAAAAATTCGTAAGTACCACTTTCTGCTCTTTATCCTTATTTTATATCTGCCGAGGCAGGCATCCATCAAATCCACCCCTCCCATGTGGGCATTGTACTCTTTTACTAGTTTCGGGCGTGTGATGTCTATTTTGCGTTTTAAAAACTACCTGTTTATTGTCCTTCCAAGATACTGCAGTTATATCCAAATTATCATAATTGGTAACATATTCCTCGTACGCTCCTCGACGTACAGAGCTTTTCATAACGTCATGTTTGTTTGGCAATTTACACGTTCTCCCTAATCGATTTCATTAAATTGTACCCAAAGAATATATCCCCTGGGTAGCCAAATAATACATCAAAGGCAAAAAAGTGTAAAAATTGTCAAAATAAACGATGTGATTTCTTTGACGAGGCACTCCTCTTATAAGTTTCAAAACAGTTTGGCCGATCACCCCCATTTCAGGTTCACAGGGTAGCTTTTCGTCATCTTTTTCTTCGCCCGAGTATATAATAAACTTATACGCATATCCAAGTAGGCTGCACAAAACAAATAATTTGAAGCCCCATTTATGAGGTTTGTTGGGCATGTACTGCTTCAAGAAGTGACCCACTTTTGTCGAACACATCTGCTCATCGATCGACAGACGTTGGTCAATCGTAACAGTCGAAAATCTTTGATTTAGATGTTCAATCACTGGGCACAATTTGTGAAGCTTATCATGGTCTACGTGGTTCACAGGTAGCAGGTGTTTCGTGTTATCATTGAAGTGTAGATAATTTCTAATTTTTTCAAACTTGTTTACAGGCATGATGTCTTTTATTGGGGCAAAACCAAATTTTCCCCAGTACGAGCGAATTTTAGGATATCGGTAAACAGACATAAAAGTAACGATTCCTATCTATGTACGTAAATCCTCTATCGTTATTTTTTCAGGCTTATCAGGCTGTTGCTGGGTTGTATACAAATTTGACTCATGAACAATTTATTCTAAAAATCATTCATAAAAAAGTAACAAAAAAACTGATAGGGTGTCTCCAGCGCTTTTATATCCGAGGATAATTCTTCAGAACCCAAAAATGCAATTTTCTCCGGTGAATAGGTGAGATTTTGTTTTTTCCAAAGTAAATTTTCACCCCCAATCGGCAAAGGATTAGTTTGTGAAGCAGTTAGAATGTCATGTACTAAAGGCGGATCATCGTCGGAGCTAGCACGAACATCACCAAAAGTTTTTTCAGACGTATTCGCATTATCTTCCAATAAACCTGGGACATTGTCTTCATCAATGTTTACTTCTAAATCTGAAGGAAAATTGTCCAACTACTCTAGAAAAGCTTGGCGACTTGGATAAAAATCTAAATCTTCACCATCAAATTCCATGTCGTCTTCAGAGATTTCTCCGTTTTCTAACATGCAAAGTATTTTGTCTATTCTATTGTCATCCATAGCTGTAAAGCAAACCTTCTTGGTTTGCTTTACAGCTATGGAACACTAAACAATAATAGAAAAAGCTTTTAAAATGGCAACTGAAGGTATTAGAATGTATTCAGCAAACTTGTGAAAATTTATAGCTCCAATGCATGATGTGCCGTTTACGGAACATACACATAATGGCGTTTTTAGAGCCAAATACATATCACATCAATAAAATTTTCATAAAACATATTATTTGAATGACATACCTGAACAAACAATATTTTTCCTTGGAGTTATAAAGAAAATAAAATTAATTTTTACTCCAACGAACTTCCAGTAATTCACGTTACGTCAAACAATTGGCGCGCTTTTACAACATGACAAATCTGTCAAATACAATGACGTTAGATACAATGACAAGTTATTTTTTTTATTGTTTATAGATCATAGACTATCAATTCGTCTTCCAACTGTTAGAAATAGTGATACAACGCGCGTGATTTAAAAAAAAAGTCATTGTGCCGATTTTGGCACTCTATGCATTAAGGGGCTAGAGCGCGATTATCGAAAAGAAAGAAAATAATAGCTACTAGTACTAATTTTGGTTAATATGTATCTCCCATTTTCTTAAGTTTAACGTATTTTAAAGATACTCAACATGTTATTACGTTTTCAACTTATTGCAATATAAAAATAGAACAAAATGCTCCACCATTAGTGTGTTCTAGTAGCGAACTGTATCTACTCAGTCATAAATGGCTTACTTAACCGCTTGTCCGTGCGTGTTGACGGCGTAATTTCACATCGTTACTCACACATTTACACGTCAAGCTTACACATTTATGCAGTGACTAGTTGAGATTAAATTTGTATGAAACTAGCTATTTTATTAGTTTTGCACACGTAAGCTGTTCTCGGCGACATAAGTATTTGTATGATGAATGATATAGCGCTCTACGCTGCTACGTGATTTAATTAATTCTCTTTGATAAGAATACTATATATTATACTTTTATATGTGGTTTAGCTTAATAATTTATAGTAATGTTGTTGGGACCCGTGCTATATAAGTTTATTAAAATAAGGCGCAAGGAAGTTATTCTTGTATTTGAGGCTTAATCTGCATTAATAAAATTCTTGCGTAACTGACTGACTGACAGGCAAGCTACAGCCAAAACAGTAAGCCGAAATTTGGCGTGTATGTTCTTTGAAGACCTTAGCGGTGCACCAAGAAGGGATTTCCCGAAATGCCCACGAGATCAGGCAGAAACGGGCAAATTTAAAATAATGCTGGCTGCAGCCGTCCTTTAGTACATGTAAATTAAATGAGTTCATTACTCCTACAAAATAAAAAAAAACAGAATTTTCATTTAAATTATGTGCAGCATCCATTTAATAAGTACTTACACAATAAAAAGAAGTCTTAGTGCTAGGAATATTTCGTTATTAAATTATCCTACTATTTTATATCAAGGAAATCACAGATGCTTAGAATCATCCTGGTGTGCTACAGCGAAACGAGATAATCCCTGCAATGTTAATGTGCTGAGAAGAAAATGTGAAATCCCTGTAATGAAATATTAGGTACGTAGTACACGGGAAATAAAGACGGAGTCACACGCGTATTTCATCTGTCTAGGAGAGCGAGCACGTAGATGTAAGATGAATCCACTCCCTAAACGGCTGCCTACTGTACTAGCCGCGCAATAAATAAAAAAGGCGATTTAGGAAATCCCTACATGACTCCTCGGATTTATACAGAGTGTTCTTACGCAAGGTTTTCCTTGAGGTCATCAAAATTCTCCCCCCGTGCCGGCGATTGAATGTTATGGGCCGCGAGACGCTCTCCACGTCTGAGTTATGGCTTGTTGCCCCCTGACATGCTTACGTACTGATTTAATTCAATGATTATGTTTCGCCCGCCACACGAAGCCACCAGCTTTCCAGCCCAGCTTTAATAAAAAAAGTTACCTCGTTATGAATAAAGTGCGCATTCAATGTATGTAAATATGTAAAACATGGCCAAACTAAACCGTTCTCGTTCCTTTTAGTTGGCTAGGTAAATGGTACGAGGTAACTTGCACTGTCACGGAACGTTTTAACGAGAGAAACAAAAATGGTGGGTCTGCTTTGAAGCGTTCGTCTAAATAATCTGTGACACAGCGCGGCGCGGTGTAACGTCGCACCACGTCGAACAAAAGTTATTTTTCTAAGCAAACAATTTTGTGGTGTTCAATATCTGATACTGCTAGCTTATCCACGTCACGTAAGCAATACGAGTACATAGGTATACAAATATTATCCGCTAAGGTTTGTCTGTAAATACCGTATCAAAATACACATTTATGAGTTATTTATTATATTTTGATGTTCACTGTACGATTTCAAAATAATAAACAAACACCTATTTACTGTTCTTGAAAGTAATAAGGTTTAAAGAAAATAGATTTGCCAGTTTAGTATTGCCGATAGCGCGCATGATGAGTGCGATTATATTATATTATTCTCTTAAATAAGTAAAGGTGCTTAAAGAGGTTAAAGGGTCTCTTCGCCGTCTTATTATGTTAAAGGCTGAGTTTTGTTCTGTTTGAGTCTATCGTATTGTCATTGGTTCGATTCTAGGATTCATCTTACTACTGAATTCGTCTTTTATTGTGTTCCGAGCAAAGGTCTTCATTAAGGGGTTTGGTTAAATGGTGAATGTTGTTAATAGTTCGATAGGTTTGATACGTGTATATGTACGTATGGCAAAGCATGTTAGAAGCAATTCCCGTGGCTTGGCCCGATACCACGCTGAGTTTTAGTCGGTAGACCCCGAACGCATATATAGAACGCATCCCACACAACCTCTCTGCAAGATGCGGAAGATGAATAACATATATGGCTATTAAGTTTCACTAAATTATAAAAAAATAACTAATTTTAATAATTGAATTTGAAATTTAAAAAAAGAGAATGTACATACATTGAGTAGTATAACTTATAAGTAGTTATACCTTTTTTCTTTTTTTTTTGGTGTCGGGTTGGAAAATCCTCATGGAGTCCTCTCCGCCCTGGGGGAAAAGGGCGAAGGGGACTGTCAGACTCTTACTGACTAAAAACCAACCCGTACTCCTCATGTACGCACGTGTCGGAGGGTAGGGTTTTACTGAAGCATGCCTCGCTACCCCCCGACGGGTATTGGCCCGCCATATGGTCAGGCGGGCCCCGAACGCAACCCCCTTGGTGGCGAATAAAGGTGTTGGGCTCCGTCGCCAAAACACTCAGCGGCCGCAGAGGATAGGGAGGACGGCAACGCAACACCGCATCTCCTCTTCCTCTGCGGCCCCACCGCGACGCAAAGATTGTGCGCCCCCATTTGGTCGCGGGAGATAGGGTGCGCGGCAACGCATCACCGACACGCCTCTCCTCCCGCGACCGCGCCCGACTGCGAGGGACAGAAGAACTGTCCCTCGCACCCGCACCATTGAACGCATCCTGCGCAGGCCTCCGTCAAGCCCACGCGCAGCGTCCACTCCTGGGATCTCGTTTAGCTCCACCGTGGGTTACCTAACCACGGTTACTGAGCCCCCCCAACATGACAAGGTGGAGATCCAACGGAAACGAAACGAAACTTTTTTTTTGCAACCCGATTTCATGTGAACCAAATAAATATAATTAAAGGAGAAATACCAAATACGGCCTGTAGCGGCCAGAAAGTTGTGAATCGTTGAAATTAAACATGTAATTTTTTAAATTTATATATCGTTTTCGTTTCTTGATAGAGCTTCGGTGAAAGATTTTAGTTTTTAAAGATTATTGTTTTGAATAGGCAATGGTAATAGCGGATCATAGCGGATGAATGTCTTATGTTGCCAGCATTAAAAATAAAATGAGGTATGGTAGGCAGAAATTGTTTAAAGGAAATAATATTTTTATTATTATATTAGAAAACAATATCTTTTATTTACTTTATAAATATATTTGTAAAAAGAATCAACAAATATATAATTAATTATATATTCCATAATTATTAATCGGTAAAAATCGTTTTGTTTTTAATCGATAGTATGAATATTTTTTCAAACCATTTGCAACACATTTTTTATCATTTTAAGTCATTCGTATTGCTACTGCGCATCGTGAATATTTTGCTGTGATTTATTGGTGTTTTCGTACGGTTTTAATTGTAATGCAGTTGAATATAAATTCAATAATAATGATCACTGTCTTCTACCCATGCTAAGAATATGCAGCGGTGTTTGTGATTTTGGTTAGTTTTTTTGGACGAGTATAGAACAAGGTTCCCTATTACACAGGTGATTATTCATTATTATTGCCTCTCTTTATGTTCTATATGACACGAAGACATACCTTTATTTACATCTAGGTATTATATTTAAGTTAAAATTCAATTTTGAGGTATATTTAGTTGTGGAATAATTTCCATTTCAAATATCTCGTATCTTATTTCCATCAAAAGTTATTTTTGAAAAAAAATATACAGGATAATAGAGTAGCCATTTATCTTCAAAACACACATGGTTTTGTGATTGTCCTTGCCAGGCCCATAATGTATGGCCAAATGGTACATCTCCTTTACTAATATGTTACTTAGAAAATAGAAAAAACCCGTAACGACTCGATTAAGCCGGTTAACAAATGTTTAAATAATAGACAGAATATTCGACAAAGATTCTTAATCGCTATAAATTTATTGCAAGGTCTATTTCAATTCCTTATGTTTAAATTTATAAATGGAACCCCCTTATAGAAACAGCGTTAATATGAATATCTATTTCTTTTGTTGTTTTTGTAGATCTGAAGTGTATGACTATTTATAATATGTAGTGGGTATGTTCTTTTATAATACCGTTACTTTCTCCTACATGCACTTCCACCATAGTCCTGACCATGTTCGCGAGTTGCCTACATTAAAAAAAGAGGTAAGTGGATGCTCCTGTTTCACCAGATTGAATTTTGGGAGGCTTACCAAATGAACATAATTTACTGCTTGAGTATGCTATCAATAGGTACTAAATTTTTACTAGTAGATAGTAAAAAATGTGCAACTATTGATATATAATAGTAGTACAATGCAAAACAGTTGCAACTCCTTACAAAAATAAAATGTATAACCATTATATTTGAATGAAAAGAGTGGCCATGAGTTTTATTGCCCGTTCTTTCTCGTGGTTCTACCTATTGCATCGCGAACGTGGAAATAAATGTAATTGTACAATCATTAAGTACTCGAAATAAACTTTAATTTTGACGTCATAAGCGTCACTTTGTGGCCTAGATGAATAAATGATTTTGACTTTAACTTTGAATATAATATAAGTATGTATACTCCTTTAGTTC